>CM068367.1:665028317-665148317 GCA_034769895.1 Magicicada septendecula
TAAGAACGGGGTTTTTGTTTGATAGGGGTTTGACAGATATTTTTGATGTGTTTGTAGATTTCCAATTTTAAGTGTTCTAAATACGCTGTCCTGTTTTTAAAAAATTTATTCAGGTATTAATCTGTTTGTTTAAACGTTGATGTAATGTTTGTTATAATACCTTCATGTTCTGGATTTATGGTATGTGCTGTGTGGTGTGTGTGTGTGTGCGCGCGCGCGCGCGTGCGTGCGTGTGTTGAAAGCCTTATGTATATATAGCACATACTGTATATGATAATGAAGCAGGTACTGTTATTTTAATCTGTATTATTACATGAGTCATCAATCGTTTAACACGAACATCAATCGCATGACAGATATTTTAAATGTGTTTGTAGATTTCCAATTTTAAGTGTTCTAAATACGTTGTCCTGTAATTATTATTATACGAGGTTAATCTGTATTATTACATGAGTCATCAATCGTTTAACATGAACATCAATCGCGTAACACAAGTAGTTATGTCGAGTTTAATAATGACTACGACTCAAGACGCAATTACCAGGTACGTTTATGTACTAGACCATTTGAGTTGACGTTTAGACAGAATTTACTGATATCACGAGTAGGCCTACTTAAATACGTTCAATACAAAAAGGATTAATTGCCCTACACCTGAGTGCTGTATTTTATGAATGCGTGAGTATTTGCTATATAAAGATTAATATAATTACTCATACGTCTGATCAATAGATCTTTTGTAACGGAAACGTGTCTGCTCTGCTCTACCTGAATATTCTCATGCAATAAAGGACGTGCCTCGGTCATTACGAATACTATGTTATGATCCGACGAGCACGCACACACACGCATGCCATCAATTTTCAAATGTTAATGAAACTGAACGATTGTGGCTGTAGTTAGAGAACAATTATATGTGTTTTACATTTCTCTATTCAAAAAATTAATTTGTTTTTGTTATAAGTCTTTCCTATGTTATTTTAAACCGCATTTGATTTTACATAGAACACATTTACAGCTGTTTTTGAACCGTTAACGCCTACTTCTATCAACGGCTTTGATGGATCATAGAATAAACATGTCATCAAAACAGGAGGAGGAGGACCGTCTTCTCCATAAATGGTTTTTTTCGCCGAAAAGGTTAACACCTGGAGAAATTGCGAAATTAAAAGCAATAGTCAACAGGCCAAGCTCGACTATAAGACCATTTATAAAAGACTTGATAAACAATTATAAAACCCCAGCGACCTACATCTCGTGTTTCGAGGCATGAGGAACCAAACGGCGTAGGTGGAAATAGTTCGTTGTTAAGGTAACAAACTACTTTTAATAAACAATTTTTATCACCGTGTGTGCGTATGTTTGACTGTAGTGCAGATTCTAATTTACAAAGTTTTGATGAATAATATTTGAAAGGACATTAACTTATGAGGAAATTAATTTCTATTTTTAATTTATTTCACTATACGCCTCTGAACCTATATGTAATTATTTGTAAACTGCGTTACCTGTTGCAGCAAACGTTAACACTAGAACGATTATATTATTATTATTATTCAGTGATATATACATACAATTTACTTATCATATAATCTGTATTTTTGTTTTACATATTTTGGATGAAAATTACACACCACTCTTTCATACAGTATTTTAAATTAATAAAACAGTGATTTTGTATTATTACTACTGATTGTATGTTTTTTGTCTTAGGTTGTACCATCAAGGATTAGAAAGTAGGACGCACCGAATCAATGACCTTGGCTTAAGTTAGTGAATACTTCTGTATCGTTGTGTGTGTGTGTGTGTGCGTGCACATAGTTAATCTTTCTATACAGTGGTGTTGATTTAATAATGTGTAAATATAGCAATTCATATATTCTGTATTTTTTTGTTTTACATATTTTTATTTGAACTCTTCTTTGAACCCTTCGACGTTCACATAAAGTCATGTGATTTGTACATTTTACTAACGAAGACGCGTCTGTTCATGCTAAATGTGTGTGTGTGTGAGAGAGTTTGTTAAGCCGTTAACGTATGGATTTGGCATCTGTCACAGCACACACACAGGTAATTACATTATAAAGTAGGAATTTCTTCTGACGTCTGCGAGCGAGCGAGACAGAGAGTGAGAGTGTTGAATAATAGCATTCTTGTCAACGTTTGCAGCGAGAGAGACATACACAATGTGTGTGTGTGTGTGTGAGCAGTGTGTACATTGTCCGACAGCGATTTATTGGATTTCTACTCGTCATTTGTAACGATATACATACAATGGACGCAGAGAGTAGACACCTGTAAGTAGTTTATTTGAACCCTTCGACGTTCACATAAAGTCATGTGATTTGTACATTTTACTAACGAAGACGCGTCTGTTCATGCTAAATGTGTGTGTGTGTGTGTGTGTGTGTGTGTGTGTGTGTGTGTGTGTGTGTGTGTGTGTGTGTGTGTGTGTGTGTGTGTGTGTGTGTGTGTGCGTGTGTGTGTGAGAGTTTGTTAACCCGTTAACGTATGGATTTGTCATCTGTCACACCACACACACAGGTAATTACATTATAAAGTAGGAATTTCTTCTGACGTCTGCGAGCGAGCGAGACAGAGAGTGAGAGTGTTGAATAATAGCATCTTGTCAACGTTTGCAGCGAGAGAGAGACATACACAATGTGTGTGTGTGAGCAGTGTGTACATTGTCCGACAGCGATTTATTGGATTTCTACTCGTCATTTGTAACGATATACATACAATGGACGCAGAGAGTAGACACCTGTAAGTAGTTCATTGACAACAACACACATACATAGTTAATATTTGCCAAATATATATATTTCTAAAATCATATACAGACCTCCCTAACAAGATCAGAAGATTTGTATGAATTTCAACCACCGCTTTCATGTGTGTATAATTTTAATTTATTTCGCTATACACCACTGAACATATGTGTGTAAACTGCAACCACATGAAGAAGAGCGCATTGAAGATTGTTAAGTCGTTAACGTATGGATTTGTCATCTGTAACAGCACACACGCATAGGTAAGTAGTTCATTGACAACAACACACATACATAGTTAATATTTGCCAAATATATATATATATATATATATATATATTTCTAACAAGGATCAATCACACTGACTGCATTATAAAACTATTAATTAATTATTTAATACATTGAAAAATGAAGACGACGTTTTGACAACGAGAGAGAGAGAGCTAAAATTATTTACTCATCACACCGACTACTCAATGTACACGGTAAGAGAGAGAGGAGAAATGGTATGAAACTTTGCACAGTTGAAACGAGTGAGAGTGAGAGAGAGAGAGAGAGAGAGAGAGAGAGAGAGAGAGAGAGAGAGAGAGAGAGGGGGGGACGTTAATATCTGTCGAATAAACATAAACTTTCTAATTTCATATACATGCGCGGTAATGACCACAGAGAGGAGAAACGGTTTGAACATAACGTTTGACAACGAGAGAGAGACATACACAACGAGTGAGAGAGAGAGAGAGAGAGCTAAAATTATTTACTCATCACACAGACTACTCTACTCAATGTACACAGTGAGAGAGAGAGAGAGAGAGAGAGAGAGAGAGAGAGAGAGAGAGAGAGAGAGAGAGAGAGAGAGAGAGAGAGAGAGAGAGAGAGAGAGAGAGAGAGAGAGAGAGAGGTGAAACGGTTTGAACATAACGTTTGACAACAAGAGAGAGAGAGAGAGACAGAGAGAGAGAGAGAGAGAGAGAGAGAGAGAGAGAGAGAGAGAGAGAGAGAGAGAGAGAGAGAGAGAGAGAGAGAGAGAGTTTTACTTACATTCAAATGTGAGAGAGAGAGAGAGACCAGCGCATTTTTGGCTTCTCTAGGCTCTTGCCTAGTTCTAAATAACTAGTGGCCTCTCTCTCAAAAAAAATAAAATAAAAAAAAAATTAAAACAAAAAAAAAAGGTTTTTTTTATATATATATAAAGCATAAAGGAAAGAGGGGTTACAAAACATAAAATGTAGCACGTAAACTACCCCTTTCCATTAACCGATCTTCACCAAAAACAATAGTCATGAGTACTCTACAAATCAGGGCTGTATTAAAATAAACTTTGATTCTGTTTGAATTTGCCGCTCTTATCGTTTGCCATAGAAAATACCCTTGTTAAAACATAAAACGTTGCTGGTTAACTACCCCTTTCCCTTAACCGATTTTCACCAAAAATAATAGGTTTGAGAACTCTACAATTCAGGGCTGTATGCGAAACATTATTTGATTATGTTTGAATTGCGGCTGTTATCGTTTGCCAAAATAAAAAAATTACCTTTGATAAAAAAAACCGTTGCTGGTAAACTACCCCTTTCCCTCAACCGATCTTCACCAATAACAATAGGTCGTGAGTACTCCAGAAATCAGGGCTGTATGCAAAAATTATTTAATTCTGTTTGAATTTGCGGCTGTTATGGAGAACCAAACGTGACTTCCATGTAATAAAATTTATATTTAAAATCATTCTCTTAATGAAATATTTCCATAGAGACTACTTCTTTCTACTTACTGCTTTAGCCTTAACCACAGTACTGTGGTCACTAACGTATACCACCTCACGTTGTCGCACTCGATTTTCACTGATGATGGAAGTCGATGACACTGCCGAAACGTCTGATTTTGCAGAAAACTCTCGTCTACGGCCAAATAGGACGGGAAGGAATTTTAACAACAAACTACTTCTTTGTTACCGATAACGTAGTACATATATAAAAAATTATCCCCTCCTTCAACTATAATTTTCATTTATAGAAAATTACCCCCACCCCGTTCAACTAGCCTCTTCATTTATAGATTTTCAACTATGTTTCTACAGTGGATTATTAAGATCTTCTTATCAGGATACTTTATTTATCAAAACTAAGTGCTTTATTCTTGTTACAACAAAAACTGTTTCTGGTAAACTACCCTTTCCACCTAACCGATATTCACCAAAATCAATAGGCCTTGCGTCCTCTACAACTCAGGCACATATGTAAATAATTATTTGATTCTGTTTGATTTTACGGCAGTTATCGTTCGTCTTGAATAAATTTCTCTTGTTACAACATAAAATGTTGCAGGTAAACTACCCCTTTCCCTTAACCGATCTTCACCAAAATCAACAGGCCTTGAGTTCTGTACAGTGTAGGGAAGTGTGCAAAACATTATTTGATTATGTTTGAATTTACGGCAGTTATCGTTTGTCGTAAAAAAATTACCCTTGTTATCACAAAAAAGGTTGCAGGTAAACTACACCTTTCCCTTAACCAATCATCAACAAAATCAACACAACTTGAGTTATCTACAAATGAGGAAGGTATGCACGAAATTATTTGATTCTGTTTAAATGTACGGCAGTTATCGTTCGTCACAGAAAAAATTACCTTTGTTAAAACATAAAATGTTGCACGTAAACTACCCCTTGCCCTTAACCGATTTTCACCAAAATCAACAGAATTTGAGTTCTCTTAACTCAGGAAGGTATGCAAAAACGTATTTGATTCTGTTTGAATTTGCGGCTCTTAAAGTTAGCCATAAAAAATACCCTTTTCAACCATAAAACGTTGCCGGTAAACTACCCCTTCCCGTTAACCGATATTCACCAAAAACAATAGGTCTTGAGAACTCTACAATTCAGGGCTGTATGCGAAACATTATTTGATTCTGTTTGAATTTGCGGCTGTTATCGTTTGCCATAGAAAATACCCTAGTTAAAACATAAAACGTAGCAGGTAAACTACCCCTTTCCATTAACCGATCTTCACCAAAAACAATAGTCTTGAGTACTCTACAAATCAGGGCTGTATGCAAAAAATTATTTGATTCTGTTTGAATTTGCGGCTGTTATCGTTTGCCATAGAAAAATATCGGTACGGAGAACCATACATGACTTCCATGTTCTAAGATTTTTATTTAAAATCATTTTCGAAATGAAATATTTCCACAGAAACTACATCTTTCTACTTACTGCTTCAGCCTTAACCACAGTACTGTAGTCACTAACGTATACCACCTCACGTTATCGCACTAGAGTTTCACTGATGATGGAATTCGATGACATTGCCGAAACGTCTGGTTTTGCAGAAAACTCTGGTCTACGGCCAAACAGGACGGGAAGGAATTTTAACAACAAACTACTTCTTTGTTGCCGATAACGTAGTACATATATAAAAATATTATCCCCTCCTTCAACTATAATTTTCATTTACAGAAAATTACCCCCACCCCGTTCAACAAGCCACTTCATTTATAGATATTTCATCTATGTTTCTATAGTGGATTATTAAGATCTTCTTATCAGGATACTTTATTTATCAAAATTAAGTGCTTTACTCTTGTGACAACAAAAACTGATTCAGGTAAACTACCCTCTCCCCTTAACCGATCTTCACCAAAATCAACAGGCCTTGAGATCTGTACCATGTAGGGAAGTGTGCAAAACATTATTTGATTATGTTTGAATTTACGGCAGTTATCGTTAGTCGTAGAAAAATTACCCTTGTTATCACATAAAACGTTGTTGGTAAACTACCCCTTTCCCTTAACCGATCTTCACAAAAAACAATAGGTCTTGAGAACTCTAGAATTCGGGCTAGTATGCGAAACATTATTTGATTCTCTTTGAATTGGCGGCTGTTATAGTTTGCTAAAAAAAAAATTACCCTAGATAAAAAAAGACCGTTGCTGGTAAACTACCACTTTCCCTCAACCGATCTTCACCAATGACAATAGGTCTTGAGTACTCTAGAAATCAGGGCTGTATGCAAAAAATTATTTGATTCTGTTTGAATTTGCGGCTGTTATCGTTTGCCATAGAAAAATATCAGTACGGAGAACCATTTTAGTAAGAAAAATATCAGTACGGGAAGGAATTTTAACAACAAACTACTTCTTTGTTGCCGATAACGTAGTACATATATAAAAAATTATCCCCTCCTTCAACTTTAATTTTCATTTATAGAAAATTACCCCCACCCCGTTCAACTAGCCTCTTCATTTATAGATATTTCATCTATGTTTCTACAGTGGATTATTAAGATCTTCTTACCAGGATACTTTATTTATCAATATTAAGTGCTTTACTCTTGTTACAACAAAAACTGTTGCTGGTAAACTACCCGTTCCCCCCAACCGATCTTCACCAAAATCAACAGGCCTAGAGTCCTATACAACGCAGGAACATATGAAAAAAATTATTTGATTCTATTTGAATTTACGGCAGTTATCGTTCGTCGTGTAAAAATATCTCTTGTTACAACATAAAATTTTGTTGGTAAACTACCCCTTCCCTTAACCTATCTTCACCAAAATCAACAGGCCTTGAGTTCTCTACAATGTAGGTAAGTGTGCAAAACATTATTTGATTATGTTTGAATTGACGGCAGTTATCGTTATTCGTAGAAGATATTACCCTTGTTATCATATAAAACGTTGCAGGTAAACTACACCTTTTCCTTAACCAATCATCAACAAAATCAACAAACCCTGAGCTATCTACAATTGAGGAAGGTATGCATGAAATTATTTGATTCTGTTTAAATGTACGTCAGTTATCGTTCGTCACAGAAAAAGTTACCTTTGTTAAAACATAAAATGTCGCACGTATACTACCCCTTGCCCTTAACCGATCTTCACCTAAATCAACAGACATTCAGTTCTCTAGAGCTAAGGAACGTATGCAAAACATTATTTGATTGTGATTGAATTTACGGCAGTTATCATACGTAAAAAAAAAAATTACCAATGTTATAACATAAAACCTTGCTGATAAACTACACCTTTTCCTAAACCGATCTTCACCAAAAACAAAACGTCTTGAGCACTCTACATATCAGGGCTGTATGCAACAAATTATTTGATTCTGTTTGAATTTGCGGCTGTTATCGTTAGCCATAATAAATACCCTTGTTAAAACACAAAAAATTGCTGGTAAACTTCCCCTTCCCCTTAACCGATCTTCAACAAAATCAACAGACCTTGAGAAGTCTACAACTTAGAGCTCTATGCAAGTAATCATTTGATTCTGTTTGAATTTGCGGCTGTTATTTTTTGCCATAGAAAATACCCTTGCTAGAACAAAAAACGTTGCCAGCAAACTACCCCTTTTCCTTAACCGATCTTCAACAAAATCAGCAGACCTTGAGTTCAGAATAATTCAAAAAGGGAGCGCAGAAGAGTAGTTGATTCTGTTTTAATGTACGGCAGTTATCGTTCGTCATATAAAAATTTACCCTTGATTAAACAAAAAATATTGCAGGTAAACTACCCTATTCCCTTAACCGATCATCACCAAAACAAACAGGTCTTGAGAACTCTACAGTTAAAGGCTGTATGCAAAATATTTTTTGATTGTGTTTGAATTTGGGGCCGTTATTGTTTGTCATAGGAACAAATTACCCATGATTAAAAAAAAACGTTGCTGGTAAACTACCCTTTTTCCTTAACCGATCTTCACCAAAAACAACAGGTCTTGCGAACTCCACAATTCAGGGCTGTATGCAAAACATTATTTGATTCTGTTTCAATTTACGGCTGTTATCATTTGCCATAGAAAATACCCTTGTTAAAACAAAACGTTGCTGCTAAACTACCCCTTTCCATTAAACGATCTTCACCAAAAACAAAACGTCTTGAGAACTCTACAATTCAGGACAGTATGCAAAACATTATTTGATTCTGTTTGAATTTGCGGCTGTTATCATTTGCCATAGAAAAAAATTACCGTTGATTTTTAAAAAACCATTGCACGTAAACTACCTCTTTCCCTTAACCGATCGTCACAAAAAACAATACGTCTTCAGAACTATTCAACTCAGGGCTGTATGCAAAAAATTATTTGATTTTGTTTTAATTTGCAGCTGTTATCGTTTGCCATAGAAAAAATCTATAGACAGACAGAGAGACAGACAGACACTTTTCGGAAAATGACTTATTTTCATGTTTTGAGTGTAGTACAATCATAATTTGCAATTATCTCGAACATGATTTTTTTTTGCCATCACCAAACTTCCATTTCCTTAAGGAACATTGAAGTAATACCCTTGATAAAAACCGTTGCAGGTAAACTACCCCTTTTCCTTAACCGATCTTCACCAAAAACAATAGGTCTTGAGAACTCTACAATTCAGGCCTGTATGCGAAACATTATTTGATTCTGTTTGAATTTGCGGCTGTTATCGTTTGCCATAGAAAATACCCTTGTTAAAACATAAAACGTAGCAGGTAAACTACCCCTTTCTCTTAACCGATCTTCACCAAAACAATAGTCTTGAGTACTCTACAAATCAGGGCTGTATGCAAATAATCTTTTGATTCTGTTTGAATTTGCGGCTGTTTCGGTTGCCATAGAAAATAGCATTGTTAAAACATACAACGTTACTGGTAAACTACACCTTTCCCTTAACCGATCTTCACCAAAAACAGTAGGTATTGAGAACTCTACAATTCGGGGCTGTATACGAAACATTATTTGATTCTGTTTGAATTTGCGGATGTTATCGTTTGACAAAAAAAAAATTACCCTTGATAAAAAAAAACCGTTGCCGGTAAACTACCACTTTCCCTCAACCGAACTTCACCAATAACAATAGGTCGTAACTACTCCAGAAATCAGGGCTGTATGCAAGAAATTATTTGATTCTGTTTGAATTTGCGGCTGTTATCGTTTGCCCTAGAAAAATATCGGTATGGAGAACCATACATGGCTTCCATGTTCTAAGATTTATATTTAAATCATTTTCGAAATGAAATATTTCCATAGAAACTACTTCTTTCTACTTACTGCTTCATCCTTAACCACAGTACTGTGGTCACTAACGTATACCACCTCACGTTATCGCACTCGATTTTCACTGATGATGGAAGTCGATGACACTGCCGAACCGTCTGGTTTTGCAGAAAACTATCGTCTACGGCCAAACAGGACGGGAAGGAATTTCAACAACAAACTACTTCTTTGTTGCCGATAACGTAGTACATATATAAAAAATTATCCCCCGCTTCAACTATAATTTTCATTTATAGAAAATTACCGCAACCCCGTTCAACTAGCCTCTTCATTTATAGATATTTCATCTATGTTTCTACAGTGGATTATTAAGATGTTCTTATAAGGATACTTTATTTATCAAAACTAAGTGCTTTACTCTTGTTACAACAAAAACTGTTTCTGGTAAACTACCCTTTCCCCCTAACCGATATTCACCAAAATCAATAGGCCTTGCGTCCTCTACAACTCAGGGACATATGTAAATAATTATTTGATTCTGTTTGATTTTACGGCAGTTATCGTTCGTCTTGAATAAATTTCTCTTGTTACAACATAAAATGTTGCAGGTAAACTACCCCTTTCCCTTAACCGGTCTTCACCAAAATCAACAGGCCTTGAGTTCTGTACAGTGTAGGGAAGTGTGCAAAACATTATTTGATTATGTTTGAATTTACGTTAGTTATCGTTTGTCGTAAAAAAATTACCCTTGTTATCGCATAAAACGTTGCAGGTAAACTACACCTTTCCCTTAACCAATCATCAACAAAATCAAGACACCTTGAGTTATCTACAATTGAGGAAAGTTTCCACGAAATTATTTGATTCTGTTTAAATGTACGGCAGTTATCGTTCGTCACAGAAAAAATTACCTTTGTTAAACATAAAATGTTGTACGTAAATTACCCCTTGCCTTTAACCGATCTTCACCAAAATCAACAGAATTTGAGTTCTCTTAACTCAGGAAGGTATGCAAAAACTTATTTGATTCTGTTTGAATTTGCGGCTCTTAAAGTTAGCCATAAACAATACCCTTTTCAAACATAAAACGTTGCCGGTAAACTACCCCTTCCCCTTAACCGATCTTCACCAAAAACAATAGGTCTTGAGAACTCTACAATTCAGGGTTGTATGCGAAACATTATTTGAATCTGTTTCAATTTACGGCTGTTATCATTTGCCATAGAAAATACCCTTGTTAAAACAAAACGTTGCTGCTAAACTACCCCTTTCCATTAAACGATCTTCACCAAAAACAAAACGTCTTGAGAACTCTACAATTCAGGACAGTATGCAAAACATTATTTGGTTCTGTTTGAATTTGCGGCTGTTATCATTTGCCATAGAAAAAAATTACCGTTGATTTTTAAAAAACCATTGCACGTAAACTACCTCTTTCCCTTAACCGATCGTCACCAAAAACAATACGCCTTCAGAACTATTCAACTCAGGGCTGTATGCAAAAAATTATTTGATTTTGTTTTAATTTGCAGCTGTTATCGTTTGCCATAGAAAAAATCTATATACAGACAGACAGACACAGGCACTTTTCGGAAAATGACTTATTTTCATGTTTTGAGTGCAGTACAATCATAATTTGCAATTATCTCGAACATGATTTTTTTTTCCATCACCAAACTTCCTTTTCCTTAAGGAACATTAAAGTAATACCCTTGATAAAAACCGTTGCAGGTAAACTACCCCTTTCCCTTAACCGATCTTCACCAAAAACAACAGGTCTTGAGAACTCTACAATTCAGGCCTGTATGCGAAACATTATTTGATTCTGTTTGAATTTGCGGCTGTTATCGTTTGCCATAGAAAATACCCTTGTTAAAACATAAAACGTAGCAGGTAAACTACCCCTTTCCCTTAACCGATCTTCACCAAAACAATAGTCTTGAGTACTCTACAAATCAGGGCTTTATGCAAATAATCTTTTGATTCTGTTTGAATTTGCGGCTGTTATCGTTTGCCAAAAGAAAATTACGCTTGATAAAAAAAACCGTTGCTGGTAAACTACCCCTTTCCCCAAACCGATCTTCACCAAAAACAACAGGTCTTGAGTAATCTACAAATCAGGGCTTTATGCAAATAATCTTTTGATTCTGTTTGAATTTGCGGCTGTTTTCGTTTGCCATAGAAAATATCATTGTTAAAACATACAACGTTACTGGTAAACTACACCTTTCCCTTAACCGATCTTCACCAAAAACAGTAGGTATTGAGAACTCTACAATTCGGGGCTGTATGCGAAACATTATTTGATTCTGTTTGAATTTGCGGATGTTATCGTTTGCCAAAAAAAAAATTACCCTTGATAAAAAAAAACCGTTGCCGGTAAACTACCACTTTCCCTCAACCGAACTTCACTAATAACAATAGGTCGTAAGTACTCCAGAAATCAGGGCTGTATGCAAGAAATTATTTGATTCTGTTAGAATTTGCGGCTGTTATCGTTTGCCCTAGAAAAATATCGGTATGGCGAACCATACATGGCTTCCATGTTCTAAGATTTATATTTAAATCATTTTCGAAATGAAATATTTCCATAGAAACTACTTCTTTCTACTTACTGCTTCATCCTTAACCACAGTACTGTGGTCACTAACGTATACCACCTCACGTTATCGCACTCGATTTTCACTGATGATGGAAGTCGATGACACTGCCGAACCGTCTGGTTTTGCAGAAAACTATCGTCTACGGCCAAACAGGACGGGAAGGAATTTCAACAACAAACTACTTCTTTGTTGCCGATAACGTAGTACATATATAAAAAATTATCCCCTCCTTCAACTATAATTTTCTTTTATAGAAAATTACCGCAACCCCGTTCAACTAGCCTCTTCATTTATAGATATTTCATCTATGTTTCTACAGTGGATTATTAAGATCTTCTTATAAGGATACTTTATTTATCAAAACTAAGTGCTTTACTCTTGTTACAACAAAAACTGTTTCTGGTAAACTACCCTTTCCCCCTAACCGATATTCACCAAAATCAATAGGCATTGCGTCCTCTACAACTCTGGGACATATGTAAATATTTATTTGATTCTGTTTGATTTTACGGCAGTTATCGTTCGTCTTGAATAAATTTCTCTTTTTACAACATAAAATGTTGCAGGTAAACTACCCCTTTCCCTTAACCGATCTTCACCAAAATCAACAGGCCTTGAGTTCTGTACAGTGTAGGGAAGTGTGCAAAACATTATTTGATTATGTTTGAATTTACGTTAGTTAACGTTTGTCGTAAAAAAATTACCCTTGTTATCGCATAAAACGTTGCAGGTAAACTACACCTTTCCCTTAACCAATCATCAACAAAATCAAGACACCTTGAGTTATCTACAATTGAGGAAAGTGTCCACGAACTTATTTGATTCTGTTTAAATGTACGGCAGTTATCGTTCGTCACAGAAAAAATTACCTTTGTTAAAACATAACATGTTGAACGTAAATTACCCATTGCCATTAACCGATCTTCACCAAAATCAACAGAATTTGAGTTCTCTTAACTCAGGAAGGTATGCAAAAACTTATTTGATTCTGTTTGAATTTGCGGCTCTTAAAGTTAGCCATAAAAAATACCCTTTTCAAACATAAAACGTTGCCGGTTATCTACCCCTTCCCCTTAATCGATCTTCACCAAAAACAATAGGTCTTGAGAACTCTACAATTCAGGGTTGTATGCGAAACATTATTTGATTCTGTTTGAATTTGCGGCTGTTATCCTTTGCCAAAAAAAATACCCTTGTTAAAACATAAAATGAAGCAGGTAAACTACCCCTTTTCATTAACCGATCTTCACCAAAAACAATAGTCTTGAGTACTCTACAAATCAGGGCTGTATTAAAATAATCTTTTGATTCTGTTTGAATTTGCGGCTGTTATCGTCTGCCATAGAAAATACCCTTGTTAAAACATAAAACGTTGCTGGTTAAATACCCCTTTCCCTTAACCGATCTTCACCAAAAACAATAGGTCTTGAGAACTCTACAATTCAGGGCTATATGCGAAACATTATTTGATTATGTTTGAATTTGAGGCTGTTATTGTTTGCCAAATTAAAAAAATTACCTTTGATAAAAAAAACCGTTGCTGGTAAACTACCCCTTTCCCTCAACCGATCTTCACCAATAACAATAGGTCGTGAGTACTCTAGAAATCAGGGCTGTATGCAAAAATTATTTAATTCTGTTTGAATTTGCGGCTGTTATCGTTTGCCATAGACAAATATCGGTATGGAGAACCATACGTGACTTCCATGTTCTAAGATTTATATTTAAAATCATTTTCTTAATGAAATATTTCCATAGAAACTACTTCTTTCTACTTACTGCTTCATCCTTACCACAGTACTGTGGTCACTAACGTATACCACCTCACGTTATCGCACTCGATTTTCACTGAAGATGGAAGTCGATGACACTGCCGAAACGTCTGGTTTTGCAGAAAACTCTGGTCTACGGCCAAACAGGACGGGAAGGAATTTTAACAACAAACTACTTCTTTGTTGCCGATAACGTAGTACATATATAAAAAATTATTCCCTCCTTCAACTATAATTTTCATTTATAGAAAATTACACCCACCCCGTTCAACTAGCCTCTTCATTTATAGATATTTCATCTATGTTTCTACAGTGGATTATTAAGATCTTCTTATCAGGATACTTTATTTATCAATATTAAGTGCTTTACTCTTGTTACAACAAAAACTGTTTCAGGTAAAATACGTGTTCCCTCTAACCGATCTTCACCAAAATCAACAGGCCTTGAGTCCTCTACAACTCAGGCACACATGAAAAAAATTATTTGATTCTGTTTGAATTTACGGAAGTTATAGTTCGTCGTGAAAAAATTTCTCTTGTTACAACTTAAATGTAGCTGGTAAACTACCCCTTTCCCTTAACCGATCTTCACCAAAATCAACAGGCCTTGAGATCTCTACAACGTAGGTAAGTGTGCAAAACATTATTTGATTATGTTTGAATTGACGGCAGTTATCGTTAGTCGTAGAAGAAATTACCCTTGTTATCACATAAAACGTTGCTGGTAAACTACACCTTTCCCTTAACCAATCATCAACAAAATCATCAGTCCTTGAGCTATCTACAATTGAGGAAGGTATGCACAAAATTATTTGATTCTGTTTAAATGTACCGGCAGTTACCGTTCGACATAGAAAAAATTACCTTTGTTTAAACATAAAATGTTGCACGTAAACTACCCCTTGCCCTTAACCGATCTTCACCAAAATCAACAGACTTCAGTTCTCTATAGCTCAGGAAGGTATGCAAAAACGTATTTGATTCTGTTTGAACTTGCGGCTTACAGTTAGCCATACAAAATACCATTTTCAAACATAAAAAGTTGCCGGTAAACTACCCCTTCCCCTTAACCGATCTTCACCAAAAACAATAGGTCTTGAGAACTCTACAATTCACGGCTGTATGCGAAACATTATTTGATTCTGTTTCAATTTGCGGCTGTTATCGTTTGCCATAGAAAATACCCTAGTTAAAACATAAAAGGTAGCAAGTAAACTACCCCTTTCCCATAACCGATCTTCCCAAAAACAATAGGTCTTGAGAACCCTACAATTCAGGGCTGTATGCGAAACATTATTTGATTATGTTTGAATTTGCGGATGTTATCGTTTGCCAAAATAAAAAAATTACTTTTGATAAAAAAAACCGTTGCTGGTAAACTACCCTTTTCCCTCAACCGATCTTCACCAATAACAATAGGTCGTGAGTACTCTAGAAATCAGGACTGTATGCAAAAATTATTTAATTCTGTTTGAATTTGCGCCTGTTATCGTTTGCCATAGACAAATATCGGTATGGAGAACCATACGTGACTTCCATGTTCTAAGATTTATCTTTAAAATCATTTTCTTAATGAAATATTTCCATAGAAACTACTTCTTTCTACTTACTGCTTCATCCTTAACCACAGTACTATGGTCACTAACGTATAGCACCTCACGTTATCGCACTCGATTTTCACTGATGATGGAAGTCGATGACACTGCCGAACCGTTTGGTTTTGCAGAAAACTATCGTCTACGGCCAAACAGGACGGGAAGGAATTTTAACAACAAACTACTTCTTTGTTGCCGATAACGTAGTACATATATAAAAAATTATCCCCTCCTTCAACTATAATTTTCATTTATAGAAAATTACCGCAACCCCGTTCAACTAGCCTCTTCATTTACAGATATTTCATCTATGTTTCTACAGTGGATTATTAAGATGTTCTTATAAGGATACTTTATTTATCAAAACTAAGTGCTTTACTCTTGTTACAACAAAAAACTGTTTCTGGTAAACTACCCTTTCCCCCTAACCGATATTCACCAAAATCAATAGGCCTTGCGTCCTCTACAACTCAGGGACATATGTAAATAATTATTTGATTCTGTTTGATTTTACGGCAGTTATCGTTCGTCTTGAATAAATTTCTCTTGTTACAACATAAAATGTTGCAGGTAAACTACCCCTTTCCCTTAACCGATCTTCACCAAAATCAACAGGCCTTGAGTTCTGTACAGTGTAGGGTAGTGTGCAAAACATTATTTGATTATGTTTGAATTTACGTTAGTTATCGTTTGTCGTAAAAAAATTACCCTTGTTATCGCATAAAACATTGCAGGTAAACTACACCTTTCCCTTAACCAATCATCAACAAAATCAACACACCTTGAGTTATCTACAATTGAGGAAAGTGTGCACGAAATTATTTGATTCTGTTTAAATGTACGGCAGTTATCGTTCGTCACAGAAAAAATTACCTTTGTTAAAACATAAAATGTTGAACGTAAATTACCCCTTGCCATTAACCGATCTTCACCAAAATCAACAGAATTTGAGTTCTCTTAACTCAGGAAGGTATGCAAAATCTTATTTGATTCTGTTTGAATTTGCGTCTCTTAAAGTTAGCCATAAAAAATACCCTTTTAAAACATAAAACGTTCCCGGTAAACTACCCCTTCCCCTTAACCGATCTTCACCAAAAACAATAGGTCTTGAGAACTCTACAATTCAGGTTTGTATGCGAAACATTATTTGATTCTGTTTGAATTTGCGGCTGTTATCGTTTGCCATAGAAAATGCCCTTGTTAAAACATAAAATGTAGCAGGTAAACTACCCCTTTCCATTAACCTATCTTCACCAAAAACAATAGTCTTGAGTACCATACAAATCAGGGCTGTATTAAAATAATCTATTGATTCTGTTTGAATTTGCGGCTGTTATCGTTTGCCCTTTTAAAATACCCTTGTTAAAACATAAAACGTTGCTGGTAAACTACCCCTTTCCCTTAAACGATCTTCACCAAAAACAATAGGTCTTGAGAAATCTACAATTCAGGGCAGTATGCAAAACATTGTTTAATTCTGTTAGAATTTGCGGCTGTTATCATTTGCCATAGAAAAAAATTGCCATTGATTTTTAAAAAACCGTTGCTGGTAAACTACCTGTTTCCCTTAACCGACCTTCACCAAAAACTATAGGCCTTAAGAACTCTACAATTCAGGGCTGTATGCAAAAACTTATTTGATTCTGTTTGAATTTGCGGCTGTTATCGTTTGCCAAAAGAAAATTACGCTTGATAAAAAAAACCGTTGCTGGTAAACTACCCCTTTCCCCAAACCGATCTTCACCAAAAACAACAGGTCTTGAGTAATCTACAAATCAGGGCTGTATGCAAAATATTATTTGATTCTGTTTGAATTTGCGGCTGTTATCGTTTGCCATAGAAAATACCCTTGTTAAATCACGAAATGTTGATGGTAAACTACCCCTTTCCCTTAACCGGTCTTCAACAAAATCAACAGACCTTGAGAACTCTAAAATTTAGGGCTGTATGCAAATAATCATTTGATTCTGTTTGAATTTGCGGCTGTTACCGTTTGCCATAGAAAATACCCTTGTTAGAACATAAAACGTTTCCGGTAAACTACCCCTTTCTATTAACCGATCTTCAACAAAATCAACAGACCTTGAATTCTGTATATTTCAGAAATGTATGCAGAAGAGTAGTTGATTCTGTTTTAATGTACGGCAGTTATCGTTCGTCATAAAAAAAATTACCCTTGCTTAAAAAAAACGTTGCTGGTAAACTACCCTTTTCCTTAACCGATCTTCACCAAAAACAATAGGTCTTGAGAACTCTACAATTCAGGGCTGTATGCGAAACATTATTTGATTCTCTTTGAATTGACGGCAGTTATCGTTAGTCGTAGAAGAAATTACCCTTGTTATCACATAAAACGTTGCTGGTAAACTACACCTTTCCCTTAACCAATCATCAACAAAATCATCAGTCCTTGAGCTATCTACAATTGAGGAAGGTATGCACAAAATTATTTGATTCTGTTTAAATGTACCGGCAGTTATCGTTCGACATAGAAAAAATTACCTTTGTTTAAACATAAAATGTTGCACGTAAACTACCCCTTGCCCTTAACCGATCTTCACCAAAATCAACAGACTTCAGTTCTCTATAGCTCAGGAAGGTATGCAAAAACGTATTTGATTCTGTTTGAACTTGCGGCTTACAGTTAGCCATACAAAATACCATTTTCAAACATAAAAAGTTGCCGGTAAACTACCCCTTCCCCTTAACCGATCTTCACCAAAAACAATAGGTCTTGAGAACTCTACAATTCACGGCTGTATGCGAAACATTATTTGATTCTGTTTCAATTTGCGGCTGTTATCGTTTGCCATAGAAAATACCCTAGTTAAAACATAAAAGGTAGCAAGTAAACTACCCCTTTCCCATAACCGATCTTCCCAAAAACAATAGGTCTTGAGAACCCTACAATTCAGGGCTGTATGCGAAACATTATTTGATTATGTTTGAATTTGCGGATGTTATCGTTTGCCAAAATAAAAAAATTACTTTTGATAAAAAAAACCGTTGCTGGTAAACTACCCTTTTCCCTCAACCGATCTTCACCAATAACAATAGGTCGTGAGTACTCTAGAAATCAGGACTGTATGCAAAAATTATTTAATTCTGTTTGAATTTGCGCCTGTTATCGTTTGCCATAGACAAATATCGGTATGGAGAACCATACGTGACTTCCATGTTCTAAGATTTATCTTTAAAATCATTTTCTTAATGAAATATTTCCATAGAAACTACTTCTTTCTACTTACTGCTTCATCCTTAACCACAGTACTATGGTCACTAACGTATAGCACCTCACGTTATCGCACTCGATTTTCACTGATGATGGAAGTCGATGACACTGCCGAACCGTTTGGTTTTGCAGAAAACTATCGTCTACGGCCAAACAGGACGGGAAGGAATTTTAACAACAAACTACTTCTTTGTTGCCGATAACGTAGTACATATATAAAAAATTATCCCCTCCTTCAACTATAATTTTCATTTATAGAAAATTACCGCAACCCCGTTCAACTAGCCTCTTCATTTACAGATATTTCATCTATGTTTCTACAGTGGATTATTAAGATGTTCTTATAAGGATACTTTATTTATCAAAACTAAGTGCTTTACTCTTGTTACAACAAAAAACTGTTTCTGGTAAACTACCCTTTCCCCCTAACCGATATTCACCAAAATCAATAGGCCTTGCGTCCTCTACAACTCAGGGACATATGTAAATAATTATTTGATTCTGTTTGATTTTACGGCAGTTATCGTTCGTCTTGAATAAATTTCTCTTGTTACAACATAAAATGTTGCAGGTAAACTACCCCTTTCCCTTAACTGATCTTCACCAAAGTCAACAGGCCTTGAGTTCTGTACAGTGTAGGGTAGTGTGCAAAACATTATTTGATTATGTTTGAATTTACGTTAGTTATCGTTTGTCGTAAAAAAATTACCCTTGTTATCGCATAAAACATTGCAGGTAAACTACACCTTTCCCTTAACCAATCATCAACAAAATCAACACACCTTGAGTTATCTACAATTGAGGAAAGTGTGCACGAAATTATTTGATTCTGTTTAAATGTACGGCAGTTATCGTTCGTCACAGAAAAAATTACCTTTGTTAAAACATAAAATGTTGAACGTAAATTACCCCTTGCCATTAACCGATCTTCACCAAAATCAACAGAATTTGAGTTCTCTTAACTCAGGAAGGTATGCAAAAACTTATTTGATTCTGTTTGAATTTGCGTCTCTTAAAGTTAGCCATAAAAAATACCCTTTTAAAACATAAAACGTTCCCGGTAAACTACCCCTTCCCCTTAACCGATCTTCACCAAAAACAATAGGTCTTGAGAACTCTACAATTCAGGTTTGTATGCGAAACATTATTTGATTCTGTTTGAATTTGCGGCTGTTATCGTTTGCCATAGAAAATGCCCTTGTTAAAACATAAAATGTAGCAGGTAAACTACCCCTTTCCATTAACCTATCTTCACCAAAAACAATAGTCTTGAGTACCATACAAATCAGGGCTGTATTAAAATAATCTATTGATTCTGTTTGAATTTGCGGCTGTTATCGTTTGCCCTTTTAAAATACCCTTGTTAAAACATAAAACGTTGCTGGTAAACTACCCCTTTCCCTTAAACGATCTTCACCAAAAACAATAGGTCTTGAGAAATCTACAATTCAGGGCAGTATGCAAAACATTGTTTAATTCTGTTAGAATTTGCGGCTGTTATCATTTGCCATAGAAAAAAATTGCCATTGATTTTTAAAAAACCGTTGCTGGTAAACTACCTGTTTCCCTTAACCGACCTTCACCAAAAACTATAGGCCTTAAGAACTCTACAATGCAGGGCTGTATGCAAAAACTTATTTGATTCTGTTTGAATTTGCGGCTGTTATCGTTTGCCAAAAGAAAATTACGCTTGATAAAAAAAACCGTTGCTGGTAAACTACCCCTTTCCCCAAACCGATCTTCACCAAAAACAACAGGTCTTGAGTAATCTACAAATCAGGGCTGTATGCAAAATATTATTTGATTCTGTTTGAATTTGCGGCTGTTATCGTTTGCCATAGAAAATACCCTTGTTAAAACACGAAATGTTGATGGTAAACTACCCCTTTCCCTTAACCGGTCTTCAACAAAATCAACAGACCTTGAGAACTCTAAAATTTAGGGCTGTATGCAAATAATCATTTGATTCTGTTTGAATTTGCGGCTGTTACCGTTTGCCATAGAAAATACCCTTGTTAGAACATAAAACGTTTCCGGTAAACTACCCCTTTCTATTAACCGATCTTCAACAAAATCAACAGACCTTGAATTCTGTATATTTCAGAAATGTATGCAGAAGAGTAGTTGATTCTGTTTTAATGTACGGCAGTTATCGTTCGTCATAAAAAAATTTACCCTTGCTTAAAAAAAACGTTGCTGGTAAACTACCCTTTTCCTTAACCGATCTTCACCAAAAACAATAGGTCTTGAGAACTCTACAATTCAGGGCTGTATGCGAAACATTATTTGATTCTCTTTGAATTTACGGCTGTTATAGTTAGCAAAAAAAAAATTACCATTGATAAAAAAAGACCGTTACCGGTAAACTACCACTTTCCCTCAACCGATCTTCACCAATAACAATAGGTCGTGAGTACTCTAGAAATCAGGGCTGTATGCAAAAAATTATTTGATTCTGTTTGAATTTGCGGCTGTTATCGTTTGCCATAGAAAAATATCGGTACGCAGAACCATACATGACTTCCATGTTTTAAGATTTATATTTAAAATCATTTTCGAAATGAAATATTTCCACAGAAACTACATCTTCCTACTTACTGCTTCAGCCTTAACCACAGTACTGTGGTCACTAACGTATACCACCTCACGTTATCGCACTCGAGTTTCACTGATGATGGAAGTCGATGACATTGCCGAAACGTCTGGTTTTGCAGAAAACTCTGGTCTACGGCCAAACAGGACGGGAAGGAATTTTAACAACAAACTACTTCTTTGTTGCCGATAACGTAGTAAATATATAAAATATCGGTATGGAGAACCATACAGGACTTCCATCTTCTAAGATTTATATTTATAATCATATTCGAAATGAAATATTTCCATAGAAACTACTTCTTTCTACTTATTGCTTCAGCTTTAAACCACAGTACTATGGTCACTAACGTATACAACCTCACGTTTTCGCACTCGATTTTCACTGAGAGGGAAGTCAATGGCACTGCCGAAAAGTCTGGTTTTGCAGAAAACATTGGACTACGGCTAAACAGCCCGGGAAGGAATTTTAACAAAGAACTACGTCTTTGTTGCCGATAACGTAGTACACATACAAAATTCTCCCCTCCCCTTCAACTATAATTTTCATTTATAGAAATTTACCCCAAACCCGTTCACCTAACCGCTTCATTTATAGATATTTCATCTACATTTCTACAGTGGATTATTATGAGCTTCTTATCAAGATACTTTATTTATCAAAATTAAGTACTTTACTCTTGTTAAAACATAAAACGTTGCAGGTAAACTACCCTTTTCCTTAACCGATCTTCACCAATAACAATAGGTCGTGAGTACTCTAGAAATTAGGGCTGTATGGATAAAATTATTAGATTCTGTTTGAATTTGCGGCTGTTATCGTTTACCATAGGAAAATATCTGTATGGAGAACCATATATGACTTCCATGTTCTGAGGTTTACATTTAAAATCATTTTCGAAATGAAATATTTCCATAGAAACTACTTCTTTCTATATACTGCTTCAGCCTTAACCACAGCACTGTGGTCACTAACGTATACCACCTCACATTATCGCACTCGATTTTCACTGATGATGGAAGTCGATGACACTGCCGAAACGTCTGGTTTTGCAGAAAAATCTGGTCTACGGCAAAACAGGCCAGGAAGGAATTTTAACAACAAACTACTTCTTTGTTGCCGATAACGTAGTACGTATATAAAATATCGGTATGGAGAACTATACAGGACTTCAATCTTCTAAGATTTATATTTATAATCATATTCGAAATGAAATATTTCCATAGAAACTACTTCTTTCTACTTATTGCTTCAGCCTTAAACCACAGTAATATGGTCACTAACGTATACAACCTCACGTTTTCGCACTCGATTTTCACTGAGAGGGAAGTCAATGGCACTGCCGAAAAGTCTGGTTTTGCAGAAAACATTGGACTACGGCTAAACAGCCCGGGAAGGAATTTTAACAAAGAACTACGTCTTTGTTTCCGATAACGTAGTACACATACAAAATTCTCCCCTACCCCTTCAACTATAATTTTCATTTATAGAAAATTACCCCAACCCCGTTCACCTAACCTCTTCATTTATAGATATTTCATCTACATTTCTACAGTGGATTATTATGAGCCTCTTATCAAGATATTTTATTTATCAAAATTAAGTACTTTACTCTTGTTAAAACATAAAACGTTGCAGGTAAACTACCCGTTTCTCTAAACCGATCTTCACCAAAATCAATAGACTTTCAGTCCTCTACAATGCAGGGATGCATGCAAAAAAATATTTGATTCTGTTTCAATTTGCGGCAGTTATCGTTCGTCATGAAAAAATTTCTCTTGCTACAACATAACATGTTTCAGGTAAACTACCCCTTTCACTTTACCGATTTTCAACAAAATCAACACGCCTTGAGCTCTCTATAATTTAGGAAGGTATACAAGAAAATAATTGATGTTCTTTGAATTTACGGCAGTTATTGTTTGTCATAGAAAAAATTACCCTTGTTAAAACATAAAACGTTGCTGGTAAACTACCCCTTTCTCTAAACCGATCTTCACCAAAATCAACACACATTCAGTCCTCTACAATTCAGGGCTGTATGCAAAACATTATTTGATTCTGTTTGAATTTGAGGTTGTTATCGTTTGCCATAAAAAAATATTACTCTTGATAAAAAAACGTTGCTGGTAAACTACCCCTTTCCCTTTACCGATCTTCAACAAAATCAACACGCCTTGAGCTCTCTATAATTTAGGAAGCTATACAAAAAAATATTTGATTTTCTTTGAGTTTACGGCAGTTATCGTTCGTGATAGAAAAAATTACCTTTGTTAAAACATAAAATGTTGCACGTAAACTACCCCTTCCCCTTAACCGATCTTCACCAAAAACAATAGTCTTGAGTACTCTACAAATCAGGGCTGTATTAAAATAATCTTTTGATTCTGTTTGAATTTGCGGCTGTTATCGTTTGCCATAGAAAATACCCTTGTTAAAACATAAAACGTTGCTGGTTAACTACCCCTTTCCCTTAACCGATCTTCACCAAAAACAATAGGTCTTGAGAACTCTACAATTCAGGGCTGTATGCGAAACATTATTTGATTCTCTTTGAATTTACGGCTGTTATAGTTTGCAAAAAAAAAAATTACCCTTGTTAAAAAAAGACCGTTACCGGTAAACTACCACTTTCCCTCAACCGATCTTCACCAATAACAATAGGTCGTGAGTACTCTAGAAATCAGGGCTGTATGCAAAAAATTATTTGATTCTGTTTGAATTTGCGGCTGTTATCGTTTGCCATAGAAAAATATCGGTACGCAGAACCATACATGGCTTCCATGTTCTAAGATTTATATTTAAAATCATTTTCGAAATGAAATATTTCCACAGAAACTACATCTTTCTACTTACTGCTTCAGCCTTAACCACAGTACTGTGGTCACTAACGTATACCACCTCACGTTATCGCACTCGAGTTTCACTGATGATGGAAGTCGATGACATTGCCGAAACGTCTGGTTTTGCAGAAAACTCTGGTCTACGGCCAAACAGGACGGGAAGGAATTTTAACAACAAACTACTTCTTTGTTGCCGATAACGTAGTACATATATAAAAAATTATCCCCTCCTTCAACTATAATTTTCATTTATAGAAAATTACCCCCACCCCGTTCAACTAGCCTCTTCATTTATAGATATTTCATCTATGTTTCTACAGTGGATTATTAAGATCTTCTTATCAGGATACTTTATTTATCAATATTAAGTGCTTTACTCTTGTTACAACAAAAACTGTTTCTGGTAAACTACGCGTTCCCCCTAACCGATCTTCACCAAAATCAACAGGCCTTGAGTCCTGTACAACTCAGGCACATATGAAAAAAATTATTTGATTATGTTTGAATTTACGGCAGTTATAGTTCGTCGTGGAAAAATTTCTCTTGTTACAACATAAAATGTAGCCGGTAAACTACCCCTTTCCCTTAACCGATCTTCACCAAAATCAACAGGCCTTGAGATCTCTACAAAGTAGGTAAGTGTGCAAAACATTATTTGATTATGTTTGAATTGACGGCAGTTATCGTTAGTCGTAGAAGAAATTACCCTTGTTATCACATAAAACGTTGCAGGTAAACTACACCTTTCCCTGAACCAATCATCAACAAAATCAACAGTCCTTGAGCTATCTACAATTGAGGAAGGTATGCACAAAATTATTTGATTCTGTTTAAATGTACCGGCAGTTATCGTTCGTCATAGAAAAAATTACCTTTGTTAAAACTGTGCCGTGTTTTGGAAAAACTCGGCGGTGTTTTTACTTCCATATTCCTTAAGGAATGGAAGTATGGTGATGGCAAAAAAAATCGTGTTCGAGATTATTGCAGATTCTTATTCTACTACACTCAAAACATGAAAAAAAGTCGTTTTCCGAAAAGTGTCTGTGTGTCTGTCTGTCTGTCTGTGTGTCTGTGTGTCTGTCTGTCTATCTGTCTGTAGATTTTTTTTCTATGGCAAACGATAACTGCCGCAAATTCAAACAGAATCAAATAATTTTTTGCATACAGCCCGGTTTTGCAGAGTACTCGCGACCTATTGTTTTTGGTGAAGATCGGTTGAGGGAAAGGGGTAGTTTACCTGCAACGGTTTTTTTTTAGCAAGGGTAATTTTGTTTGTTTGGCAAACGATAACAGCCGCAAATTCAAACAGAATCAAATAATGTTTCGCATACAGCCCTGAATTGTAGAGTTCTCAAGACCTATTGTTTTTGGTGAAGGTCGGTTAAGGGAAAGGGGTAGTTTACCTGTAACGTTTTATGTTTTAACAAGGGTATTTCCTATGGCAAACGATAACAGCCGCAAATTCAAACAGAATGAAAAGATTATTTGCATACAGCCCTAAATTGTAGAGTTCTCAATACCTTTTGTTTTTGGTGAAGATCGGTTAAGGGAAAGGGGTAGTTTACCTACAACGTTTTGTTAACAAGGGTATTTTCTATGGCAAACGATAACAGCCGCAAATTCAAACAGAATCAAATAATTTTCTGCATACAGCCCTGATTTGTAGAGTACTCAAGACCTATTGTTTTTGGTGAAGATCGGTTGAGGGGAAGGGGTAGTTTACCAGCAACGTTTTTTATCATGCGTATTTTCTATGGCAAACGACAACTGCCGCAAATTCAAACAGAATCAAATAATTTTTTGCATACAGCCCTGGTTTGTAGAGTACTCGCGACCTATTGTTTTTGGTGAAGATCGGTTGAGGGGAAGGGGTAGTTTACCTGCTACGGTTTTTTTTATCAAGGGAAATTTTTTTTTTTTGGCAAACGATAGCCGCAAATTCAAACAGAATCAAATAATGTTTCGCATACAGCCCTGAATTGTAGATTTCTCAAGACCTATTGTTTTTGGTGAAGATCGGTTGAGGGAAAGGGGTAGTTTACCTGCAACGTTTTTTTAACAAGGGTATTTTCTATGGCAAACGATAACAGCCGCAAATTCAAACAGAATCAAATAATGTTTTGCATACAGTCCTGATTTGTAGAGTACTCAAGACCTATTGTTTTTGGTGAAGATCGGTTAAGGGGAAGGGGTAGTTTACCTGCAACGTTTTTTTATCAAGCGTATTTTCTATGGCAAACGATAACAGCCGCAAATTCAAACAGAATCAAATAATTTTTTGCATACGGCCCTGAATTGTAGAGGTCTCAATGACTATCGATTTTGGTGAAGATCGGTTAAGGGGAAGGGGTAGTTTACCTGCAACCTTATACGTTTTAACAAGAGTAAAGTACTTGAAAATTTATTTAAACTTGTTGAAACAATGGTAATTGTTAAAAATAAAATAATTTTGTTGCCAGGCAATAAAATTATAATTTTTTCATTTTAATGTAATATAATATTTTTCATTTAATACAGCAATAAAAAGGCAGGTAAGACACAGCCTGGCTGTTTGGCTGAAAATGATTTTAAATATAAATCTTAGAATATGGAAGTCATGTATGGTTCTCCATACCGATATTTTATTTTTCTCAACGAGAACGGACTGAGTGGATTTATTAAATTACGTATTATCGGCATCTGGCCGACGTAATAAATTACGTACGTCCCGTTATCAGGCCACTGGGCTGATCCGCGCGCGCTCTGAGTCCAGCGCTTCATACTATTTTTTAGCAGCTGTACGGACCAGTTCACCCTCACCGTTCAGCGTAGCAGCGTCTGTGTTCGTCTGACAGCCTCGATTTGAAATTTTGTGTACTATCTTTTACTATGTATAAGTAAAAGCTACGCGACCTTCCGGTAAGTGTGTTAAGAGATATTACTTACTATGTCATAAAAATAAATTGTATTTACTTAATATCAACGCGGACGTAGGGCAATATGTATTTGCATTAATTTATATTAGCACGTGGCGTGCACCAGGCTAAATTGGTTTATGTATGTTTCAATGTTAACGCTGGCTAACAGATATTAATCCATTATATCATTAATAATATAATAATAATAATACTTAATTCATTATATTAGAATGGGGCGTAAGTTAATTGTTTTGCTGAAATGAATGTACATCACGAACCTGTTAAAGTTTGCTAGTGCATGTCAAAGGGGGTTAAGTGCTTGACGAAAACTTGTGAATAACTATTTATTTGAAATGATTATTATGTTGAATGACTATATTTGGATATATTATAGATTACAATATTTAAAAATTTTATTTGAAGTGATTTATTTGATTCAATGGGGTTCAATGCTTAAGTAAATTTTCCGGAGATTGTAAACTGGGCATGTCACGAAATGTGAGTTCAGCTGGGTGAATGGGGTAGTGTGATTTATTGAACCTGTAAGTAATTACCGATATAATTGTGCAGGGTTTCCGAAGTAGACGATAATCTGTCTCGCTCCAGAGGATGGCCGAACTCCTGCCTTCCCTGAAATGAATTCAATCACTTCCGTCTAGCTGTCAGGCCGAATGGACGGACACACACGGCGAGATCCTCTACCCTTATGCTGCTAACCAGGTGACATTTAAGCTTTTTTTTAAGAAACAAAATGTTTGTGGCCGATACACTTTCTTTGAGACACTTTGGAGATGCTCCAGTTTGGGACTTTGTTCCGGACAAGTCCAACGGGACAATTGGGTTTACATGTTACTTTTTCATTTTTTTTTTTTTACTAAGGCTTACGCCTCATTAACATATTAATGTTTATCTCATTAAGAGAATTGTAAACTCAGCCAGGGTCATGCATCACCCGACGAGTTGATGTTAGTTTTCTGTAAATATGGGGCGGCACTGACTGTCACTAAATGATTTCAGCGTTAAGCATGCATGCACGGGTGTCTCGGTACCCTGTAGGGGAATTTTCTTGGTTAATTACTTTTCCATTTAATTGGGTTTTGTATTGGTTATTAATTTAAAGGTTGGGGGAGGTGCTTAAACCTGTGGACGACACCTGTTGGTGCCGTTGACCACAGGACCATAACAAGTCATAGTTTGTTGGATCTAGTCCGGGCGCATGACCGTGCCTGAGGTCAAGTGGATTCTTTATGAACACCTCAAGTATGTTTTAGTAAATTAATTCCATAGATTCTGCCTTTCGAAATTCAATTCTGCTGCTCAAATAATTTTGTAACTACTAAATTTTGCCATAGCCAGCACAAGAATTGTTCAATTTTTTTTATTGTTCATAATACCAATTCATTAATAAATGTTAAAGAATGTAAAACAAATCAATACCAGTTATAAATTATTTATGGGTGGTCATGTTCCACTGATTTTGCTTAAGATGTTTTGTGTTAAGAAGATAAAAGAAATGAGAAATGCAGTTATGCAACCGGGCATCCATGTTGACCTCGTGATGGCAATTATTATTGTTATTTGGGATCCGAAATTGATAATTGCCTTTTTGCTTGGTACTTGGGTGCCGTTCGGACTATTTAGCCAATTTGACCTTGGCCGTTCACACACTTAGAATTTTTGGGGTGTGTCTACTCTGCTCTTTTGTTACTTAGTATTTGGTTTTGGGGTTTGTTAATTGAAAAAATTTTAAGGTGGGCCGGATACTCGATCTGAATAAGAGGGTTTGAGGGTGTTACGATGACAAAATATACGCTGTTAACCAGGTGGACATGGTGTAGGCTATTTATATGTAAATGTGTATCTATGTTAACTATATGTTGTGTGTTATGCCTTTATGTGATTGTTAGATTGTTATACGTTATTATGCATATATATATATATATATATATATATATATATATATATATATGGTTATGATTTATGTGACCTACTGGGAGGGTCGATACTATGCGCCATTTTACATTATTTAAAGTAACTGTATTCTGCTCAGTAATATCAAGCTCAATTATTTGGCGATGCCTATGTCTAATGTGAATTATAATAACGATTTTAAGAATAATAACGATTGTGGTTTTTGAAATTTCCAGCTATTCTTAAGAAGGAAAGCACTTGTCATATAAACTTAATCAATCAAAGGCGCATATGTCGTATACTGGGGGAATTCATTGTACAAAAACATGAATACAATAAATCTTGTTATTGTTATCTTAGAGCAGAGTTTCATTTGCAAGTCCCATCATACCGGACCCAGCGCATTTTTGGCTTCTCTAGGCTCTTGCCTAGTTCTAAATAACTAGTGGCCACTCTTTCAAAAAAAATAAAATACAAAAAAAAAATTAAAACAAAAAAAAAGGTTTTTTTTTACATATATATATATATATATAAAGCATAAAAGGAAAGAGGGGTTACAAAACTAAAATGTTGCACGTAAACTACCCCTTTCCATTAACCGATCTTCACCAAAAACAATAGTCTTGAATACTCTACAAATCAGGGCTGTATTAAAATAACCTTTGATTCTGTTTGAATTTGCGGCTGTTATCGTTTGCCATAGAAAATTCCCTTGTTAAAACATAAAACGTTGCTGGTAAACTACCCCTTTCCCTTAACCGATTTTCACCAAAAATAATAGGTCTTGAGAACTCTACAATTCAGGGCTGTATGCGAAACATTATTTGATTAAGTTTGAATTTGCGGCTGTTATCGTTTGCCAAAATAAAAAAATTACCTTTGATAAAAAAAACCGTTGCTGGTAAACTACCCCTTTCCCTCAACCGATCTTCACCAATAACAATAGGTCGTGAGTACTCCAGAAATCAGGGCTGTATGCAAAAATTATTTAATTCTGTTTGAATTTGCGGCTGTTATGGAGAACCAAACGTGACTTCCATGTAATAAAATTTATATTTAAAATCATTCTCCTAACGAAATATTTCCATAGAAACTACTTCTTTCTACTTACTGCTTCAGCCTTAACCACAGTACTGTGGTCACTAACATATACCACATCACGTTGTCGCACTCGATTTTCACTGATGATGGAAGTCGATGACACTGCCGAAACGTCTGGTTTTGCAGAAAACTCTCGTCTACGGCCAAATAGGACGGGAAGGAATTTTAACAACAAACTACTTCTTTGTTGCCGATAACGTAGTACATATATAAAAAATTATCCCCTCCTTCAACTATAATTTTCATTTATAGAAAATTACCCCCACCCCGTTCAACTAGCCTCTTCATTTATAGATTTTCATCTATGTTTCTACAGTGGATTACTAAGATCTTCTTATAAGGATACTTTATTTATCAAAACTAAGTGCTTTACTCTTGTTACAACAAAAACTGTTTCTGGTAAACTACCCTTTCCACCTAACCGAAATTCACCAAAATCAATAGGCCTTGCGTCCTCTACAACTCAGGCACATATGTAAATAATTATTTGATTCTGTTTGATTTTACGGCAGTTATCGTTCGTCTTGAATAAATTTCTCTTGTTACAACATAAAATGTTGCAGGTAAACTACCCCTTTCCCTTAACCGATCTTCACCAAAATCAACAGGCCTTGAGCTCTGTACAGTGTAGGGAAGTGTGCAAAACATTATTTGATTATGTTTGAATTTACGGCAGTTATCGTTTGTCGTAAAAAATTTACCCTTGTTATCACAAAAAATGTTGCAGGTAAACTACACCTTTCCCTCAACCAATCATCAACAAAATCAACACACCTTGAGTTCTCTACAATTGAGGAAGGTATGCACGAAATTATTTGATTCTGTTTAAATGTACGGCAGTTATCGTTCGTCACAGAAAAAATTACCTTTGTTAAAACATAAAATGTTGCACGTAAACTACCCCTTGCCCTTAACCGATCTTCACCAAAATCAACAGAATTTGAGTTCTCTTAACTCAGGAAGGTATGCAAAAACGTATTTGATTCTGTTTGAATTTGCGGCTCTTAAAGTTAGCCATAAAAAATACCCTTTTCAACCATAAAACGTTGCCGGTAAACTACCCCTTCCCCTTAACCGATCTTCACCAAAAACAATAGGCCTTGAGAACTCTACAATTCAGGGCTGTATGCGAAACATTATTTGATTCTGTTTGAATTTGCGGCTGTTATCGTTTGCCATAGAAAATACCCTAGTTAAAACATAAAACGTAGCAGGTAAACTACCCCTTTCCATTAACCGTCTTCACCAAAAACAATAGTCTTGAGTACTCTACAAATCAGGGCTGTATGCAAAAAATTATTTGATTCTGTTTGAATTTGCGGCTGTTATCGTTTGCCATAGAAAAATATCGGTACGGAGAACCATACATGACTTCCATGTTCTAAGATTTTTATTTAAAATCATTTTCGAAATGAAATATTTCCACAGAAACTACATCTTTCTACTTACTGCTTCAGCCTTAACCACAGTACTGTAGTCACTAACGTATACCACCTCACGTTATCGCACTCGATTTTCACTGATGATGGCCGTCGATGACACTGCCGAAACGTCTAGTTTTGCAGAAAACTCTGGTCTACGGCCAAACAGGACGGGAAAGAATTTTAATAATAAACGACTTCTTTGTTGCCGATAACGTAGTACATATATAAAAAATTATCCCCTCCTTCAACTATAATTTTCATTTATAGAAAATTACCCCCACCCCGTTCAACTAGCCTCTTCATTTATAGATATTTCATCTATGTTTCTACAGTGGATTATTAAGATCTTCTTATCAGGATACTTTATTTATCAATATTAAGTGCTTTACTCTTGTTACAACAAAAACTGTATTTACGGTAAACTACCCTTTCCCCCTAACCGATCTTCACCAAAATTAACAGGCCTTGAGCACTCTACAAATCAGGCACATATGAAAAAAATTATTTGATTCTGTTTGAATTTACGGCAGTTATCGTTCGTCGTGAAAAAATTTGTCTTGTTACAAAATAAAATGTTGCATGTAAACTACCCCTTTCCCTTAACCGATCTTCACCAAAATCAACAAGCCTTGAGATCTCAACAATGTAGGTAAGTGTGCAAAACGTTATTTGATTATGTTTGAATTGACGGCAGTTATCGTTAGTCGTAGAAGAAGTTACCCTTGTTATCACATAAAACGTTGCAGGTAAACTACACCTTTCCCTTAACAAATAATCAACAAAATCAACATACCTTGAGCTATCTACAATTGAGGAACGTATGCACAAAATTATTTGATTCTGTTTAAATGTACCGGCAGTTATCGTTCGTCATAATAAAAATTATCTTTGTTAAAACATAAAATGTTGCAAGTAAACTACCCCTTGCCACTAACCTATCTTCACCAAAATCAACAGTCATTGAGCTCTCTATAGCTCAGGAAGGTATGCAAAAACGTATTTGATTCTGTTTGAACTTGCGGCTCTTACAGTTAGCCATACAAAATACCCTTTTCAAACATAAAACGTTGCCGGTAAACTACCCCTTCCCCTTAACCGATCTTCACCAAAAACAATAGGTCTTGAGAACTCTGCTATTCAGGGCTGTATGCGAAACATTATTTGATTCTGTTTGAATTTGCGGCTGTTATCGTTTGCCATAGAAAATACCCTTGTTAAAAAATAAAACGTTGCTGGTAAACTACCCCTTTCCCTTAAACGATCTTCACCAAAAACAATAGGTTTTGAGAAATCTACAATTCAGGGCAGTATGCAAAACATTGTTTAATTCTGTTAGAATTTGCGGCTGTTATCATTTGCCATAGAAAAAAATTGCCATTGATTTTTAAAAAACCGTTGCTGGTAAACTACCTCTTTCCCTTAACCGATCTTCACCAAAAACTACTGACCTTAAGAACACTACAATTCAGGGCTGTATGCAAAAACGTATTTGATTCTGTTTGAATTTGCGGCTGTTATCGTTTGCCAAAAAAAATTACCCTTGATAAAAAAAACCGTTGCTGGTAAACTACCCCTTTCCCCTAACCGATCTTCACCAAAAACAATAGGTCTTGAGTACTCTACAAATCAGGGCTGTATGCAAAATATTATTTGATTCTGTTTGAATTTGCGGCTGTTATCGTTTGCCATAGAAAATACCCTTGTTAAAACACGAAATGTTGCTGGTAAACTACCCCTTTCCCTTAACCGATCTTCAACAAAATCAACAGACCTTGAGAACTCTACAATTTAGGGCTGTATGCAAATAATTGTTTGATTCTGTTTGAATTTGCGGATGTTACCGTTTGTCATAGAAAATACCCTTGTTAGAACAGAAAACGTTGCCGGTAAACTACCCCTTTCCCTTAACCGATCTTCAACAAAATCAACAGACCTTGAATTCTGTATAATTCAGAAATGTATGCAGAAGAGTAGTTGATTCTGTTTTAATGTACGGCAGTTATCGTTCGTCATAAAAAAATTTACCCTTGATTAAAAAAATATCGGTATGGAGAACCATACATGACTTCCATATTCTAAGATTTATATTTAAAATCATTTTCACCCAAACAGCCAGGCTGTGTCTTACCTGCCTTTTTATTGCTGTGTTAAATGAAAAATATTATATTACATTAAAATGAAAAAATTATAATTTTATTGCCTGGCAACAAAATTATTGTATTTTTAACAATTACCATTGTTTCAAAAAGTTTAAATAAATTTTAAAGTACTTTACTCTTGTTAAAACGTAAAAGGTTGCAGGTAAACTACCCCTTCCCCTTAACCGATCTTCACCAAAATCGAAAGTCATTGAGACCTCTACAATTCAGGGACGTATGCAAACAATCATTTGATTCTGTTTGAATTTGCGGCTGTTATCGTTTGCCATAGAAAATACGCTTGATAAAAAAACGTTGCAGGTAAACTACCCCTTCCCCTTAACCGATCTTCACCAAAAACAATAGGTCTTGAGTACTCTACAAATCAGGGCTGTATGCAAAACATTATTTGATTCTTTTTGAATTTACGGCTGTTATCGTTTGCCATAAAAAATACCCTTGTTAAAAAAACGTTGCAGGTAAACTACCCCTTTCCCTCAACCGATCTTCACAAAAAACAATAGGTCTTGAGAACTCTACAATGTAGGGCTGTATGCAAATAATCTTTTGATTCTGTTTGAATTTGCGGCTGTTATCGTTTGCCATAGGAAATACCCTTGTTAAAACATAAAACGTTACAGGTAAACTACCCCTTTCCCTTAACCGATCTTTACCAAAAACAATAGGTCTTGAGTACTCTACAAATGAGGGCTGTATGCAAAACATTATTTGATTCTGTTTGAATTTGCGGCTGTTATCGTTTGCCATAAAAAATACCCTTGTTAAAAAAACGTTGCAGGTAAACTACCCCTTTCCCTCAACCGATCTTCACCAAAAACAATAGGTCTTGAGAACTCTACAATTTAGGGCTGTATGCAAATAATCTTTTGATTCTGTTTGAATTTGCGGCTGTTATCGTTTGCCATAGGAAATACCCTTGTTAAAACATAAAACGTTACTGGTAAACTACCCCTTTCCCTTAACCGATCTTCACCAACATCAACAGATCTTGAGAACTCTACAATTCAGGGCTGTATGCGAAACATTATTTGATTCTGTTTGAATTTGCGGCTGTTATCGTTTGCCAAACAAACAAAATTACCCTTGCTAAAAAGAAACCGTTGCTGGTAAACTACCCCTTTCCCTCAATCGATCTTCACCAAAAACAATAGGTCGCGAGTACTCTGCCAATCAGGGCTGCATGCAAAAAATTATTTGATTCTGTTTGATTTTGCGGCAGTTATCGTTTGCCATAGAAAAAAAATCTACAGACACACAGACAGACAGACACACACACACAGACAGACAAACAGACAGACAGACAGACACACACACACAGACACTTTTCGGAAAACGACTTTTTTTCATGTTTTGAGTGTAGTAGAATCAGAATCTGCAATAATCTCGAACACGGTTTTTTTTGCCATCACCATACTTCCATTCCTTAAGGAATATGGAAGTAAAAACGTTGCTGGTAAACTACCGTTTTCCTTAAACGATCTTCACCAATAACAATAGGTCATGAGTACTCTAGAAATTAGGGCTGTATGGATAAAATTATTAGATTCTGTCTGAATTTGCGGCTGTTATCGTTTGCCATAGGAAAATATCTGTATGGAGAACCATACATGACTTCCATGTTCTGAGGTTTACATTTAAAATCATTTTCGAAATGAAATATTTCCATAGAAACTACTTCTTTCTATTTACTGCTTCAGCCTTAACCACAGTACTGTGGTCACTAACGTATACCACCTCACGTTATCGCACTCGATTTTCACTGATGATGGAAGTCGATGACACTGCCGAAACGTCTGGTTTTGCAGAAAAATCTGGTCTACGGCCAAACAGGTCAGGAAGGAATTTTAACAACAAACTACTTCTTTGTTGCCGATAACGTAGTACATATATAAAATATCGGTATGGAGAACTATACAGGACTTCCATCTTCTAAGATTTATATTTAAAATCATATTCGAAATGAAATATTTCCATAGAAACTACTTCTTTCTACTTATTGCTTCAGCCCTAAACCACAGTATTATGGTCACTAACGTATACAACCTCACGTTTTCGCACTTGATTTTCACTGAGAGGGAAGTCAATGGCACTGCCGAAAAGTCTGGTTTTGCAGAAAACATTGGACTACGGCTAAACAGCCCGGGAAGGAATTTTAACAAAGAACTACGTTTTTGTTGCCGATAACGTGTGCCGAGCCTGAAAGATTCGGCGAAAATTCAGTAATTGGCAATTGGAGGTTGGGCCGATCTCTAGCGGATAGACGGCGCAAAACAACTGAATATACGGCCTGTAGTTATAGGCAGTACAGAATTTAATGCGGTAATTAGTGCTGCACCCTACCCGTGGATATAGGAAAGACTACCGGCGAAGTTAGAGCTTGATCGGTGCTGCACCCTGTCGCTAAATACTGATGACGGGCGAAGTGTAGCAGGACTGCATTTCTTTTTCTTGTCGTTGCCTGGAATTCTAAGTGTTGGCCTCGTGGCGTATTTCACTCCGGTACAGAATGAAGATTTAATACACCTTCAAGCCTTCATACTATGATTAGATAGTTCTATACACGGCTGCGGTAAGTCTCGCTTACTTTCATTTTAATAGAATATAATATTTCACTAGAGAAAACTGTTTTTAATAAGCCTAAGTAAGTTGATTTCTGTTCACCTGTATGCAGACCGCATGGCGGTTGTGCAATACACATTTGATGGTAAAATTTTTAAAACTTTATAAAATTATATTTCATTCACGTGACCGAACATCGGCACTAAAAGGTTAAGTAAATTAAATACAAAAATCTAAGTTTAAAATATATCTTAACATCGATGTAACAAGATTCATGTTACGAACCTAAGTTATTGCACAAGGCGTAGTTGGGTTAGATGGCATACAAGTTTTACTAGAATTAACAGTAAAACTTTATTAATATCTAGAAACTTATTGAGGCACGTTTTGAAAGTAAATAATGTCCAATTCATATTAATTTCTATAGTAAAAACTACGTAATTTGAATTAACCTTAACCACGTGGTAGCTACATATTCACACTATGTATAAAGTCTATGAAATGGTACAAAGCCATAATTAATTGCCAAATTGCAAACATGGTAACCCGCATTGGGTGAAGTTAATGTTATGAAGAATTACTGTTCTAAAGATTTTCAAATAGGGCATGTTGGCCATATAAATTTGTCAAGTTAAATTTAAGTAGCTCTATAGCTATGTTAACTTTATATATGTATTTTGGGGGGGGGGTGCAAACTTTAGTGGGGCATTGTGTTGTGTACTCTGGCTAATATATATAATGGTGTGTAATTAGGGTCCACCGCATAGACGAGAACAAGACCTACAACATGGCTGAACTAGTAACATCCTAAGCTCTCCTCTTCGCTACCGGAGGAATCGCCAGAAGGCCACACCAACACCTATAATGTCGACCACGAGATTGCCACCTTAAAAAAAAACCCCTCATGGACAAAATCAGGTGATACAAAACCAATTATTATGTACACATAGAGTCAGCACTCAATAATACCAAGTGACCAGTTCTATATATATCTATCAACTACAACATTTCAAGTTTTAAACATTTAATTGGATCCCCAATTCATGGGAAAGTTTAGTGTGTGAACTGGGTGTAAAATTAATTGTAAATTTTATTAAATTTCTGGTAAAATTGTCAGCTCAGAGACTGGCATGTCTTAAACAGTTCAACATTCAACATATAATTTCCTCTTATTTCATTATATGTGTTTCTTTACAGATTTTAAGTCATTCTGTCTATTGGTAATTATCCAGTTTAATTTTGGGTTCTTTATATATATATATATATATATATATATATATATATTCTAAATTTTAAAATCAGTTTAATTCAAATTGTATAGAAATTTCTGGGGGTAGGTAGCTGCATTTTCCACAAGTTTCAACCAGAAGGAACGCATGTTGATACAGTTTTGAACTTGTTTGTTGAGACAAGTTAAAAGATGCATCAAGTGGCTATTAACATGTCGGTCTCTGGGCCAAAAGTATTTTCCATAGGGTTATAATATTATGCAATATTTCTATTTTTATTACTTGGCAATGTTTCAGTATATATAAATTCTTTAAATTATTTATGATAACTGGGGGGGGGGTTTAACTGGTTCATTGTTTTAAATATTTTTTATTTCTCACAGTAATAGAGCCCAGTGGGGCAGAATTAGATAACAGCATTAGGCACTTAGCCAAAATTTTGAAAGTTATTATGTCCTGGGGACTACTGAATGCTTAAGCATTATCTGATACACGTGATGTGTAATCAACCAACACCATGGGGGTAATATAAAAGTAAATTGTAATCCTAACAGGGATAATTATAAAAGAAGTAAGAATTTATATACACCATGGGGGTAATATAAAAAGGGGCGTGGCAAGAGATCCTTATGTATATTGTATTGTATGGTATTGTATAATGTATTTGTATTGTGGAACATGTTATGTTTGTATATCTGTGTGTGCATTTTGGGGGTTATAAGTATTATGCATTTAGCGTATTTTTGGTGGGGACTTTAGATATAGGGTTTGTTTGATTGTCTTTTTTTATAAAAGAAAGTTAATACATGGAATTATGTAGGTATATCCTTTTTATTTTTTATAACAGGTATTCTATCTCAATTAATCATTCAATCAAATATATTGGAACTTACCGTCTGCGGCTTTCCAGAAACAGCGTCTTTATAAATTTACATGTTTCGGGACCCTTGTCCCATCATCAGAATTTAAAAAGTAATTGTGTATCGTTAACCTTCGGTAATCTAAGTTGTGTATCGTAATGTACATCGGTAACCTTCGTACTCGTTGTAAATATTATAATATGTTATATTAAGTTATTTTATATTAGATTTTAATATTTTAAGTGTTTGACAAGTGTATCATATTTAAACGATACACAATTACTTTTTAAATTCTGATGATGGGACAAGGGTCCCGAAACATGTAAATTTATAAAGACGCTGTTTCTGGAAAGCCGCAGACGGTAAGTTCCAATATATTTGATTGAACAACACGTGGCTTGGTACTAAACATTTGGGATTTATTCCTTTTAAACATGAATTAATCATTGCTGATCATTTCTTTAAAAAAATAATTTATTTTATTTAACTTTAATAACAAGTATATGAATTGTCACCCTTTAAAATTTATTTAATTTGTTGGAGAATTTATTATTATAATTAATATTAGCAAGGAATCTATACCCTTTATCTCCATTAAGTTATATGGAGCATTCTAAAAGGAACATATAAAATAAATTTTATATTTTATTAATATTTTAATGGAAACTTTATTTCAAGGTTAGTAATGGTTTTAAATTTCAATTAATTTGTAATGTGACATAGCCAATTATTTTCTTGGTATTAATAAATATTTTCAGGTGGCCTTGTTGAGAAAGTATACTTTATTTAATTGACTATTTAAGGGAATTATAGATTATGACTGTTGGGTTTATTTATTTTATTATTAATTTGTTTACTGAGATAGAATAATAATAAAAGGGATTTGTTAATTGTTTAATTCATGAGTTTTCATTGCAAGTCCCGTCTCACTGAATCCAGCGCATTTTTGGCTTCTCTAGTTATAATTAACTTGTGGCCCCTCTTTACAAAAAAAAAAAAAAAAAAAAAAAAAAAAAATCTTTTTTTTACTGCATAAGTTAAAGAGGGGTTACAAACGTAGTACACATACAAAATTCTCCCCCCCTTCAACTATAATTTTCATTTATAGAAAATTATACCAACCCCGTTCACCTAACCTCTTCATTTATAGATATTTCATCTACATTTCTACAGTGGATTATTATGAGCTTCTTATCAAGATACTTTATTTATCAAAACTAAGTACTTTACTCTTGTTAAAACATAAAACGTTGCAGGTAAACTACCCGTTTCTCTAAACCGATCTTCACCAAAATCAATAGAACTTCAGTCCTCTACAATGCAGGGATGCATGCAAAAAAATATTTGATTCTGTTTCAATTTGCGGCAGTTATCGTTCGTCATGAAAACATTTCTCTTGCTACAACATAACATGTTTCAGGTAAACTACCCCTTTCCCTTTACCGATCTTCAACAAAATCAACACGCCTTGAGCTCTCTATAATTTAGGAAGGTATACAAAAAATATTTGATTTTCTTTGAATTTACGGCAGTCATTGTTTGTCATAGAAAAAATTACCCTTGTTAAAACATAAAACGTTGCTGGTAAACTACCCCTTTCTCTAAACCGATCTTCACCAAAATCAACACACATTCAGTCATCTACAATTCAGGGCAGTATACAAAACATTATTTGATTCTGTTTGAATTTGAGGTTGTTATCGTTTGCCATAGAAAAAATATTACCCTTGATAAAAAAACGTTGCAGGTAAACTACCCCTTTCCCTTAACCGATCTTTACCAAAACCAACAGGTCTTGAGTACTCAACAATTTAGAGCTGTATGCAAAACATTATTTGATTCTGTTTGAATTTGCGGCTCTTATCGTCTGCCATATTTACCCTTGTTAAAATATAAAACGTTGCTGGTAAACTACCCCTTTCCCTTAACCGATCTTCAACAAAATCAACAGACCTTGAGTTCTGTATAACTCAAAAAGGTGTGCAAAAGAATAGTTGATTCTGTTTGAATATACGGCAGTTATCGTTCGTCATAGAAACATTACCCTCGTTAAAACATAAAAGGTTGCTGGTAAACTACCCCATTCCCTTAACCGATCTTCAACAAAATCAACACACATTGAGGTCAGTACAATTAAAAATGGTATGAAAAAGACTAGTTGATTGTGTTTGAATTTGCGGATGTTATCGTTTTCCATAGGAAATAATTACCCTTGATAAAAACAAATGTTGCCGGTAAACTACCACTTTCCCCTAACCGATCTTCACCAAAAATAACTGGTCTTGTGTTCTCTACAAATCAATGCTGTATGCAAAAAATTGTTTGATTCTGTTTGAAGTTGCGGCTATCGTTTGCCATAGAAAAAAATTACCCTTAATAAGAAAAACGTTGCTGGTAAACTACCCCTTCCCTTTAATCGGTCTTCACCAAAAAACACAGATCTAGAGTACTCTATAAATCAGAGCTGTATGCAAAAAAGTATTTGATTATGTTTGAATTTTCGACTCTTATCGTTTGCCAAAGGAAATACCATTTAAAACATAAAATGTTGCTGGTAAACTACCCCTTTCCATTAACCGATCTTCACCAAAACCAATAGATCTTGAGTACTCTACTAATCAGGGATGTATGCAAAAAAATGTTTGATTCTATTTGAATTTGCGGCACTTATCGTTTGCCATAGAAAATACCGTTGTTAAATATAAAATGTTGCAGGTAAACTACCCCTTTCCCTTAACCGATCTTCACCAAAACCAATAGGTCTTGACGACTCTATAATTCAGGGCTGTATGCACAAGTGTAGTTGATTCTGTTTGAATTTACGGCTGTTATCGTTTGCCAAAAAAAAATTAACCTTGATAAAAAAACCGTTGCTGGTAAACTACCCAGTTCCCTCAACCGATCTTCACCAATAACAATAGGTCGTGAGTACTCTAGAAATCAGTTCTGTATGCAAAAAATTATTTGATTCTGTTTGAATTTGCGGCTGTTATCGTTTGCCATAAACAATACTCTTGTTAGAACATAAAACGTTACTGGTAAACTACCCCTTTACCTTAACTGATCTTCAACAAAATCAACAGACCTTGAGTTCTGTATAATTCAAAAAGGTATGCAGAAGAGTAGTTGATTCTGTTTTAATGTACGGCAGTTATCGTTCGTCATATAAAAATTTACCCTTGATTAAAAAAAAAGTTGCAGATAAACTACCCTTTTCCCTTAACCGATCCTCACCAAAAACAACAGGTCTTGAGAACTCTGCAAATCAGTGCTGCATGCAAAAACGTATTTGATTCTATTTGAATTTGCGGTTCTTATCGTTTGCCAAAAAATACCCTTTTCAAACATAAAACGTTGCCGGTAAACTACCCCTTCCCCTTAACCGATCTTCACCAAAAACAATAGGTCTTGAGAATTCTACAAATCAGGGTTGTATGCGAAACATTATATGATTCTGTCTGAATTTGCGGCTGTTATCGTTTGCCAAAGAAATACCCTTGTTAAAACATAAAACGTAGCAGGTTGTGCCGGTGTTTGCCTAACCCGGCGGTCGAAGGTTTTATAAAATTTAATTTAATTTAACGCGAGCACAAAGGTCAGTTAGAGCGACGATATTTGGACAGCACCGTTAAAACGGCGCGCGCACTCTATGGGCCAGTTTGGCTGTTTGTCGCTTCGTTACTGCTTAATTCAGTTCGATACCGGCACGCAGAGAAGCAACAGACTCCTGGATCCGAACAGACAGTACTACGTAGTTGTTTCTTCTACTCTAATGGCAGGCTAAATTTACGAGACTTCCCGGGTTCTCGTCCAAGCCGGAGATGCTGGTCGATGCTGATATAACTACACCTTCATCAGCCATGAGCCATCATACACACACCTGTTCGGAAGAGGGAGTCTGGTGAACCAACTCAAGATGCATCACATGCTCATAATTAAGGTGATATGAACTCTTTTATTTTTCGTTGGCCGGGCCTGCCGTGCTCCTGATGTACAATTTATATTTCATTTGAAACCATGTGCCCACGCGGCTAGACAGTCTGCTCTAGGGTGTGTCAGCTGAACATTCATTCTGAACATCATGTGACTTTAATAATTTAACTTCATAAAACTAAGTACTATGTTTGTAATTGTGTGCTGCACTGCGGGAGCGTGCTAGAGATTTTTTTTACACTTAAATATTGCATATATAGCCAATAGTCATTACACTGTTCACTACAAAATTTAAGTCACATGTTAAGGGTTCTGTTCCGGCTGGTTCAGAACGGGGTTATATTTTAATTTCATTTTGGTTTAACATGTAAGGGCTGGGGGGGTTTCAGGCTGTTTTCTGGGGGTAAAAGGGGACATAGTTTTTGCCAGGCACATGTTCATTCAGTTTAAGGCAGGTTTGATTCCTGTCACACATGGTCAAGTACAGGCTGGCGCGCTCCCACATCTGCTAGGATACAAAAGTCAGTTATTATAAACTCATTTATACACAGCCATCCGGCTTTAACAGAAAAGAACTTTCATATTTGTGTGGGCATATACTGATTAATTTTTGACCTTGTAAAAGCATACACTGATTAATTTTTGACCTCGTAAAAGCATATACGGATACATGTATACATCTGGATTTGTAAAACAAAATTAACATTTTATAAACTCATAACAATTGCTTAAAATTAGGTGATGAAGGTTTTCCATTTTATATGGTGTCTAAGGAACTTAAAGATTTTCATATGCTCATAATGGGTCAATTTTCAGATCCTATCTATGCATATGGGCAGTCCGGTCTCTCTTATGCTTTGTGAGTGATTATCATCCTTTTGGAGGTTTTTCTTAATTATTTAAATTAATGGGAATTAATGAATCATGGTGACTGAAAGTCGAACATTTATGATTGCCGGTCTTGGGGCTTCGTAGAAACACTGCCTGTTGAGCATGGGTATTCCAAGGGTACTAGGTGTTTGTAGTATGTGTATATAATTATGAGTGTATGTGTCTTTATGTTTCCGTACGTGTTGTCAATGTTCAGTGTTAGTAACAAAAAGGGGGGGAATTATATAATTACAAAATGTTGCCTGATATATGTATATATATGTTTATAGGGATAGATCGATATTGTCTTTGCCAAGATTAAGGATATAGGAGTTAATTATTTATTATGTATTTTGTGGGCTATTGCCCTGGCCATGTGATAATTATGTGATTTGCAGGATATTATATATAACGAATTATGGGGGCAAAATAAAGTTGTTATTGTTAAATTACAGCCGAGTTTCATTGCAAGTCCCGTCATACTGGACCCAGTGCATTTTTGGCTTCTCTAGGCTCCTGCCTAGTTTTAAATAACTTGTGGCTTCTCTTTCAAAAAAAAAGAAGTTTGTTTTATATATATAAAAGGCATAAAAGGAAAGAAGGGTTACAAATGGTAGCAGAGAGCGTGGTTCATTCTAGGGTTGAACCCTTGGGTCCTTGGGTGTGACGGGGCTTGCAAACTCGGAAATACTATGCTATTGTTATGACATTGTTTTTTTTTAGGTATATGCCCGTATAGGCTAGTTTAGGTCATATAACTTGTGAGTCTGGTCGCACCACTGGGGCGGGTATTGTGTTCAGAAAATTTGATATGTTGAACTGCCGGGGGGTCTCAAGAGTTGCCTGGGTGATAGGATGTTGCTGATTCGAGGTCGGAGTATAGTGCGTGGCATTAGCGGGATGCGGTATGGCCCGATCGGAAGTCGGTACCGTCACCGACCTAATTCCTTTTAACTTTTGATTACTAGTTCCCGAATTATGAATTCTGATTACTAGTTGTTTCTGTGGGTTATGTGTTGGTGAGACGTGTGTGTCGGATTGATGTTTGATGTTATGTATGTTCAGTATTGTTGGTTGTTGCTTGTCTCCTTCTGTGGTGTTAGTAGATGGTTCAAAAGTAGGCCAGGTCTCCGCAGCGCTAGAGAACCCAGGGGTCGCTCAACGGAAGGACAGTACTTGGGTTTTTTCTGATTCTTGTGAATATGTTCTTGTAGGTCATGTTTGTGTTAGGTGTTTAGTGGGGATTTGTTTTATTATTGTTTGTTTTGAATTGTGCAATTCTGGCGGCGGTATGCCATCAGAAGTTGCCCCACCCTCTTTCAGGAGTTCTCCAGAAATTTTCAGTGTTAGATGGAATAGATGAGGAGCAGTTGCTGGTTTTCTTAGACCTTGTTCTGCAGTTGGCAGATTTCCCGGGGGTGTCCGATGGGGAGGTCTTGTCCCTTATATACCCGTATTGCCGGGGTTCATTGGCAGGGTTGGTCACAAACACTCTGCGTCGGGGCGGCAGTGTTGACGCTTTCCATGCGGAGGTGTTGAACTTCTTCCTACCCATTCGACGACGTGCCCAGCTTAAGTTTGAGTTATTCTATCGCCCACAGGGCAACGGAGAGGCGTTGGGGGATTTCGTGCACGATGTACGGAAAGCTGCCCGTATATTAAGGTTGGGGTTGCCCGAGACGGAAGTAATACAAGTAATACGAGAAGGTCTGAATCCCCAAGAAAGATCCCGGTTGGTTTTCGCAGATCCTCCACGTTGTTTTGCGGACCTGGACCGGTGGTGTGCATATGCCAGGAGAGTCCAGGAGAATGATGAGTCCCGGGGAAGAGATGCTACAGATGTCCAATACTCCAGTGGTTCATTAGGAAGATCTAAAAAGACAAACATGGTGGTTGGAGGAGAACACAAGAGACTGGGGACTGTCAGAAAGCCTGAATATTCCGGAAGTAATGGAGGCTACAAGGGGGTGGCAAGTGTGAAGACGGTAACAACAGCTACAGCACAGAAAACAAATAAGGGTGAAATTAACAGGGGAAGAAGAAATTATGTTAGGGAACAAACATCGGCAAGTAGGGAGCCTGTACCAAGTCGTTATTCCTATCCGGAGAAAAAGGAAACTTTAAAGGTTCCAGAGGAAGTACAAGTGCCTATGAGAGTAGTAGATGAAGAAGGTGAAGCAGAAGAAGAAAAGCGGAATAACTTCTGTGGATCGATACAGCACGACAAGAAAACGTCTGTGGCTATTGAGTTACAGGACTCGAAGAGGACATCATGGTTGAACCCAGATGCCGCAGAATTTGTTCCGGTATCTCCATCTCGGTTCGTGACGGATCCAGATCCGGTAATATCGTCATCGCCTACGCAGGGATATGAGAAGTCACTTGATGGTGTAGCTTTACCATCGCCAGTGGAAATTAATTTAGTCATTGCACATGAACCTGGACAGCTGGATTCCAGGGTGGAAAATGTTGAGGACGTTCTAGTTGCTGAAAGTGGTGAAGGAGTGGAATCGACAGAAGAGGCAGAAGAGCGGTCTGCGGATGCTGCACAGGGAAGTATATTTATAGGTGTTAGGGAGACTGAAGAGTCTGAGTTTGCAGAGGGACACAGGGTTGTCCAGGCTGAAAGTGTTTCTGAGGTTGTGGATGGACAAGGGGATGTTCATGCCGCAAGTGTGGTAGAAGTAGATGAGGTAGAAGTTGAGGAGAAATTTGGTGGCAGCGTCGTGGAGTGTGCGAGTGAGAATGATGTAGTGTGTGAAGATGTGCAGACGCCTTCTGTAAGTAGTGTTGAGGATTCCGGGGAACGGAGAGAAGTTTCATGCGGACCAGGTGAGCAACTAGAGGATGAAGATGTGCAGTGGTCGGATGGTGGTAGTGGATGTGATGGCGATGATGTTGATGATGAATGTGTTGAGGAAAATGAGATGGGAGGGAAGGTTAGTGAAGAAGTTGGTGAAGCGGCTGGTGACGAGTGTGATGAAGAAATTGGTGAGGAGCTGAGGGAAGATGCGGTTGAAGATGGATCAGAGGAGCAACTGGAAGATGCTGAGGAGGTGCAGTGTCAGGAGGTTGATTTGGATTATGGGGATGAAAAAGGGGAAACTGTAGAAGAGCAGGAAGAGAAGGAAGGATTGGAAGAAAGACAAGTAGAGGAGTTAGATGAGGAGCATAATCCAAAGCGGAGTCAAAGTAGTGAGGTAAGTTGCCTTGATTCTGATTCAGAGGAAACAAGTCAGTACAGCTCAACACGAAATAATTTCTCAGAGAGTGGTATTCGAAAGGAACGGGTACCCAAAGTCCGTCATAGAAAGGTAAGAAGAAGAGGTTAACGGGTAGCGGGTAGATGTTCCCCACAGTCCCAGTGGTGTTCGTCTACTTCAGGGTTGCGCCCCTGCCCACGCGAGCCTTGGTTTTCTCCAGTCATTCTCCTTTTCGGAGGGAGCCAGGTCCTTACCCTTAGTCCTAGCTATTGACCCTTTAATGATCCTTGCCCCGTTTCATCTTCCCAATTTTCCTACCCCTCCCCTTAGAAAAAAAAAAACCTATCAATAAGGAGTTAGAGAGACTTGCCGGAAGGGATTAGATTGTGGTCCTCGAGATTGTCAGTTTCCACTGTTCTGGAAGGTTATCATGGAGAAAGTTAGAGAGTTGTAGAGTGCCCTTAGATAGTCGTGGTCTTGGAGATTGTAAGTTCCCCTGTTTTGGTTCTGAAGGTTATAATGGTTAGTGATAGCGTGCTATTATTTCGTTGTTTATAGTAATTGAATTTGTTTATTGATCAGTGTAGGGTCCGAGTTATGCCGCATTCTCCGGTTGTTTCCCGGGTGTTTTTTTGAGAGAGAGAATTGTATTTGTTGTGTATCGACGTCGGTGGAGAAGTAAAACCCCCTTGCTAGTCATGGTGTTTTTGTTGAGTAAGAGTTAGGATGGATGTTCGCGTACCCTTGATGCGGTCCTCTCTGTCTGGCTAAGCGGGGCCGTCCGCCCTTGTGTAGGGATGTGGGCCAGCCATATGGCAAGGATGGAGATGCCTTGTGAGTGCATGTGGCTGGTCGGTCCAAGAGATGGACGAGAAGTAGTGCGGTCACTCACATACCAAGGTGGGAGATACCTTGTTTGGTCTTAGGACGGGTATGTGAGTGGGACCGGTGGGAGTAGGTGATGGTCACCGGAGAGGGTGACGTGTTGGGGCGGTCCCGTGGGGTTGGCGTGGCGGAGAGGGTCGCATGGGGAATGGACGCAGTTGTGAGGTTCCTCCGTTTCTCCTGAGAGCAAGTGCTGCTGGGCCGCCATAATCACGAAGATCACTAGCTTGTTTTGGGAAGGGGGTACACTGCAGGGTACTCTCCCGAGTTTAAGTGTGGGGCAACCGGAATGCATTTTCGGGGTGGGGGTGTGCCGGTGTTTGCCTAACCCGGCGGTCGAAGGTTTTATAAAATTGAATTTAATTTAACGCGAACACAAAGGTCAGTTAGAGCGACGATATTTGGACAGCACCGTTAAAACGGCGCGCGCACTCTATGGGCCAGTTTGGCTGTTTGTCGCTTCGTTACTGCTTAATTCAGTTCGATACCGGCACGCAGAGAAGCAACAGGCTCCTGGATCCGAACAGACAGTACTACGTAGTTGTTTCTTCTACTCTAATGGCAGGCTAAATTTACGAGACTTCCCGGGTTCTCGTCTAAGCCGGAGATGCTGGTCGATGCTGATATAACTACACCTTCATCAGCCATGAGCCATCATACACACACCTGTTCGGAAGAGGGAGTCTGGTAAACCAACTCAAGATACATCACATGCTCATAATTAAGGTGATATGAATTCTTTTATTTTTCGTTGGCCGGGCCTGCCGTGCTCCTGATGTACAATTTATATTTCATTTGAAACCATGTGCCCACGCGGCTAGACAGTCTGCTCTAGGGTGTGTCAGCTGAACATTCATTCTGAACATCATGTGACTTTAATAATTTAACTTCATAAAACTAAGTACTATGTTTGTAATTGTGTGCTGCACTGCGGGAGCGTGCTAGAGATTTTTTTTACACTTAAATATTGCATATATAGCCAATAGTCATTACACTGTTCACTACAAAATTTAAGTCACATGTTAGGGGTTCTGTTCCGGCTGGTTCAGAACGGGGTTATATTTTAATTTCATTTTGGTTTAACATGTAAGAGCTGGGGGGGGGTTTCTTTTCAGGCTGTTTTCTGGGGGTAAAAGGGGACATAGTTTTTGCCAGGCACATGTTCATTCAGTTTAAGGCAGGTTTGATTCCTGTCACACATGGTCAAGTACAGGCTGGCGCGCTCCAACATCTGCTAGGATACAACAGTCAGTTATTATAAACTCATTTATACACAGCCATCCGTCTTTAAGAGAAAAGAACTTTCATATTTTTGTGGGCATATACTGATTAATTTTTGACCTTGTAAAAGCATACACTGATTAATTTTTGACCTTGTAAAAGCATATACGGATACATGTATACATCTGGATTTATAAAACAAAATTAACATTTTATAAACTCATAACAATTGCTTAAAATTAGGTGATGAAGGTTTTCCATTTTATATGGTGTCTAAGGAAATTAAAGATTTTCATATGCTCATAATGGGTCAATTTTCAGATCCTATCTATGCATATGGGCAGTCCGGTCTCTCTTATGCTTTGTGAGTGATTATCATCCTTTTGGAGGTTTTTCTTAATTATTTAAATTAATGGGAATTAATGAATCATGGTGACTGAAAGTCGAACATTTATGATTGCCGGTCTTGGGGCTTTGTAGAAACACTGCCTGTTGAGCATGGGTATTCCAAGGGTACTAGGTGTTTGTAGTATGTGTATATAATTATGAGTGTATGTGTCTTTATGTTTCCGTACGTGCTGTCAATGTTCAGTGTTAGTAACAAAAAAGGGGGAATTATATAATTACAAAATGTTGCCTGATATATGTATATATATGTTTATAGGGATAGATCGATATTGTCTTTGCCAAGATTAAGGATATAGGAGTTAATTATTTATTATGTATTTTGTGGGCTATTGCCCTGGCCATGTGATAATTATGTGATTTGCAGGATATTATATATAACGAATTATGGGGGCAAAATAAAGTTGTTATTGTTAAATTACAGCCGAGTTTCATTGCAAGTCCCGTCATACTGGACCCAGTGCATTTTTGGCTTCTCTAGGCTCCTGCCTAATTTTAAATAACTTGTGGCTTCTCTTTCAAAAAAAAGGAAGTTTGTTTTATATATATAAAAGGCATAAAAGGAAAGAGGGGTTACAAGGTAAACTACCCCTTTACCTTAACCGATCTTCACCAAAAATAATAGTCTTGAGTACTCTACAAATCAGGGCTGTATGCAAATAATCTTTTGATTCTGTTTGAATTTGCGGCTGTTATCGTTTGACATAGAAAATACCATTGTTAAAACATAAAACGTTGCTGGTAAACTACCCCTTTTCCTTAACCGATCTTCACCAAAAACAGTAGATCTTGAGAACTCTACAATTCGGGGCTGTATGCGAAAAATTATTTGATTCTGTTTGAATTTGCGGCTGCTATCGTTTGCCCTAGAAAAATATCGGTACGGAGAACCATACGTGACTTCCATGTTCTAAGATTTATATTTAAAATCATTTTCTTAATGAAATATTTCCTTAGAAACTACTTCTTTCTACTTACTGCTTCAGCCTTAACCACAGTACTGTGGTCACTAACGTATACCACCTCACGTTATCGCACTCCAATTTCACTGATGATGGAAGTCGATGACAGTGCCGAAACGTCTGGTTTTGCAGAAAACTCTGGTCTACGGCCAAACAGGACGGGAAGGAATTTTAACAACAAACTACATCTTTGTTGCCGATAACGTAGTACATATATAAAAAATTATCCCCTCCTTCAACTATAATTTTCATTTATAGAAAATTACCCTCACCCCGTTCAACTAGTCCTCTACAACTCAGGCACATATGTAAAAAATGATTTGATTATGTTTGAATTTACAGCAGTTTTCGTTCGTCTTGAAAAAACTTCTCTTCTTCCAACATAAAATGTTGCAGGTAAACTACCCCTTTCCCTTAACCGATCTTCACCAAAATCAACAGGCCTTGAGTTCTCTACAATGTAGGGAAGTATGCAAAACATTATTTGATTATGTTTGAATTTACGGCAGTTATCGTTAGTCGTAGAAAATATTACCCTTGTTATCACATAAAACGTTGCTGGTAAACTACACCTTTCCCTGAACCAATCATCAACAAAATCAGCAGACCTTGAGCTATCTACAATTGAGGAAGGTATGCACAAAATTATTTGATTCTGTATAAATGTACGGCAGTTATCGTTCGTCATAGTAAAAATTACCTTTGTTAAAACATAAAATGTTGCACGTAAACTACCCCTTGCCCTTAACCGATCTTCACCAAAATCAACAGACATTGAGCCCTCTATAGCTCAGGAAAGTATGCAAAACATTATTTGATTCTGATTGAATTTACGGCAGTTATCATTCGTCATAGGAAAAATTACCCATGTTAAAACATAAAACGTTGCCGGTTAACTACCCCTTTCCGTAAACCGATCTTCAACAAAAACAATATGTCTTGAGAACTCTACAACTCAGGGCTGTATGGAAAAACGTATTTGATTCTGTTTGAATTTGCGGCTGTTATCGTTTGGCATATAAAATACCCTTGTTAAAGCATAAAGTGTTGCTGGTAAACTACCCCTTTCCCTTAACCGATCTTTACCAAAATCAATAGGTCTTGAGAACTGTACAATTAAGGGCTGTATGCAAAATACTATTTGCTTGCGTTTGAATCTGGGGCTGTTATTGTTTGTCATACAAACAAATTACCCTTGATTTAAAAAAAACGTTGCAGGTAAACTACCCTTTCCCCTTAACCTATCCTCACCAAAAATAAAACCTCTTGAGTACTCTACTAATCAGGCCTGTATGCAAAAAATTTTTGATTCTGTTTGAATTTGCGGCTGTTATCGTTTGCCATAGAAAAAAAAACTACAGATAGACAAACAGACAGACAGACAAACACACACACACACACACACACACACACACACTTTCCGAAAAACGACTATTTTCATGTTTTGAGTGTAGTACAATGAGAATCTGCAATAATCTCGAACACGATTTTTTTTTTGCCATCACCATACTTCCATTTCCTTAAGGAACATGGAAGTAAAATTACCCTTGATAAAAAACCGATGCAGGTAAACTACCCGTTTCCCTTAACCGATCTTCACCAAAACAATAGGTCTTAAGTACTCTACAAATCAGGTCTGTATGCAAAAATTATTTGATTCTGTTTGAATTTGCGGCTGTTATCGTTTGCCATAGAAAAAAATCTACAGACAGACAGACACAGACACTTTCCGAAAAATGACTTTTTTTCATGTTTTGAGTGTAGTACAATCAGAATCTGCAATTACCTCGATCATGATTTTTTTTTTTTGCCATCACCATACTTCCATTTACTTAAGGAACATGGAAGTAATACCCTGATAAAAAACTGTGAAGGTAAACTACCCCTTTCCCTTAACCGATCTTCACCAAAAACAATAGGTCTTGAGTACTCTACAAATCAGGGCTCTATGCAAAAAATTATTTGATTCTGTTTGAATTTGCGGCTGTTATCGTTTGCCATAGAAAAGACCCTTGTTAAAACACAAAATGTTGCTGGTAAACTACCCCTTTCCCTTAACCGATCTTCAACAATATCAACAGACATTGAGAACTCTACAATTTAGGGCTGTATGCAAATAAACATTTGATTCTGTTTGAATTTGCGGCTGTTATCTTTTGCCATAGAAAATACCCTTGTTAGAACATAAAACGTTGCAGATAAACTACCCCTTTCCATTAACCGATCTTCAACAACATCAACAGACCTTGAGTTCTGAATAATTCAGAAAGGTATGCAGAAGAGTAGTTGATTCTGTTTTAATGTACGGCAGTTATCGTTCGTCATAAAACAATTTACCCCTGATAAAAAAAAAACTTTGCCGGTAAACTACCCTTTTCCCTTAACCGATCTTCACCAAAAACAACAGGTTTTGAGTACACTACAAATCAGGGCTGTATGCAAAAATTACTTGATTCTGTTTGAATTTGCAGCTGTCGTCGTTTGCCATAGCGAATATTTACACATAGACACACAGACAGACAGACAGACACACACACAGAGACACTTTTCGAAAAACGACTTCATGTTTTGAGTGTAGTACAATCAGAATCTGCAATAATCTCGAACACGGTTTTTTTGGCATCACCATACTTGATACTTGAAAATTACACTTGATAAAAAACAGTAGAAGGTAAACTACCCCTTTCCCATAACCGATCTTCACCAAAACAATAGGTCTTGAGCACTCTACAAATCAGGTCTGTATGCAAAAAATTATTTGATTCTGTTTGAATTTGCGGCTGTTATCGTTCGCCATAGAAAATACCCTTGTTAAGACATAAAACGTTGCTGGTAAACTACCCATTTCCCATAAACGATCTTCACCAATAACAATAGGTCTTGAGAACTCCACAATTTAGGTATGGAGAATCATACATGACTTCCATGTTCTAAGATTTATATTTAAAATCATATTCGAAATGAAATATTTCCATAGAAACTACTTCTTTCTACTTACTGCTTCAGCCTTAACCACAGTACTGTGGTCACTAACGTATACCATCTCACGTTATCGCACTCGATTTTCACTGATGATGGAAGTCGATGACACTGCCGAAACGTCTGGTTTTGCAGAAAAATTAGGTCTGCAGCCAAACAGGACAGGAAGGAATTTTAACAACAAACTACTTCTTTGTTGCCGATAACGTAGTACACATATAAAAAATTATCCCCTCCTTCAACTATAATTTTCATTTATAGAAAATTACCCCCACCCTGTTCAACTAGCCTCTTCATTTATAGATATTTCATCTATGTTTCTACAGTGGATTATTAAGATCTTCTTATCAGGATACATTATTTATCAAAATTAAGTGCTTTACTCATGTTACAACAAAAACTGTTTCAGGTAACCTACCCTTTCCCCCTAAACGATCTTCACCAAAATCAATAGGCCTTGAGTCCTCTGCAACTCAGGCACACATGTAAAAAATTATTTGATTCTATTTGAATTTACGGCAGTTATCGTTCGTCATGAAAAAATTTCTCTTGTTACAACATAAAATGTTGCAGGTAAACTACGCCTTTTCCTTAACCGATCTTCACCAAAATAAACAGGCGTTGAGTTGTCTACAACGCTGGGAAGTATGCAAAACATTATTTGATTATGTTTGAATTTACGGCAGTTATCGTTTGTCGTAGGAAAAATTACCCTTGTTATCACATAAAACGTTGCTGGTAAACTACACCTTTCCCTTAACCAATCATCAACAAAATCAACAGACCTTACGTCATCTACAATTGAGGAAGGTATGCACAAAATTATTTGATTCTGTATAAATGTACAGCAGTTATCGTTCGTCATAGAAAAAATTACTTTTGTTAAAACATAAAATGTTGCAGGTAAACTACCCCTTGCCATTAACCGAACTTCACCAAAATCAACAGACATTGCGTTCTCTATAGCTCAGGAAGGTTTGCAAAACTTCATTTGATTCTGTTTGAATTTGCGGCTGTTATCGTTTGCCACAGAAAAATATCGGTATGACGAACCATACATGACTTCCATGTTCTAAGATTTATATTTAAAATCGTATTCGAAATGAAATATTTCCATAGAAACTACTTCTTTCTACTTACTGCTTCAGCTTTAACCACAGTACTGTGGTCACTAACGTATACCACCTCACGTTATTGCACTCGATTTTCACTGATGATGGAAGTCGATGACACTGCCGAAACGTCTGGTTTTGCAAAAAAAATCTGGTCTACGGCCAAACAGGACAGGAAGAATTTTAACAACAAACTACTTCTTTGTTGCCGATAACGTAGTACACATATAAAAAATTATCCCCTTCAACAAAAACAATAGGTCTTCAGAACTCTAAAATTCAGGGCTGTATGCAAAACATTATTTGATTCTGTTTCAATTTGCGGCTGTTATCGTTTGCCACAGAAAATACAGTTGTTAAAACATAAAACGTTCCCGGTAAACTACCCCTTTCCCTTAAACGATCTTCACCAAAAGCAATAGGTCTTGAGAACTCTACAATTTAGGGCTGTATGCAAAACATTATTTGATTCTGTTTGAATTTTCGGCTGTTATCATTTGCCATAGAAAAAAATTACCCTTGATTTTTAAAAATCCGTTGCCGGTAAACTACCGCTTTCCCTTAACCAATCATCACCAAAAACAACAGGCCTCAAGAACTCTACAATTCAGGGCTGTATGCAAAAAAATATTTGATTCTGTTTGAATTTGCGGCTGTTATCGTTTGACAATAGAAAAAAATCTACAGACCGACAGACACAGACACTTTTCGAAAAATGACTTTTTTTCATGTTTTGAGTGTAGTACAATCAGAATCTGCAATTATCTCAAACATTATTTTTTTTTGCCATCACCATACTTCCAAAATCAACAGACCTTGAGAACTCTACAATTTAGGGTTGTATGCAAATAATCATTTGATTCTGTATGAATTTGCGGCTGTTATCGTTTGCCATAGAAAATACCCTTGTTAGAACATAAAACGTTGCAGGTAAACTACCCCTTTCCCTTAACCGACCTTCAACAAAATCAAAAGACCTTGAGTTCTGTATAATTCAAAAATGTATGCAGAAGAGTAGTCGATTCCGTTTTAATGTACGGCAGTTATAGTTCGTCATAAAAAAATTTACCCTTTGATTCTGTTTGAATTTGCGGCTTTTATCATTTGCCATAGAAGAAAAATTACCCTTGATATTTACAAAACCGTTTCCGGTAAACTACCTCTTTCCCTTAAGCGATCTTCCCCAAAAACAATAGTCTTTAGTACTCTACAAATCAGGGCTGTATGCAAATAATCTTTTGATTCTGTTTGAATTTGCGGCTGTTATCGTTTGCAAATAAAATTACACTTAAAAAAAAACCGTTGCTGGTAAACTACCCCTTTCCCTCAACCGATCTTCACCAATAACAATAGGTCTTGAGAACTCTACAATTAAGGGCTGTATGCAAAACATTATTTGAATCTGTTTGAATTTGCGGCTGTTATCGTTTGACCATAGAAAAAAATCTATAGACAGACAGACACAGACACTTTACGAAAAATGACTTTTTTTCATGTTTTGAGTGTAGTACAATCAGATTCTGCAATTATCTCGAACATGATTTTTTTTGCCATCACCATACTTCCATTTCCTTAAGGAACATGGAAGTAATAACCTTGATAAAAAACCGTTGCAGGTAAACTACCCCTTTACCCTAACTGACCTTCACCAAAAACCATAGGCCTTGAGTACTCTACAAATCAGGGCTGTATGCAAAAAATTATTTGATACTGTTTGAATTTGAGGCTGTTATCCTTTGCCATAGAAAATACCCTTGTTAAAACACAAAATGTTGCCGGTAAACTACCCCTTTCTCTTAACCGATCTGCAACAATATCAAGAGACCTTGAGAACTCTACAATTTAGGGCTGTATGCAAATAATCATTTGATTTTTTTGAATTTGCGGCTGTTATCGTTTGCCATAGAAAATACCCTTGTTAAAACACAAAATGTTGCCGGTAAACTACCCCTTTCTCTTACCCGATCTGCAACAATATCAAGAGACCTTGAGAACTCTACAATTTAGGGCTGTATGCAAATAATCATTTGATTTTTTTGAATTTGCGGCTGTTATCGTTTGCCATAGAAAATACCCTTGTTAAAACATAAAACGTAGCAGGTAAACTACCCCTTTCCCTTAAACGATCTTCACCAAAAACAATTGGTCTTGAGTACTCTACAATTCGGGGCTGTATTCAAAACATTATTTGATTCTGTGTGAATTTGCGGCTGTTATCATTTGCCATAGGAAAAAATTATCCTTGATTTTTTAAAAACCGTTGCTGGTAAACTAGATCTTTCCCTCAACCGATCGTCACCAAAAACAATACTTCTTAAGAACTCTACAATTCAGCAGGGCTGTATGCTAAAAATTATTTGATTCTGTTTCAATTTGCAGCTGTAATCGTTTGCCATAGAAAAAAATCTACAGACAGACACCGACACTTTTCGGAAAATGACTTTTTCATATGTTTTGAATGTAGTACAATCAGAATCTGCAATTATCTCGAACATGATTTTTTTGCCATCACCATACTTCCATTTCCTTAAGGAACATGGATCTAATAAACTTGTTAAAAATCGTTGCCAGTAAACTACCCCTTTCCCTTAACCGATCTTCACCAAAAACAACTGGTCTTGAGAACTCTACAATTCAGGGCTGTATGCGAAACATTATTTGAATCTGTTTGAATTTGCAGCTGTTATCACTTGCCATAGAAAATACCCTTGTTAAAACATAAGACGTAGCAGGTAAACTACCCCTTTCCCTTTACCGATCTTCATCATAAACAATAGTCTTGAGTACTCTACAACTCAGGGCTGTATGCAAAACATTATTTGATTCTGTTTGAATTTGCGGCTGTTATCATTTGCCATAGAAAAAAAATTACCCTTGATTTTTAAAAAACCGTTGCCGGTAAACTACCTCTTTCCCTTAACCGAACTTCACCAAAAACAACAGGCCTTAAGAACTCTACAATGCAGGGCTGTATGCAAAAAACTATTTGATTCTGTTTGAATTTGCGGCTGTTATCGTTTGACCATAGAAAAAAATCTATAGACAGACAGACACAGACACTTTTCGAAAAATGACTTTTTTTCATGTTTTGAGTGTAGTACAATCAGAATCTGCAATTATCTCGAACATGATTTTTTTGCCATCACCATACTTCCATTTCCTTAAGGAACATGGAAGTAATAAACTTGATAAAAAACCGTTGCTGGTAAACTACCCCTTTACCCTAACCGACCTTCACCAAAAACAATAGGTGTTGAGTACTCTACAAATCAGTTTTGTATGCAAAAAATTATTTGATTCTGTTTAATTTGTGGCTGTTATCCTTTGCCATAGAAAATACCCTTGTTAAAACACAAAATGTTGCCGGTAAACTACCTTTTACCCTTAACCGAACTTCAACAAAATCAACAGACCTTGAGAACTCAACAATTTAGGGTTGTATGCAAATAATCATTTGATTCTGTATGAATTTGCGGCTGTTATCGTTTGCCATAGAAAATACCCTTGTTATAACATGAAACGTAGCTGGTAAACTACCCCTTTCCCATAACCGACCTTCAACAAAATCAAAAGACCTAGAGTTCTGTATAATTCAAAAAGGTATGCAGAAGAATAGTCGATTCCGTTTTAATGTACGGCAGTTATAGTTCGTCATAAAAAAATGTACCCTTCATTAAAACAAAAATGTTGCCGGTAAACTACCTTTTTCCCTTAACCACTCTTCACCAAAAACAATAGGTCGTGAGTACTCTACAAATAAGGGCTGTATGCAAAAACTTATTTGATTCTGTTTGAATTTGCGGCTCTTATCATTAGCCATAAGAAATATCTTTTTCAAACATTAAAAGCCGGTAAACTACCCCTTCCCCCTACCCGATCTTCACCAAAAACAATAGGTCTTGAGAACTCTACAATTAAGGGCTGTATGCAAAATATTATTTGATTCTGTTTGAATTCGCGGCTGTTATCATTTGCCATTAAAAAAAATTACCCTTGATTTTTAAAAAACCTTTGCCGGGAATCTACATCTTTCCCTTAACCGATTTCACCAAAAACAAAAGGCCTTAAGAACTCTACAATTCAGAGCTGTGTGCAAAAAACTATTTGATTCTGTTTGAATTTGCGGCTGTTATCGTTTGCCATAGAAAATACCCTTGTTAAAACATAAAACGTAGCAGGTAAACTACCCTTTTCCCTTAACCGATCTTCCCCAAAAACAATAGTCTTTAGTACTCTAAAAATCAGGGCTGTATGCAAATAATCTTTTGATTCTGTTTGAATTTGCGGCTTTTATCGTTTGCCAAAAAAAAAATTACACTTGATAAAAAAAACCGTTGCTGGTAAACTACCCCTTTCCCTCAACCGATCTTCACCAATAACAATAGGTCGTGAGTACTCTAGAAATCAGGGCAGTATGCGAAAAATTATTTGATTCTGTTTGAATTTGCGGCTGTTATCGTTTGCCTTAGAAAAAATATCAGTATGGAGAACCATACATGACTTCCATGTTCTAAGATTTATATTTAAAATCATATTCGAAATGAAATATTTCCATAAAAACTACGTCTTTCTACTTATTGCTTCAGCATTAACCACAGTACTGTGGTCACTAACGTATTCGCACTCGATTTTCACCGATGATGGCAGTCGATGGCACTGCCGAAATGTCTGGTTTTGCAGAAAACATTGGACTACGGCTAAAGAGCCCGGGAAGCAATTTTAACAAAAAACTACTCCTTTGTTGCTGATAACGTAGTACACATATAAAAAATCCTCCCCTCCACCATCAACTATAAATTTTAATAATAGAAAATTACCCCCAACCCGTTTTCCTAACCTCTTCATTTATAGATATTTCACCTACGTTTCTATAGTGGATTACTATGAGCTTCTTATCAGGATACTTTATTCATAAAAATTAAGTACTTTACTCTTGTTAAATCATAAAATGTTTCCGTTAAACTACCCCTTTCTCTTAACCGATCTTCTCCAAAATCAACAGACATTCCGTCCTCTACAATTCAGGGAAGCATGCAAAAAAATATTTGATTCTGTTTGAATGTGCGGCAGTTATCGTTCGTCATGGAAACATTTCTCTTGTTACAACATAAAATGTTGCAGGTAAACTACCCCTTTCCCTAAACTGATCTTCACCAAAATCAATAGACCTTGAGCTCTCTGCAACTCAGTAAAGGGTGCAAAAAATTATTTGATTCTAATTGAATTTTCGGGAGTTTCCGTTCGTAATAAAAAAAATTACCCTTTTTAAAACATAAAACGTTGCTGATAAACTACCCCTTCCCTTAACCGATCTTCAACAAAATCAACAGACCTTGAGTTATCTTTAGTTCAAAAAGGTATGCAAAAACCTAGTTGATTCTATTTGAATTTACGGCAGTTATCATTCGTCATATAAAAAATTACCCTTGTTAAAACATTAAATGTTGCTGGTAAACTACCCCTTTCCCATAACCGAACTTCACCAACACCAATAGGTATTGAGATCTCTACAATACAGGGCTGTATGCAAAACATCATTTGATTCTATTTGAATTTGCGGCTGTTATCGTTTACTATAGAAAAAAATTACACTTGATAAGAAACCGTTGTAGCTAAACTACCCTTCCCTAAACCGATCTTCACCAAAAACGACAGGTCTTGGGTGCTATACAATTCAGGCCTGTATGCAAACAATTATTTGATTCTGTTTGAATTTGCGGATGTTATCGTTCATCATAGAAAAAATACCCTTGTTAAAACATAAAACGTTGCAGGTAAACTACCCCTTTCCCTTAACTGATCTTCAACAAAATCAAAGACCTTGAGTTCTGTATAATCCAAAAAGGTTTGCAGAAGAGTAGTTGATTCTGTTTTAATGTACGGCAGTTATCGTTCGTCAAAAAAAATTACCTTTGATAAAAAAAAAACGTGTCCGGTTAACTACCCCTTTTCCTTAACCGATCTTCACCAAAAACAATAGGTCTTTAGTACTTAACAAAATAGGGCTGTATGCAAAAACGTATTTGATTCTGTTTGCATTTGCTGCTCTTATCGTTTGCCATAGGAAATACCCTTTTAAAACATAAAACGTTGCAGGTAAGCTACCCTTTTCCCTTAACCGATCTTCACCAACACCAACAGGAATTGAGAACTCTACAATACAGGGCTGTATGCAAAACATCATTTGATTCAGTTTGAATTTGCGGCTGTTATCGTTTACCATAGGAAAAAATTACTCTTGATAAAACCCCTTTGCAGGTAAACTACCCTTTCCCTTAACCAATCTTCACCAAAAACGAAACGTCTTGAGAACTCTACAATATAGGGTTGTATGCAAAATATTATATGATTTTGTGTGAATTTGCGGCTGTTATCGTTTGCCATACAAAATACATTTGATAAAACAAAAAACGTGGCCGGTAAACATCCCCTTTCCCTTAAACGATCTTCACGAAAAACAATAGGTCTTTAGTACTCAAGAAATCAGGGCTGTATGCAAAAACGTATTTGATTCTGTTTGAATTTGCGGCTCTTATCGTTTGCCAAAAAAAATACCCTTTTAAAACAAAGATGTTGCCGGTAAACTACCTTTTTCCCTTAACCGCTCTTCACCAAAAACAATAGGTCGTGAGTACTCTAGAAATCAGGGCTGTATGCAAGACTTATTTGATTCTGTTTGAATTTGCGGCTCTTATCGTTAGCCATAGAAAATACCTTTTTCAAACATTAAACGTTGCCGGTAAACTACCCTTCCCCATAACTGATCTTCACCAAAAACAATAGGTCTTGAGAACTCTACAATTTAGGGCTGTATGCAAAATATTATTTGATACTGTTTGAATTTGCGGCTGTTATAGTTTGCCATAAAAAAAACCCTTGTTAAAACAGAAAACGTAGCAGGTAAAATACCCTTTTCCCTTAACCGATCTTCCCCAAAAACAATAGTCTTTAGTACTCTACAGATCAGGGCTGTATGCAAATAATCTTTTGATTCTGTTTGAATTTGCGGCTGTTATCGTTTGCCAAAAAAAAAATTACATTTGAAAAAAAAAACCGTTGCTGGTAAACTATCCCTTTCCCTCAACCGATCTTCACCAATAACAATAGGTCTTGAGAACTCTACAATTAAGGGCTGTATGCAAAACATTATTTGATTCTGTTTGAATTTGCGGCTGTTATCATTTGCCACAGAAAAAAAATTACCCTTGATTTTTAAAAAACCGTTGCCGGTAAACTACTTCTTTCCCTTAACCGATCTTCACCAAAAACAACAGGCCTTAAGAACTCTACAATTCAGGGCTGTATGCAAAAAACTATTTGATTCTGTTTGAATTTGCGGCTGTTATCGTTTGACCATAGAAAAAAATCTACAGACAGACAGACACAGACAGTTTTTGAAAAATGACTTTTTTCATGTTTGAGTGTTGTACAATCAGAATCTGCAATTATCTCGAACATGATTTTTTTTGCCATCACCATACTTCCATTTCCTTAAGGAACATGGAAGTAATAACCTTGATAAAAAGCCGTAGCAGGTAAACTACCCCTTTACCCTAACCGACCTTCACCAAAAACAAAAGGTGTTGAGTACTCTACAAATCAGAGTTTTATGCAAAAAAGTATTTGATTCTGTTTGAATTTGAGGCTGTTATCCTTTGCCATAGAAAATACCCTTGTTAAAACACAAAATGTTGCCGGTAAACTACCCCCTACCCTTAACCGATCTTCAACAAAATCAACAGACCTTGAGAACTCTACAATTTAGGGTTGTATGCAAATAATCATTTGATTCTGTATGAATTTGCGGCTGTTATCGTTTGCCATAGAAAATACACTTGTTAGAACATAAAACGTTGCAGGTAAACTACCCCTTTCCCATAACCGACCTTCAACAAAATCAAAAGACCTAGAGTTCTGTATAATTCAAAAAGGTATGCAGAAGAATAGTCGATTCCGTTTTAATGTACGGCAGTTATAGTTCGTCATAAAAAAATGTACCCTTCATTAAAACAAAAATGTTGCCGGTAAACTACCTTTTTCCCTTAACCGCTCTTCACCAAAAACAATAGGTCGTGAGTACTCTACAAATAAGGGCTGTATGCAAAAACTTATTTGATTCTGTTTGAATTTGCGGCTCTTATCATTAGCCATAAGAAATATCTTTTTCAAACATTAAACATTGCCGGTAAACTACCCCTTCCCCATAACCGATCTTCACCAAAAACAATAGGTCTTGAGAACTCTACAATTAAGGGCTGTATGCAAAATATTATTTGATTCTGTTTGAATTTGCGGCTGTTATCATTTGCCATTAAAAAAAATTACCCTTTATTTTTAAAAAACCGTTGCCGGTAAACTACCTCTTTCCCTTAACCGATCTTCACCAAAAACAAAAGGCCTTAAGAACTCTACAATTCAGGGCTGTATGCAAAAAACTATTTGATTCTGTTTGAATTTGCGGCTGTTATCGTTTGCCATAAAAAATACCCTTGTTAAAACATAAAACGTAGCAGGTAAACTACCCTTCTCCCTTAACCGATCTTCCCCAAAAACAATAGTCTTGAGTACTCTAAAAATCAGGGCTGTATGCAAATAATCTTTTGATTCTGTTTGAATTTGCGGCTGTTATCGTTTGCCAAAAAAAAATTACGCTTGATAAAAAAAACCGTTGCTGGTAAACTACCCCTTTCCCTCAACCGATCTTCACCAATAACAATAGGTCGTGAGTACTCTATAAATCAGGGCAGTATGCAAAAAATTATTTGATTCTGTTTGAATTTGCGGCTGTTATCATTTGCCTTAGAAAAAATATCGGTATGGAGAACCATACATGACTTCCATGTTCTAAGATTTATATTTAAAATCATATTCGAAATGAAATATTTCCATAGAAACTACGTCTTTCTACTTATTGCTTCAGCATTAACCACAGTACTGTGGTCACTAACGTATACCACCACACGTTTTCGAACTCGATTTTCACCGATGATGGCAGTCGATGGCACTGCCGAAAAGTCTGGTTTTGCAGAAAACATTGGACTACTGCTAAAGAGCCCGGGAAGCAATTTTAACAAAAAAACTACTCCTTTGTTGCCGATAACGTAGTACACATATAAAAAATCCTCCCCTCCACCATCAACTATAATTTTTAATAATAGAAAATTACCCCCACCCCTTTCACCAAACCTCTTCATTTATAGATATTTCACCTACGTTTCTACAGTGGATTCCTATGAGCTTCTTATCAGAATACTTTATTTATAAAAATTAAGTACTTTACTCTTGTTAAATCATAAAATGTTACCGTTAAACTACCCCTTTCTCTTAACCGACCTTCTCCAAAATCAACAGACCTTCCGTCCTCTACAATTCAGGGAAGCATGCAAAAAAATATTTGATTCTATTTGAATGTGCGGCAGTTATCGTTCGTCATGGAAACATTTCTCTTGTTACAACATAAAATGTTGCAGGTAAACTACCCCTTTCCCTAAACTGATCTTCACCAAAATCAATAGACCTTGAGCTCTCTGCAACTCAGGAAAGGGTGCAAAAAATTATTTGATTCTCATTGAATTTTCGGCAGTTATCGATCGTAATAAAAAAATTACCCTTTTTAAAACATAAAACGTTGCTGATAAACTACCCCTTCCCTTAACCGATCTTCAACTAAATCAACAGACCTTGAGTTATCTTTAGTTCAAAAAGGTATGCAAAAACCTAGTTGATTCTATTTGAATTTACGGCAGTTATCATTCGTCATATAAAAAATTACCCTTGTTAAAACATTAAATGTTGCTGGTAAACTACCCCTTTCCCATAACCGAACTTCACCAACACCAATAGGTATTGAGATCTCTACAATACAGGGCTGTATGCAAAACATCATTTGATTCTATTTGAATTTGCGGCTGTTATCGTTTACTATAGAAAAAAATTACACTTGATAAGAAACCGTTGTAGCTAAACTACCCCTTCCCCTAAACCGATCTTCACCAAAAACGACAGGTCTTGGGTGCTATACAATTCAGGCCTGTATGCAAACAATTATTTGATTCTGTTTGAATTTGCGGATGTTATCGTTCATCATAGAAAAAATACCCTTGTTAAAACATAAAACGTTGCAGGTAAACTACCCCTTTCCCTTAACTGATCTTCAACAAAATCAACAGACCTTGAGTTCTGTATAATCCAAAAAGGTTTGCAGAAGAGTAGTTGATTCTGTTTTAATGTACGGCAGTTATCGTTCGTCAAAAAAAATTACCTTTGATAAAAAAAAAACGTGTCCGGTTAACTACCCCTTTTCCTTAACCGATCTTCACCAAAAACAATAGGTCTTTAGTACTTAACAAAATAGGGCTGTATGCAAAAACGTATTTGATTCTGTTTGCATTTGCTGCTCTTATCGTTTGCCATAGGAAATACCCTTTTAAAACATAAAACGTTGCAGGTAAGCTACCCTTTTCCCTTAACCGATCTTCAGCAAAATCAACAGACCTTGAGTTCTGTATAATCCAAAAAGGTATGCAGAACAGTAGTTGATTCTGTTTTAATTGTACAGCAGTTATAGTTCGTCAAAGAAAAATTACCCTTGATAAAACATAAAATGTTGCTGGTAAACAACCCTATTCCCTTAACCGATCTTCACCAAAACCAGCAAGTCTTGAGAACTTTACATTTCACGGCTGTATGCAAAATATTATATGATTCTGTTTTAATGTACGGCAGTTATCGTTCGTCAAAAAAATTACCTTTGATAAAAAAAAAACGTGTCCGGTTAACTACCCCTTTTCCTTAACCGATCTTCACCAAAAACAATAGGTCTTTAGTACTTAACAAAATAGGGCTGTATGCAAAAACGTATTTGATTCTGTTTGCATTTGCTGCTCTTATCGTTTGCCATAGGAAATACCCTTTTAAAACATAAAACGTTGAAGGTAAGCTACCCTTTTCCCTTAACCGATCTTCACCAACACCAATAGGTATTGAGAACTCTACAATACAGGGCTGTATGCAAAACATCATTTGATTCAGTTTGAATTTGCGGCTGTTATCGTTTACCATAGGAAAAAATTACCATTGATAAAAACCCGTTGCAGGTAAACTACCCCTTTCCCTTAACCGATCTTCACCAAAAACGAAACGTCTTGAGAACTCTACAATATAGGGTTGTATGCAAAATATTATATGATTATGTGTGAATTTGCGGCTGTTATCGTTTGCCATACAAAATACATTTGATAAAACAAAAAACGTGGCCGGTAAACATCCCCTTTCCCTTAAACGATCTTCACGAAAAACAATAGGTCTTTAGTACTCAAGAAATCAGGGCTGTATGCAAAAACGTATTTGATTCTGTTTGAATTTGCGGCTCTTATCGTTTGCCAAAAAATACCCTTTTAAAACAAAAATGTTGCCGGTAAACTACCTTTTTCCCTTAACCGCTCTCCACCAAAAACAAAAGGTCGTGAGTACTCTACAAATAAGGGCTGTATGCAAAAACGTATTTGATTCTGTTTGAATTTGCGGCTCTTATCATTAGCCATAAGAAATATCTTTTTCAAACATTAAACGTTACCGGTAAACTACCCCTTCCCCTTAACCGATCTTCTCCAAAAACAATAGGTCTTGAGAACTCTACAATTAAGGGCTGTATGCAAAATATTATTTGATTCTGTATGAATTTGCGGACGTTATCATTTGCCATAAAAAAAATTACCCTTGATTTTTAAAAAACCGTTGCCGGTAAACTACCTCTTTCCGTTAACCGATCTTCATCAAAAACAAAAGGCCTTAAGAACTCTACAATTCAGGGCTGTATGCAAAAAACTATTTGATTCTGTTTGAATTTGCGGCTGTTATCGTTTGCCATAGAAAATACCCTTGTTAAAACATAAAACGTAGCAGGTAAACTACCCTTCTCCCTTAACCGATCTTCCCCAAAAACAATAGTCTTGAGTACTCTAAAAATCAGGGCTGTATGCAAATAATCTTTTGATTCTGTTTGAATTTGCGGCTGTTATCGTTAGCCATAGAAAATACCTTTTTCAAACATTAAACGTTGCCGGTAAACTACCCTTCCCCATAACCGATCTTCACCAAAAACAATAGGTCTTGAGAACTCTACAATTTAGGGCTGTATGCAAAATATTATTTGATACTGTTTGAATTTGCGGCTGTTATAGTTTGCCATAAAAAATACCATTGTTAAAACATAAAACGTAGCAGGTAAAATACCCTTTTCCCTTAACCGATCTTCCCCAAAAACAATAGTCTTTAGTACTCTACAAATCAGGGCTGTATGCAAATAATCTTTTGATTCTGTTTGAATTTGCGGCTGTTATCCTTTGCCAAAAAAAAAATTACATTTGAAAAAAAACCGTTGCTGGTAAACTATCCCTTTCCCTCAACCGACCTTCACCAATAACAATAGGTCTTGAGAACTCTACATTTAAGGGCTGTATGAAAAACATTATTTGATTCTGTTTGAATTTGCGGCTGTTATCATTTGCCATAGAAAAAAAATTACCCTTGATTTTTAAAAAACCGTTGCCGGTAAACTACCTCTTTCCCTTAACCGATCTTCACCAAAAACAACAGGCCTTAAGAACTCTACAATTCAGGGCTGTATGCAAAAAACTATTTGATTCTGTTTGAATTTGCGGCTGTTATCGTTTGACCATAGAAAAAAATCTACAGACAGACAGACACAGACACTTTTCGAAAAATGACTTTTTTTCATGTTTTGAGTGTAGTACAATCAGAATCTGCAATTATCTCGTACATGATTTTTTTTTTGCCATCACCATACTTCCATTTTCTTAAGGAACATGGAAGTCATAAACTTGATAAAAAACCGTTGCAGGTAAACTACCCGTTTACCCTAACCGACCTTCACCAAAAACAATAATTGTTCAGTACTTTACAAATCAGGGTTGTATGCAAAAAATTATTTGATTCTGTTTGAATTTGTGGCTGTTATCCTTTGCCATAGAAAATACCCTTGTTAAAACACAAAATGTTGCCGGTAAACTACCCCTTACCCTTAACCGATCTTCAACAAAATCAGCAGACCTTGAGAACTCAACAATTTAGGGTTGTATGCAAATAATCATTTGATTCTGTATGAATTTGCGGCTGTTATCGTTTGCCATAGGAAATACCCTTGTTAGAACATAAAACGTTGCTGGTAAACTACACCTTTCCCTTAACCTACCTTCAACAAAATCAAAAGACCTAGAGTTCTGTATAATTCAAAAAGGTATGCAGAAGAGTAGTCGATTCCGTTTTAATGTACGGCAGTTATAGTTCGTCATAAAAAAATTTACCCTTCATTAAAACAAAAACGTTGCCGGTAAACTACCTTTTTCCCTTAACCGCTCTTCACCAAAAACAATAGGTCGTGAGTACTCTACAAATCAAGGCTGTATGCAAAACTTATTTGATTCTGTTTGAATTTGCGGCTCTTATCGTTAGCCATAGAAAATACCTTGTTCAAACATTAAACGTTGCCGGTAAACTACCCCTTCCCCTTTACCGATCTTGACCAAAAACAATACGTCTTGAGAACTCTACAATTTAGGGCTGTATGCAAAATATTATTTGATAATGTTTGAATTTGCGACTGTTACAGTTTGCCATAAAAAATACCCTTGTTAAAACATAAAACGTAGCAGGTAAAATACCCTTTTCCCATAACCGATCTTCCCCCAAAACAATAGTCTTTAGTACTCTACAAATCAGGGCTGTATGCAAATAATCTTTTGATTCTGTTTGAATCTGCGGCTGTTATCGTTTGCCAAAAAAATTACACTTGAAAAAAAAACCGTTTTTTGGTAAACTACCCCTTTCCCTCAACCGATCTTCACCAATAACAATAGGTCTTGAGAACTCTACAATTAAGGGCTGTATGCAAAACATTATTTTATTCTGTTTGAATTTGCGGGTTTTATCATTTGCCATAGAAGAAAAATTACCCTTGATATTTACAAAACCGTTTCCGGTAAACTACCTCTTTCCCTTAAGCGATCTTCCCCAAAAACAATAGTCTTTAGTACTCTACAAATCAGGGCTGTATGCAAATAATCTTTTGATTCGGTTTGAATTTGCGGCTGTTATCGTTTGCAAATAAAATTACACTTAAAAAAAAACCGTTGCTGGTAAACTACCCCTTTCCCTCAACCGATCTTCACCAATAACAATAGGTCTTGAGAACTCTACAATTAAGGGCTGTATGCAAAACATTATTTGAATCTGTTTGAATTTGCGGCTGTTATCGTTTGACCATAGAAAAAAATCTATAGACAGACAGACACAGACACTTTACGAAAAATGACTTTTTTTCATGTTTTGAGTGTAGTACAATCAGATTCTGCAATTATCTCGAACATGATTTTTTTTGCCATCACCATACTTCCATTTCCTTAAGGAACATGGAAGTAATAACCTTGATAAAAAACCGTTGCAGGTAAACTACCCCTTTACCCTAACTGACCTTCACCAAAAACCATAGGTCTTGAGTACTCTACAAATCAGGGCTGTATGCAAAAAATTATTTGATACTGTTTGAATTTGAGGCTGTTATCCTTTGCCATAGAAAATACCCTTGTTAAAACACAAAATGTTGCCGGTAAACTACCCCTTTCTCTTAACCGATCTGCAACAATATCAAGAGACCTTGAGAACTCTACAATTTAGGGCTGTATGCAAATACTCATTTGATTTTTTTGAATTTGCGGCTGTTATCGTTTGCCATAGAAAATACCCTTGTTAAAACACAAAATGTTGCCGGTAAACTACCCCTTTCTCTTAACCGATCTGCAACAATATCAAGAGACCTTGAGAACTCTACAATTTAGGGCTGTATGCAAATAATCATTTGATTTTTTTGAATTTGCGGCTGTTATCGTTTGCCATAGAAAATACCCTTGTTAAAACATAAAACGTAGCAGGTAAACTACCCCTTTCCCTTAAACGATCTTCACCAAAAACAATTGGTCTTGAGTACTCTACAATTCGGGGCTGTATTCAAAACATTATTTGATTCTGTGTGAATTTGCGGCTGTTATCATTTGCCATAGGAAAAAATTATCCTTGATTTTTTAAAAACCGTTGCTGGTAAACTAGATCTTTCCCTCAACCGATCGTCACCAAAAACAATACTTCTTAAGAACTCTACAATTCAGCAGGGCTGTATGCAAAAAATTATTTGATTCTGTTTCAATTTGCAGCTGTAATCGTTTGCCATAGAAAAAAATCTACAGACAGACACCGACACTTTTCGGAAAATGACTTTTTCATATGTTTTGAATGTAGTACAATCAGAATCTGCAATTATCTCGAACATGATTTTTTTGCCATCACCATACTTCCATTTCCTTAAGGAACATGGATCTAATAAACTTGTTAAAAATCGTTGCCGGTAAACTACCCCTTTCCCTTAACCGATCTTCACCAAAAACAACTGGTCTTGAGAACTCTACAATTCAGGGCTGTATGCGAAACATTATTTGAATCTGTTTGAATTTGCGGCTGTTATCACTTGCCATAGAAAATACCCTTGTTAAAACATAAGACGTAGCAGGTAAACTACCCCTTTCCCTTTACCGATCTTCATCATAAACAATAGTCTTGAGTACTCTACAACTCAGGGCTGTATGCAAAACATTATTTGATTCTGTTTGAATTTGCGGCTGTTATCATTTGCCATAGAAAAAAAATTACCCTTGATTTTTAAAAAACCGTTGCCGGTAAACTACCTCTTTCCCTTAACCGAACTTCACCAAAAACAACAGGCCTTAAGAACTCTACAATTCAGGGCTGTATGCAAAAAACTATGTGATTCTGTTTGAATTTGCGGCTGTTATCGTTTGACCATAGAAAAAAATCTATAGACAGACAGACACAGACACTTTTCGAAAAATGACTTTTTTTCATGTTTTGAGTGTAGTACAATCAGAATCTGCAATTATCTCGAACATGATTTTTTTGCCATCACCATACTTCCATTTCCTTAAGGAACATGGAAGTAATAACCTTGATAAAAAACCGTTGCTGGTAAACTACCCCTTTACCCTAACCGACCTTCACCAAAAACAATAGGTGTTGAGTACTCTACAAATCAGTTTTGTATGCAAAAAATTATTTGATTCTGTTTAATTTGTGGCTGTTATCCTTTGCCATAGAAAATACCCTTGTTAAAACACAAAATGTTGCCGGTAAACTACCCCTTACCCTTAACCGATCTTCAACAAAATCAACAGACCTTGAGAACTCAACAATTTAGGGTTGTATTCAAATAATCATTTGATTCTGTATGAATTTGCGGCTGTTATCGTTTGCCATAGAAAATACCCTTGTTATAACATGAAACGTAGCTGGTAAACTACCCCTTTCCCATAACCGACCTTCAACAAAATCAAAAGACCTAGAGTTCTGTATAATTCAAAAAGGTATGCAGAAGAATAGTCGATTCCGTTTTAATGTACGGCAGTTATAGTTCGTCATAAAAAAATGTACCCTTCATTAAAACAAAAATGTTGCCGGTAAACTACCTTTTTCCCTTAACCGCTCTTCACCAAAAACAATAGGTCGTGAGTACTCTACAAATAAGGGCTGTATGCAAAAACTTATTTGATTCTGTTTGAATTTGCGGCTCTTATCATTAGCCATAAGAAATATCTTTTTCAAACATTAAAAGCCGGTAAACTACCCCTTCCCCCTACCCGATCTTCACCAAAAACAATAGGTCTTGAGAACTCTACAATTAAGGGCTGTATGCAAAATATTATTTGATTCTGTTTGAATTCGCGGCTGTTATCATGTGCCATTAAAAAAAATTACCCTTGATTTTTAAAAAACCTTTGCCGGGAATCTACATCTTTCCCTTAACCGATCTTCACCAAAAACAAAAGGCCTTAAGAACTCTACAATTCAGAGCTGTGTGCAAAAAACTATTTGATTCTGTTTGAATTTGCGGCTGTTATCGTTTGCCATAGAAAATACCCTTGTTAAAACATAAAACGTAGCAGGTAAACTACCCTTTTCCCTTAACCGATCTTCCCCAAAAACAATAGTCTTTAGTACTCTAAAAATCAGGGCTGTATGCAAATAATCTTTTGATTCTGTTTGAATTTGCGGCTTTTATCGTTTGCCAAAAAAAAAATTACACTTGATAAAAAAAACCGTTGCTGGTAAACTACCCCTTTCCCTCAACCGATCTTCACCAATAACAATAGGTCGTGAGTACTCTAGAAATCAGGGCAGTATGCAAAAAATTATTTGATTCTGTTTGAATTTGCGGCTGTTATCGTTTGCCTTAGAAAAAATATCAGTATGGAGAACCATACATGACTTCCATGTTCTAAGATTTATATTTAAAATCATATTCGAAATGAAATATTTCCATAGAAACTACGTCTTTCTACTTATTGCTTCAGCATTAACCACAGTACTGTGGTCACTAACGTATTCGCACTCGATTTTCACCGATGATGGCAGTCGATGGCACTGCCGAAATGTCTGGTTTTGCAGAAAACATTGGACTACGGCTAAAGAGCCCGGGAAGCAATGTTAACAAAAAACTACTCCTTTGTTGCTGATAACGTAGTACACATATAAAAAATCCTCCCCTCCACCATCAACTATAAATTTTAATAATAGAAAATTACCCCCAACCCGTTTTCCTAACCTCTTCATTTATAGATATTTCACCTACGTTTCTATAGTGGATTACTATGAGCTTCTTATCAGGATACTTTATTCATAAAAATTAAGTACTTTACTCTTGTTAAATCATAAAATGTTTCCGTTAAACTACCCCTTTCTCTTAACCGATCTTCTCCAAAATCAACAGACCTTCCGTCCTCTACAATTCAGGGAAGCATGCAAAAAAATATTTGATTCTGTTTGAATGTGCGGCAGTTATCGTTCGTCATGGAAACATTTCTCTTGTTACAACATAAAATGTTCCAGGTAAACTACCCCTTTCCCTAAACTGATCTTCACCAAAATCAATAGACCTTGAGCTCTCTGCAACTCAGTAAAGGGTGCAAAAAATTATTTGATTCTAATTGAATTTTCGGGAGTTTCCGTTCGTAATAAAAAAAATTACCCTTTTTAAAACATAAAACGTTGCTGATAAACTACCCCTTCCCTTAACCGATCTTCAACAAAATCAACAGACCTTGAGTTATCTTTAGTTCAAAAAGGTATGCAAAAACCTAGTTGATTCTATTTGAATTTACGGCAGTTATCATTCGTCATATAAAAAATTACCCTTGTTAAAACATTAAATGTTGCTGGTAAACTACCCCTTTCCCATAACCGAACTTCACCAACACCAATAGGTATTGAGATCTCTACAATACAGGGCTGTATGCAAAACATCATTTGATTCTATTTGAATTTGCGGCTGTTATCGTTTACTATAGAAAAAAATTACACTTGATAAGAAACCGTTGTAGCTAAACTACCCCTTCCCCTAAACCGATCTTCACCAAAAACGACAGGTCTTGGGTGCTATACAATTCAGGCCTGTATGCAAACAATTATTTGATTCTGTTTGAATTTGCGGATGTTATCGTTCATCATAGAAAAAATACCCTTGTTAAAACATAAAACGTTGCAGGTAAACTACCCCTTTCCCTTAACTGATCTTCAACAAAATCAACAGACCTTGAGTTCTGTATAATCCAAAAAGGTTTGCAGAAGAGTAGTTGATTCTGTTTTAATGTACGGCAGTTATCGTTCGTCAAAAAAAATTACCTTTGATAAAAAAAAAAGTGTCCGGTTAACTACCCCTTTTCCTTAACCGATCTTCACCAAAAACAATAGGTCTTTAGTACTTAACAAAATAGGGCTGTATGCAAAAACGTATTTGATTCTGTTTGCATTTGCTGCTCTTATCGTTTGCCATAGGAAATACCCTTTTAAAACATAAAACGTTGCAGGTAAGCTACCCTTTTCCCTTAACCGATCTTCACCAACACCAACAGGTATTGAGAACTCTACAATACAGGGCTGTATGCAAAACATCATTTGATTCAGTTTGAATTTGCGGCTGTTATCGTTTACCATAGAAAATACCCTTGTTAAAACATGAAACGTAGCAGGTAAACTACCCTTCTCCCTTAACCGATCTTCCCCAAAAACAATAGTCTTGAGTACTCTAAAAATCAGGGCTGTATGCAAATAATCTTTTGATTCTGTTTGAATTTGCGGCTGTTATCGTTAGCCATAGAAAATACCTTTTTCAAACATTAAACGTTGCCGGTAAACTACCCTTCCCCATAACCGATCTTCACCAAAAACAAAAGACCTAGAGTTCAGAATAATTCAAAAAGGTATGCAGAAGAATAGTCGATTCCGTTTTAATGTACGGCAGTTATAGTTCGTCATAAAAAAATGTACCCTTCATTAAAACAAAAATGTTGCCAGTAAACTACCTTTTTCCCTTAACCGCTCTTCACCAATAACAATAGGTCGTGAGTACTCTACAAATAAGGGCTGTATGCAAAAACTTATTTGATTCTGTTTGAATTTGCGGCTCTTATCATTAGCCATAAGAAATATCTTTTTCAAACATTAAACGTTGCCGGTAAACTACCCCTTCCCCTTAACCGATCTTCACCAAAAACAATAGGTCTTGAGAACTCTACAATTAAGGGCTGTATGCAAAATATTATTTGATTCTGTTTGAATTTGCGGCTGTTATCATTTGCCATAAATAAAATTACCCTTGATTTTTAAAAAACCGTTGCCGGTAAACTACCTCTTTCCCTTAACCGATCTTCACCAAAAACGAAAGGCCTTAAGAACTCTACAATTCAGGACTGTATGCAAAAAACTATTTGATTCTGTTTGAATTTGCGGTTGTTATCGTTTGCCATAGAAAATACCCTTGTTAAAACATAAAACGTAGCAGGTAAACTACCCTTCTCGCTTAACCGATCTTCCCCAAAAACAATAGTCTTGAGTACTCTAAAAATCAGGGCTGTATGCAAATAATCTTTTGATTCTGTTTGAATTTGCGGCTGTTATCGTTTGCCAAAAAAAAATTACACTTGATAAAAAAAACCGTTGCTGGTAAACTACCCCTTTCCCTCAACCGATCTTCACCAATAACAATAGGTCGTGAGTACTCTAGAAATCAGGGCAGCATGCAAAATATTATTTGATTCTGTTTGAATTTGCGGCTGTTATCATTTGCCTTAGAAAAAATATTGGTATGGAGAACGATACATGACTTCCATGTTCTAAGATTTATATTTAAAATCATATTCGAAATGAAATATTTCCATAGAAACTACGTCTTTCTACTTATTGCTTCAGCATTAACCACAGTACTGTGGTCACTAACGTATACCACCTCACGTTTTCGCACTCGATTTTCACCGATGATGGCAGTCGATGGCACTGCCGAAAAGTCCGGTTTTGCAGAAAACATTGGACTACGGCTAAAGAGCCCGGGAAGCAATTTTAACAAAAAACTACTCCTTTGTTGCCGATAACGTAGTACCCATATAAAAAATCCTCCCATCCACCATCAACTATAATTTTTAATAATAGAAAATTACCCCCAACCCGTTCACCTAACCTCTTCATTTATAGATATTTCACCTACGTTTCTACAGTGGATTACTATGAGCTTCTTATCAGGATACTTTATTTATAAAAATTAAGTACTTTACTCTTGATAAATCATAAAATGTTTCCGTTAAACTACCCCTTTCTCTTAACCGATCTTCTCCAAATTCAACAGACCTTCCGTCCTCTACAATTCAGGTAAGCATGCAAAAAAATATTTGATTCTGTTTGAATGTGCGGCAGTTATCGTTCGTCATGGAAACATTTCTCTTGTTACAACTTAAAATGTTGCAGGTAATCTACCCCTTTCCCTAAACTGATCTTCACCAAAATCAATAGACCTTGAGCTCTCTGCAAATCAGGAAAGGGTGCAAAAAATTATTTGATTCTCATTGAATTTTCGGCAGTTATCGTTCGTAATAAAAAAATTTCCCTTTTTAAAACATAAAACGTTGCTGATAAACTACCCCTTCCCTTAACCGATCTTCAACAAAATCAACAGACCTTGAGTTCTCTTTAGTTCAAAAAGGTATGCAAAAACCTAGTCGATTCTGTTTGAATTTACGGCAGTTTCCGTTCGTCATATAAAAAATTACCCTTGTTAAAACATAAAATGTTGCTGGTAAACACTACCCCTTTCACTTAACCGATCTTCACCAACACCAATAGGTATTGAGATCTGTACAATACATGGCTGTATGCAAAACACCATTTGATTCTGTTTGAATTTGCGGCTGTTATCGTTTACTAAAAAAAAAATTACCCTTGATAAAAAACCGTTGTAGGTAAACTACCCCTTTCCCTTAACCGATCTTCACCAAAACGACAGGTCTTGGGTACTATACAATTCAAGCCTGCATGCAAAGAATTATGTGATTCTGTTTGAATTTGCGGCTGTTATCGTTCATCATAGAAAAAATACCCTTGTTAAAACATAAAACGTTGCAGGTAAACTACCCCTTTCCCTTAACCGATCTTCAACAAAATCAACACACCTTGAGTTCTGTATAATCCAAAAAGGTATGCAGAACAGTAGTTGATTCTGTTTTAATGTACAGCAGTTATCGTTCGTCAAAAAAAAATTACCCTTGATAAAACATAAAATGTTGCTAGTACACAACCCTATTCCCTTAACCGATCTTCACCAAAACCAACAAGCCTTGAGAACTTTACATTTCAGGGCTGTATGCAAACTATTATATGATTCTGTTTGAATTTGCGGCTGTTATCGTTTGCCATATAAAATACCCTTGATAAAACAAAAGATGTGTCTGGTAAACTACCCCTTTTCCTTAACCGATCTTCACCAAAAACAATAGGTCTTTAGTACTCAGCAAAACAGGGCTGTATGCAAAAACGTATTCGATTCTGTTTGCATTTCCGGCTCTTATCGTTTGCCATAGGAAATACCCTTTTAAAACATAAAACGTTGCTGGTAAATTACCCTTTTCCCTTTACCGCTCATCACCAAAAACAATAGGTCGTGAGTACTCTACAAATAAGGGCTGTATGCAAAAACTTATTTGATTCTGTGTGAATTTGCGGCTCTTATCATTAGCCATAAGAAATATCTTTTTCAAACATTAAACGTTACCGGTAAACTACCCCTTCCCGTTAATCGATCTTCACCAAAAACAATAGGTCTTGAGAACTCAACAATTAAGGGCTGTATGCAAAATATTATTTGATTCTGTTTGAATTTGCGGACGTTATCATTTGCCATAAAAAAAATTACCCTTGATTTTTAAAAAACCGTTGCCGGTAAACTACCTCTTTCCCTTAACCGATCTTCACCAAAAACAAAAGGCCTTAAGAACTCTACAATTCAGGGCTGTATGCAAAAACTATTTGATTCTGTTTGAATTTGCGGCTGTTATCGTTTGCCATAGAAAATACCCTTGTTAAAACATAAAACGTAGAAGGTAAACTACCCTTCTCCCTTAACCGATCTTCCCCAAAAACAATAGTCTTGAGTACTCTAAAAATCAGGGGTGTATGCAAATAATCTTTTGATTCTCTTTGAATTTGCAGCTGTTATCGTTTGCCAAAAAAAAATTACATTTGAAAAAAAACCGTTGCTGGTAAACTATCCCTTTCCCTCAACCAATCTTCACAAATAACAATAGGTCTTGAGAACTCTACAATTAAGGGCTGTATGAAAAACATTATTTGATTCTGTTTGAATTTGCGGCTGTTATCATTTGCCATAGAAAATAAATTACCCTTGATTTTTAAAAAACCGTTGCCGGTAAACTACCTCTTTCCCTTAACCGATCTTCACCAAAAACAACAGGCCTTAAGAACTCTACAATTCAGGGCTGTATGCAAAAAACTATTTGATTCTGTTTGAATTTGCGGCTGTTATCGTTTGACCATAGAAAAAAATCTACAGACAGACAGACACTTTTCGAAAAATTACTTTTCTTCATGTTTTGAGTGTAGTACAATCAGAATCTGCAATTATCTCGAACATAATTTTTTTTGCCATCACCATACTTCCATTTCCTTAAGGAACATGGAAGTAATAACCTTGATAAAAAACCGTTGCAGGTAAACTACCGCTTTCCCTTAACCGATCTTCACCAAAAACGAAACGTCTTGAGAACTCTACAATATAGGGTTGTATGCAAAATATTATATGATTATGTGTGAATTTGCGGCTGTTATCGTTTGCCATACAAAATACATTTGATAAAACAAAAAACGTGTCCGGTTAACTACCCCTTTTCCTTAACCGATCTTCACCAAAAACAATAGGTCTTTAGTACTTAACAAAATAGGGCTGTATGCAAAAACGTATTTGATTCTGTTTGCATTTGCTGCTCTTATCGTTTGCCATAGGAAATACCCTTTTAAAACATAAAACGTTGCAGGTAAGCTACCCTTTTCCCTTAACCGATCTTCAGCAAAATCAACAGACCTTGAGTTCTGTATAATCCAAAAAGGTATGCAGAACAGTAGTTGATTCTGTTTTAATTGTACAGCAGTTATAGTTCGTCAAAGAAAAATTACCCTTGATAAAACATAAAATGTTGCTGGTAAACAACCCTATTCCCTTAACCGATCTTCACCAAAACCAGCAAGTCTTGAGAACTTTACATTTCACGGCTGTATGCAAAATATTATATGATTCTGTTTTAATGTACGGCAGTTATCGTTCGTCAAAAAAATTACCTTTGATAAAAAAAAAACGTGTCCGGTTAACTACCCCTTTTCCTTAACCGATCTTCACCAAAAACAATAGGTCTTTAGTACTTAACAAAATAGGGCTGTATGCAAAAACGTATTTGATTCTGTTTGCATTTGCTGCTCTTATCGTTTGCCATAGGAAATACCCTTTTAAAACATAAAACGTTGAAGGTAAGCTACCCTTTTCCCTTAACCGATCTTCACCAACACCAATAGGTATTGAGAACTCTACAATACAGGGCTGTATGCAAAACATCATTTGATTCAGTTTGAATTTGCGGCTGTTATCGTTTACCATAGGAAAAAATTACCATTGATAAAAACCCGTTGCAGGTAAACTACCCCTTTCCCTTAACCGATCTTCACCAAAAACGAAACGTCTTGAGAACTCTACAATATAGGGTTGTATGCAAAATATTATATGATTATGTGTGAATTTGCGGCTGTTATCGTTTGCCATACAAAATACATTTGATAAAACAAAAAACGTGGCCGGTAAACATCCCCTTTCCCTTAAACGATCTTCACGAAAAACAATAGGTCTTTAGTACTCAAGAAATCAGGGCTGTATGCAAAAACGTATTTGATTCTGTTTGAATTTGCGGCTCTTATCGTTTGCCAAAAAATACCCTTTTAAAACAAAAATGTTGCCGGTAAACTACCTTTTTCCCTTAACCGCTCTCCACCAAAAACAAAAGGTCGTGAGTACTCTACAAATAAGGGCTGTATGCAAAAACGTATTTGATTCTGTTTGAATTTGCGGCTCTTATCATTAGCCATAAGAAATATCTTTTTCAAACATTAAACGTTACCGGTAAACTACCCCTTCCCCTTAACCGATCTTCTCCAAAAACAATAGGTCTTGAGAACTCTACAATTAAGGGCTGTATGCAAAATATTATTTGATTCTGTATGAATTTGCGGACGTTATCATTTGCCATAAAAAAAATTACCCTTGATTTTTAAAAAACCGTTGCCGGTAAACTACCTCTTTCCGTTAACCGATCTTCATCAAAAACAAAAGGCCTTAAGAACTCTACAATTCAGGGCTGTATGCAAAAAACTATTTGATTCTGTTTGAATTTGCGGCTGTTATCGTTTGCCATAGAAAATACCCTTGTTAAAACATAAAACGTAGCAGGTAAACTACCCTTCTCCCTTAACCGATCTTCCCCAAAAACAATAGTCTTGAGTACTCTAAAAATCAGGGCTGTATGCAAATAATCTTTTGATTCTGTTTGAATTTGCGGCTGTTATCGTTAGCCATAGAAAATACCTTTTTCAAACATTAAACGTTGCCGGTAAACTACCCTTCCCCATAACCGATCTTCACCAAAAACAATAGGTCTTGAGAACTCTACAATTTAGGGCTGTATGCAAAATATTATTTGATACTGTTTGAATTTGCGGCTGTTATAGTTTGCCATAAAAAATACCATTGTTAAAACATAAAACGTAGCAGGTAAAATACCCTTTTCCCTTAACCGATCTTCCCCAAAAACAATAGTCTTTAGTACTCTACAAATCAGGGCTGTATGCAAATAATCTTTTGATTCTGTTTGAATTTGCGGCTGTTATCCTTTGCCAAAAAAAAAATTACATTTGAAAAAAAACCGTTGCTGGTAAACTATCCCTTTCCCTCAACCGACCTTCACCAATAACAATAGGTCTTGAGAACTCTACATTTAAGGGCTGTATGAAAAACATTATTTGATTCTGTTTGAATTTGCGGCTGTTATCATTTGCCATAGAAAAAAAATTACCCTTGATTTTTAAAAAACCGTTGCCGGTAAACTACCTCTTTCCCTTAACCGATCTTCACCAAAAACAACAGGCCTTAAGAACTCTACAATTCAGGGCTGTATGCAAAAAACTATTTGATTCTGTTTGAATTTGCGGCTGTTATCGTTTGACCATAGAAAAAAATCTACAGACAGACAGACACAGACACTTTTCGAAAAATGACTTTTTTTCATGTTTTGAGTGTAGTACAATCAGAATCTGCAATTATCTCGTACATGATTTTTTTTTTGCCATCACCATACTTCCATTTTCTTAAGGAACATGGAAGTCATAAACTTGATAAAAAACCGTTGCAGGTAAACTACCCGTTTACCCTAACCGACCTTCACCAAAAACAATAATTGTTCAGTACTTTACAAATCAGGGTTGTATGCAAAAAATTATTTGATTCTGTTTGAATTTGTGGCTGTTATCCTTTGCCATAGAAAATACCCTTGTTAAAACACAAAATGTTGCCGGTAAACTACCCCTTACCCTTAACCGATCTTCAACAAAATCAGCAGACCTTGAGAACTCAACAATTTAGGGTTGTATGCAAATAATCATTTGATTCTGTATGAATTTGCGGCTGTTATCGTTTGCCATAGGAAATACCCTTGTTAGAACATAAAACGTTGCTGGTAAACTACACCTTTCCCTTAACCTACCTTCAACAAAATCAAAAGACCTAGAGTTCTGTATAATTCAAAAAGGTATGCAGAAGAGTAGTCGATTCCGTTTTAATGTACGGCAGTTATAGTTCGTCATAAAAAAATTTACCCTTCATTAAAACAAAAACGTTGCCGGTAAACTACCTTTTTCCCTTAACCGCTCTTCACCAAAAACAATAGGTCGTGAGTACTCTACAAATCAAGGCTGTATGCAAAACTTATTTGATTCTGTTTGAATTTGCGGCTCTTATCGTTAGCCATAGAAAATACCTTGTTCAAACATTAAACGTTGCCGGTAAACTACCCCTTCCCCTTTACCGATCTTGACCAAAAACAATACGTCTTGAGAACTCTACAATTTAGGGCTGTATGCAAAATATTATTTGATAATGTTTGAATTTGCGACTGTTACAGTTTGCCATAAAAAATACCCTTGTTAAAACATAAAACGTAGCAGGTAAAATACCCTTTTCCCATAACCGATCTTCCCCCAAAACAATAGTCTTTAGTACTCTACAAATCAGGGCTGTATGCAAATAATCTTTTGATTCTGTTTGAATCTGCGGCTGTTATCGTTTGCCAAAAAAATTACACTTGAAAAAAAAACCGTTTTTTGGTAAACTACCCCTTTCCCTCAACCGATCTTCACCAATAACAATAGGTCTTGAGAACTCTACAATTAAGGGCTGTATGCAAAACATTATTTTATTCTGTTTGAATTTGCGGGTTTTATCATTTGCCATAGAAGAAAAATTACCCTTGATATTTACAAAACCGTTTCCGGTAAACTACCTCTTTCCCTTAAGCGATCTTCCCCAAAAACAATAGTCTTTAGTACTCTACAAATCAGGGCTGTATGCAAATAATCTTTTGATTCGGTTTGAATTTGCGGCTGTTATCGTTTGCAAATAAAATTACACTTAAAAAAAACCGTTGCTGGTAAACTACCCCTTTCCCTCAACCGATCTTCACCAATAACAATAGGTCTTGAGAACTCTACAATTAAGGGCTGTATGCAAAACATTATTTGAATCTGTTTGAATTTGCGGCTGTTATCGTTTGACCATAGAAAAAAATCTATAGACAGACAGACACAGACACTTTACGAAAAATGACTTTTTTTCATGTTTTGAGTGTAGTACAATCAGATTCTGCAATTATCTCGAACATGATTTTTTTTGCCATCACCATACTTCCATTTCCTTAAGGAACATGGAAGTAATAACCTTGATAAAAAACCGTTGCAGGTAAACTACCCCTTTACCCTAACTGACCTTCACCAAAAACCATAGGTCTTGAGTACTCTACAAATCAGGGCTGTATGCAAAAAATTATTTGATACTGTTTGAATTTGAGGCTGTTATCCTTTGCCATAGAAAATACCCTTGTTAAAACACAAAATGTTGCCGGTAAACTACCCCTTTCTCTTAACCGATCTGCAACAATATCAAGAGACCTTGAGAACTCTACAATTTAGGGCTGTATGCAAATACTCATTTGATTTTTTTGAATTTGCGGCTGTTATCGTTTGCCATAGAAAATACCCTTGTTAAAACACAAAATGTTGCCGGTAAACTACCCCTTTCTCTTAACCGATCTGCAACAATATCAAGAGACCTTGAGAACTCTACAATTTAGGGCTGTATGCAAATAATCATTTGATTTTTTTGAATTTGCGGCTGTTATCGTTTGCCATAGAAAATACCCTTGTTAAAACATAAAACGTAGCAGGTAAACTACCCCTTTCCCTTAAACGATCTTCACCAAAAACAATTGGTCTTGAGTACTCTACAATTCGGGGCTGTATTCAAAACATTATTTGATTCTGTGTGAATTTGCGGCTGTTATCATTTGCCATAGGAAAAAATTATCCTTGATTTTTTAAAAACCGTTGCTGGTAAACTAGATCTTTCCCTCAACCGATCGTCACCAAAAACAATACTTCTTAAGAACTCTACAATTCAGCAGGGCTGTATGCAAAAAATTATTTGATTCTGTTTCAATTTGCAGCTGTAATCGTTTGCCATAGAAAAAAATCTACAGACAGACACCGACACTTTTCGGAAAATGACTTTTTCATATGTTTTGAATGTAGTACAATCAGAATCTGCAATTATCTCGAACATGATTTTTTTGCCATCACCATACTTCCATTTCCTTAAGGAACATGGATCTAATAAACTTGTTAAAAATCGTTGCCGGTAAACTACCCCTTTCCCTTAACCGATCTTCACCAAAAACAACTGGTCTTGAGAACTCTACAATTCAGGGCTGTATGCGAAACATTATTTGAATCTGTTTGAATTTGCGGCTGTTATCACTTGCCATAGAAAATACCCTTGTTAAAACATAAGACGTAGCAGGTAAACTACCCCTTTCCCTTTACCGATCTTCATCATAAACAATAGTCTTGAGTACTCTACAACTCAGGGCTGTATGCAAAACATTATTTGATTCTGTTTGAATTTGCGGCTGTTATCATTTGCCATAGAAAAAAAATTACCCTTGATTTTTAAAAAACCGTTGCCGGTAAACTACCTCTTTCCCTTAACCGAACTTCACCAAAAACAACAGGCCTTAAGAACTCTACAATTCAGGGCTGTATGCAAAAAACTATGTGATTCTGTTTGAATTTGCGGCTGTTATCGTTTGACCATAGAAAAAAATCTATAGACAGACAGACACAGACACTTTTCGAAAAATGACTTTTTTTCATGTTTTGAGTGTAGTACAATCAGAATCTGCAATTATCTCGAACATGATTTTTTTGCCATCACCATACTTCCATTTCCTTAAGGAACATGGAAGTAATAACCTTGATAAAAAACCGTTGCTGGTAAACTACCCCTTTACCCTAACCGACCTTCACCAAAAACAATAGGTGTTGAGTACTCTACAAATCAGTTTTGTATGAAAAAATTATTTGATTCTGTTTAATTTGTGGCTGTTATCCTTTGCCATAGAAAATACCCTTGTTAAAACACAAAATGTTGCCGGTAAACTACCCCTTACCCTTAACCGATCTTCAACAAAATCAACAGACCTTGAGAACTCAACAATTTAGGGTTGTATTCAAATAATCATTTGATTCTGTATGAATTTGCGGCTGTTATCGTTTGCCATAGAAAATACCCTTGTTATAACATGAAACGTAGCTGGTAAACTACCCCTTTCCCATAACCGACCTTCAACAAAATCAAAAGACCTAGAGTTCTGTATAATTCAAAAAGGTATGCAGAAGAATAGTCGATTCCGTTTTAATGTACGGCAGTTATAGTTCGTCATAAAAAAATGTACCCTTCATTAAAACAAAAATGTTGCCGGTAAACTACCTTTTTCCCTTAACCGCTCTTCACCAAAAACAATAGGTCGTGAGTACTCTACAAATAAGGGCTGTATGCAAAAACTTATTTGATTCTGTTTGAATTTGCGGCTCTTATCATTAGCCATAAGAAATATCTTTTTCAAACATTAAAAGCCGGTAAACTACCCCTTCCCCCTACCCGATCTTCACCAAAAACAATAGGTCTTGAGAACTCTACAATTAAGGGCTGTATGCAAAATATTATTTGATTCTGTTTGAATTCGCGGCTGTTATCATTTGCCATTAAAAAAAATTACCCTTGATTTTTAAAAAACCTTTGCCGGGAATCTACATCTTTCCCTTAACCGATCTTCACCAAAAACAAAAGGCCTTAAGAACTCTACAATTCAGAGCTGTGTGCAAAAAACTATTTGATTCTGTTTGAATTTGCGGCTGTTATCGTTTGCCATAGAAAATACCCTTGTTAAAACATAAAACGTAGCAGGTAAACTACCCTTTTCCCTTAACCGATCTTCCCCAAAAACAATAGTCTTTAGTACTCTAAAAATCAGGGCTGTATGCAAATAATCTTTTGATTCTGTTTGAATTTGCGGCTTTTATCGTTTGCCAAAAAAAAAATTACACTTGATAAAAAAAACCGTTGCTGGTAAACTACCCCTTTCCCTCAACCGATCTTCACCAATAACAATAGGTCGTGAGTACTCTAGAAATCAGGGCAGTATGCAAAAAATTATTTGATTCTGTTTGAATTTGCGGCTGTTATCGTTTGCCTTAGAAAAAATATCAGTATGGAGAACCATACATGACTTCCATGTTCTAAGATTTATATTTAAAATCATATTCGAAATGAAATATTTCCATAGAAACTACGTCTTTCTACTTATTGCTTCAGCATTAACCACAGTACTGTGGTCACTAACGTATTCGCACTCGATTTTCACCGATGATGGCAGTCGATGGCACTGCCGAAATGTCTGGTTTTGCAGAAAACATTGGACTACGGCTAAAGAGCCCGGGAAGCAATGTTAACAAAAAACTACTCCTTTGTTGCTGATAACGTAGTACACATATAAAAAATCCTCCCCTCCACCATCAACTATAAATTTTAATAATAGAAAATTACCCCCAACCCGTTTTCCTAACCTCTTCATTTATAGATATTTCACCTACGTTTCTATAGTGGATTACTATGAGCTTCTTATCAGGATACTTTATTCATAAAAATTAAGTACTTTACTCTTGTTAAATCATAAAATGTTTCCGTTAAACTACCCCTTTCTCTTAACCGATCTTCTCCAAAATCAACAGACCTTCCGTCCTCTACAATTCAGGGAAGCATGCAAAAAAATATTTGATTCTGTTTGAATGTGCGGCAGTTATCGTTCGTCATGGAAACATTTCTCTTGTTACAACATAAAATGTTCCAGGTAAACTACCCCTTTCCCTAAACTGATCTTCACCAAAATCAATAGACCTTGAGCTCTCTGCAACTCAGTAAAGGGTGCAAAAAATTATTTGATTCTAATTGAATTTTCGGGAGTTTCCGTTCGTAATAAAAAAAATTACCCTTTTTAAAACATAAAACGTTGCTGATAAACTACCCCTTCCCTTAACCGATCTTCAACAAAATCAACAGACCTTGAGTTATCTTTAGTTCAAAAAGGTATGCAAAAACCTAGTTGATTCTATTTGAATTTACGGCAGTTATCATTCGTCATATAAAAAATTACCCTTGTTAAAACATTAAATGTTGCTGGTAAACTACCCCTTTCCCATAACCGAACTTCACCAACACCAATAGGTATTGAGATCTCTACAATACAGGGCTGTATGCAAAACATCATTTGATTCTATTTGAATTTGCGGCTGTTATCGTTTACTATAGAAAAAAATTACACTTGATAAGAAACCGTTGTAGCTAAACTACCCCTTCCCCTAAACCGATCTTCACCAAAAACGACAGGTCTTGGGTGCTATACAATTCAGGCCTGTATGCAAACAATTATTTGATTCTGTTTGAATTTGCGGATGTTATCGTTCATCATAGAAAAAATACCCTTGTTAAAACATAAAACGTTGCAGGTAAACTACCCCTTTCCCTTAACTGATCTTCAACAAAATCAAAAGACCTTGAGTTCTGTATAATCCAAAAAGGTTTGCAGAAGAGTAGTTGATTCTGTTTTAATGTACGGCAGTTATCGTTCGTCAAAAAAAATTCCCTTTGATAAAAAAAAAAGTGTCCGGTTAACTACCCCTTTTCCTTAACCGATCTTCACCAAAAACAATAGGTCTTTAGTACTTAACAAAATAGGGCTGTATGCAAAAACGTATTTGATTCTGTTTGCATTTGCTGCTCTTATCGTTTGCCATAGGAAATACCCTTTTAAAACATAAAACGTTGCAGGTAAGCTACCCTTTTCCCTTAACCGATCTTCACCAACACCAACAGGTATTGAGAACTCTACAATACAGGGCTGTATGCAAAACATCATTTGATTCAGTTTGAATTTGCGGCTGTTATCGTTTACCATAGAAAATACCCTTGTTAAAACATAAAACGTAGCAGGTAAACTACCCTTCTCCCTTAACCGATCTTCCCCAAAAACAATAGTCTTGAGTACTCTAAAAATCAGGGCTGTATGCAAATAATCTTTTGATTCTGTTTGAATTTGCGGCTGTTATCGTTAGCCATAGAAAATACCTTTTTCAAACATTAAACGTTGCCGGTAAACTACCCTTCCCCATAACCGATCTTCACCAAAAACAATAGGTCTTAAGAACTCTACAATTTAGGGCTGTATGCAAAATATTATTTGATACTGTTTGAATTTGCGGCTGTTATAGTTTGCCATAAAAAATACCCTTGTTAAAACATAAAACGTAGCAGGTAAAATACCCTTTTCCCTTAACCGATCTTCCCAAAAACAATAGTCTTTAGTACTCTACAAATCAGGGCTGTATGCAAATAATCTTTTGATTCTGTTTGAATTTGCGGCTGTTATCCTTTGCCAAAAAAAAAATTACATTTGAAAAAAAACCGTTGCTGGTAAACTATCCCTTTCCCTCAACCGACCTTCACCAATAACAATAGGTCTTGAGAACTCTACATTTAAGGGCTGTATGAAAAACATTATTTGATTCTGTTTGAATTTGCGGCTGTTATCATTTGCCATAGAAAAAAAATTACCCTTGATTTTTAAAAAACCGTTGCCGGTAAACTACCTCTTTCCCTTAACCGATCTTCACCAAAAACAACAGGCCTTAAGAACTCTACAATTCAGGGCTGTATGCAAAAAACTATTTGATTCTGTTTGAATTTGCGGCTGTTATCGTTTGACCATAGAAAAAAATCTACAGACAGACAGACACAGACACTTTTCGAAAAATGACTTTTTTTCATGTTTTGAGTGTAGTACAATCAGAATCTGCAATTATCTCGTACATGATTTTTTTTTTGCCATCACCATACTTCCATTTTCTTAAGGAACATGGAAGTCATAAACTTGATAAAAAACCGTTGCAGGTAAACTACCCGTTTACCCTAACCGACCTTCACCAAAAACAATAATTGTTCAGTACTTTACAAATCAGGGTTGTATGCAAAAAATTATTTGATTCTGTTTGAATTTGTGGCTGTTATCCTTTGCCATAGAAAATACCCTTGTTAAAACACAAAATGTTGCCGGTAAACTACCCCTTACCCTTAACCGATCTTCAACAAAATCAGCAGACCTTGAGAACTCAACAATTTAGGGTCGTATGCAAATAATCATTTGATTCTGTATGAATTTGCGGCTGTTATCGTTTGCCATAGGAAATACCCTTGTTAGAACATAAAACGTTGCTGGTAAACTACACCTTTCCCTTAACCTACCTTCAACAAAATCAAAAGACCTAGAGTTCAGAATAATTCAAAAAGGTATGCAGAAGAATAGTCGATTCCGTTTTAATGTACGGCAGTTATAGTTCGTCATAAAAAAATGTACCCTTCATTAAAACAAAAATGTTGCCAGTAAACTACCTTTTTCCCTTAACCGCTCTTCACCAATAACAATAGGTCGTGAGTACTCTACAAATAAGGGCTGTATGCAAAAACTTATTTGATTCTGTTTGAATTTGCGGCTCTTATCATTAGCCATAAGAAATATCTTTTTCAAACATTAAACGTTGCCGGTAAACTACCCCTTCCCCTTAACCGATCTTCACCAAAAACAATAGGTCTTGAGAACTCTACAATTAAGGGCTGTATGCAAAATATTATTTGATTCTGTTTGAATTTGCGGCTGTTATCATTTGCCATAAATAAAATTACCCTTGATTTTTAAAAAACCGTTGCCGGTAAACTACCTCTTTCCCTTAACCGATCTTCACCAAAAACGAAAGGCCTTAAGAACTCTACAATTCAGGACTGTATGCAAAATATTATTTGATTCTGTTTGAATTTGCGGCTGTTATCATTTGCCTTAGAAAAAATATTGGTATGGAGAACGATACATGACTTCCATGTTCTAAGATTTATATTTAAAATCATATTCGAAATGAAATATTTCCATAGAAACTACGTCTTTCTACTTATTGCTTCAGCATTAACCACAGTACTGTGGTCACTAACGTATACCACCTCACGTTTTCGCACTCGATTTTCACCGATGATGGCAGTCGATGGCACTGCCGAAAAGTCCGGTTTTGCAGAAAACATTGGACTACGGCTAAAGAGCCCGGGAAGCAATTTTAACAAAAAACTACTCCTTTGTTGCCGATAACGTAGTACCCATATAAAAAATCCTCCCATCCACCATCAACTATAATTTTTAATAATAGAAAATTACCCCCAACCCGTTCACCTAACCTCTTCATTTATAGATATTTCACCTACGTTTCTACAGTGGATTACTATGAGCTTCTTATCAGGATACTTTATTTATAAAAATTAAGTACTTTACTCTTGATAAATCATAAAATGTTTCCGTTAAACTACCCCTTTCTCTTAACCGATCTTCTCCAAATTCAACAGACCTTCCGTCCTCTACAATTCAGGTAAGCATGCAAAAAAATATTTGATTCTGTTTGAATGTGCGGCAGTTATCGTTCGTCATGGAAACATTTCTCTTGTTACAACTTAAAATGTTGCAGGTAATCTACCCCTTTCCCTAAACTGATCTTCACCAAAATCAATAGACCTTGAGCTCTCTGCAAATCAGGAAAGGGTGCAAAAAATTATTTGATTCTCATTGAATTTTCGGCAGTTATCGTTCGTAATAAAAAAATTTCCCTTTTTAAAACATAAAACGTTGCTGATAAACTACCCCTTCCCTTAACCGATCTTCAACAAAATCAACAGACCTTGAGTTCTCTTTAGTTCAAAAAGGTATGCAAAAACCTAGTCGATTCTGTTTGAATTTACGGCAGTTTCCGTTCGTCATATAAAAAATTACCCTTGTTAAAACATAAAATGTTGCTGGTAAACACTACCCCTTTCACTTAACCGATCTTCACCAACACCAATAGGTATTGAGATCTGTACAATACATGGCTGTATGCAAAACACCATTTGATTCTGTTTGAATTTGCGGCTGTTATCGTTTACTAAAAAAAAAATTACCCTTGATAAAAAACCGTTGTAGGTAAACTACCCCTTTCCCTTAACCGATCTTCACCAAAACGACAGGTCTTGGGTACTATACAATTCAAGCCTGCATGCAAAGAATTATGTGATTCTGTTTGAATTTGCGGCTGTTATCGTTCATCATAGAAAAAATACCCTTGTTAAAACATAAAACGTTGCAGGTAAACTACCCCTTTCCCTTAACCGATCTTCAACAAAATCAACACACCTTGAGTTCTGTATAATCCAAAAAGGTATGCAGAACAGTAGTTGATTCTGTTTTAATGTACAGCAGTTATCGTTCGTCAAAAAAAAATTACCCTTGATAAAACATAAAATGTTGCTAGTACACAACCCTATTCCCTTAACCGATCTTCACCAAAACCAACAAGCCTTGAGAACTTTACATTTCAGGGCTGTATGCAAACTATTATATGATTCTGTTTGAATTTGCGGCTGTTATCGTTTGCCATATAAAATACCCTTGATAAAACAAAAGATGTGTCTGGTAAACTACCCCTTTTCCTTAACCGATCTTCACCAAAAACAATAGGTCTTTAGTACTCAGCAAAACAGGGCTGTATGCAAAAACGTATTCGATTCTGTTTGCATTTCCGGCTCTTATCGTTTGCCATAGGAAATACCCTTTTAAAACATAAAAGTTGCTGGTAAATTACCCTTTTCCCTTTACCGCTCATCACCAAAAACAATAGGTCGTGAGTACTCTACAAATAAGGGCTGTATGCAAAAACTTATTTGATTCTGTGTGAATTTGCGGCTCTTATCATTAGCCATAAGAAATATCTTTTTCAAACATTAAACGTTACCGGTAAACTACCCCTTCCCGTTAATCGATCTTCACCAAAAACAATAGGTCTTGAGAACTCAACAATTAAGGGCTGTATGCAAAATATTATTTGATTCTGTTTGAATTTGCGGACGTTATCATTTGCCATAAAAAAAATTACCCTTGATTTTTAAAAAACCGTTGCCGGTAAACTACCTCTTTCCCTTAACCGATCTTCACCAAAAACAAAAGGCCTTAAGAACTCTACAATTCAGGGCTGTATGCAAAAACTATTTGATTCTGTTTGAATTTGCGGCTGTTATCGTTTGCCATAGAAAATACCCTTGTTAAAACATAAAACGTAGAAGGTAAACTACCCTTCTCCCTTAACCGATCTTCCCCAAAAACAATAGTCTTGAGTACTCTAAAAATCAGGGGTGTATGCAAATAATCTTTTGATTCTCTTTGAATTTGCAGCTGTTATCGTTTGCCAAAAAAAAATTACATTTGAAAAAAAACCGTTGCTGGTAAACTATCCCTTTCCCTCAACCAATCTTCACAAATAACAATAGGTCTTGAGAACTCTACAATTAAGGGCTGTATGAAAAACATTATTTGATTCTGTTTGAATTTGCGGCTGTTATCATTTGCCATAGAAAATAAATTACCCTTGATTTTTAAAAAACCGTTGCCGGTAAACTACCTCTTTCCCTTAACCGATCTTCACCAAAAACAACAGGCCTTAAGAACTCTACAATTCAGGGCTGTATGCAAAAAACTATTTGATTCTGTTTGAATTTGCGGCTGTTATCGTTTGACCATAGAGAAAAATCTACAGACAGACAGACACTTTTCGAAAAATTACTTTTCTTCATGTTTTGAGTGTAGTACAATCAGAATCTGCAATTATCTCGAACATAATTTTTTTTGCCATCACCATACTTCCATTTCCTTAAGGAACATGGAAGTAATAACCTTGATAAAAAACCGTTGCAGGTAAACTACCGCTTTACCCTAACCGACCTTCACCAAAAACAATAGGTGTTGAGTACTCTACAAATCAGGGTTGTATGCAAAACATTCTTTGATTATGTTTGAATTTGTGGCTGTTATCCTTTGCCATAGAAGATACTGTTGGTAAAACACAAAATGTTGCCAGTAAACTACCCCTTACCCTTAACCGATCTTCAACAAAATCAACAGACCTTGAGAACTCTACAATTTAGGGTAGTATGCAAATAATCATTTGATTCTGTATGAATTTGCGGCTGTTATCCTTTGCCATAGAAAATACCCTTGTTAGAACATAAAACGTTGCTGGTAAACTACCCCTTTCCCTTAACCGACCTTCAACAAAATCAAAAGACCTAGAGTTCTGTATAATTCAAAAAGGTATGCAGAAGAATAGTCGATTCCGTTTTAATGTACGGCAGTTATAGTTCGTCATAGAAAATGTACCCTTCATTAAAACAAAAATGTTGCCGGTAAACTACCTTTTTCCCTTAACCGCTCTTTACCAAAAACAATAGGTCGTGAGTACTCTACAAATAAGGGCTGTATGCAAAAACTTATTTGATTCTGTTTGAATTTGCGGCTCTTATCATTAGCCATAAGAAATATCTTTTTCAAACATTAAACGTTACCGGTAAACAACCCCTTCCCCTTAACCGATCTTCACCAAAAACAATAGGTCTTGAGAACTCTACAATTAAGGGCGGTATGCAAAATATTATTTGATTCTGTTTGAATTTGCGGCTGTTATCATTTGCCATAAAAAAAATTACCCTTGATTTTTAAAAAACCGTTGCCGGTAAACTACCTCTTTCCCTTAACCGATCTTCACCAAAAACAAAAGGCCTTAAGAACTCTACAATTCAGGGCTGTATGCAAAAAACTATTTGATTCTGTTTGAATTTGCGGCTGTTATCGTTTGCCATAGAAAATACCTTTGTTAAAACATAAAACGTAGCAGGTAAACTACCCTTCTCCCTTAACCGATCTTCCCCAAAAACAATAGTCTTGAGTACTCTAAAAATCAGGGCTGTATGCAAATAAACTTTTGATTCTGTTTGAATTTGCGGCTCTTATCGTTAGCCATAGAAAATACCTTTTTCAAACATAAAACGTTGCCGGTAAACTACCCTTCCCCATAACCGATCTTCACCAAAAACAATAGGTCTTGAGAACTCTACAATTTAGGGCTGTATGCAAAATATTACTTGATACTGTTTGAATTTGCGGCTGTTATAGTTTGCCATAAAAAATACCCTGGTTAAAACATAAAACGTAGCAGGTAAAATACCCTTTTCCCTTAACCGATCTTCCCCAAAAACAATAGTCTTTAGTACTCTACAAATCACGGCTCTATGCAAATATTATTTTGATTCTGTTTGAATTTGCGGCTGTTATCGTTTGCAAAAAAAAATTACATTTGAAAAAAAACCGTTGCTGGTAAACTATCCCTTTCCCTCAACCGATCTTCACCAATACCAATAGGTCTTGAGAACTCTACAATTAAGGGCTGTATGAAAAACATTATTTGATTCTGTTTGAATTTGCGGCAGTTATCATTTGCCATAGAAAAAATTACCCTTGATTTTTAAAAAACCGTTGCCGGTAAACTACCTTTTTCCCTTAACCGCTCTTCACCAAAAACAATAGGTCGTGAGTACTCTACAAATAAGGGCTGTATGCAAAAACTTATTTGATTCTGTTTGAATTTGCGGCTCTTATCATTAGCCATAAGAAATATCTTTTTCAAACATTAAACGTTACCGGTAAACTACCCCCTCCCGTAAACCGATCTTCACCAAAAACAATAGGTCTTGAGAACTCTACAATTAAGGGCTCTATGCAAAATATTATTTGATTCTGTTTGAATTTGCGGACGTTACCATTTGCCATAAAAAAAATTACCCTTGATTTTTAAAAAACCGTTGCCGGTAAACTACCTCTTTCCCTTAACCGATCTTCATAAAAAAAAAAAGGCCTTAAGAACTCTACAGTTCAGGGCTGTATGCAAAAAACTATTTGATTCTGTTTGAATTTGCGGCTGTTATCGTTTGCCATAGAAAATACCCTTGTTAAAACATAAAACGTAGCAGGTAAACTGCCCTTCTCCCTTAACCGATCTTCCCCAAATACAATAGTCTTGAGTACTCTAAAAATCAGGGCTGTATGCAAATAATCTTTTGATTCTGTTTGAATTTGCGGCTCTTATCGTTAGCCATAGAAAATACCTTTTTCAAACATTAAACGTTGTCGGTAAACTACCCTTCCCCATAACCGATCTTCACCAAAGACAATAGGTCTTGAGAACTCTACAATTTAGGGCTGTATGCAAAATATTATTTGATACTGTTTGAATTTGCGGCTGTTATAGTTTGCCATAAAAAATACCCTTGTTAAAACATAAAACGTAGCAGGTAAAATACCCTTTTCCCTTAACCGATCTTCCCCAAAAACAATAGTCTTTAGTACTCTACAAATCAGGGCTGTATGCAAATAATCTTTTGATTCTGTTTGAATTTGCGGCTGTTATCGTTTGCAAAAAAAATTACATTTAAAAAAACCGTTGCTGGTAAACTATCCCTTTCCCTCAACCGATCTTCACAACTAACAATAGGTCTTGAGAACTCTACAATTAAGGGCTGTATGAAAAACATTATTTGATTCTGTTTGAATCTGCGGCTGTTATCATTTGCCATAGAAAAAAAATTACCCTTGATTTTTAAAAAACCGTTGCCGGTAAACTACCTCTTTCCCTTAACCGATCTTCACCAAAAACAACAGGCCTTAAGAACTCTACAATTCAGGGCTGTATGCAAAAACTTATTTGATTCTGTTTGAATTTGCGGCTCTTATCATTAGCCATAAGAAATATCTTTTTCAAACATTAAACGTTACCGGTAAACTACCCCTTCCCCTTAACCGATCTTCACCAAAAACAATAGGACTTGAGAACTCTACAATTAAGAGCTGTATGCAAAATATTATTTGATTCTGTTTGAATTTGCGGACGTTATCATTTGCCATAAAAAAAATTACCCTTGATTTTTAAAAAACCGTTGCCGGTAAACTATCTCTTTCCCTTAACCGATCTTCATCAAAAACGAAAGGCCTTAAGAACTCTACAATTCAGGGCTGTATGCAAAAAACTATTTGATTCTGTTTGAATTTGCGGCTGTTATCGTTTGACCATAGAAAAAAATCTACAGACAGACAGACACAGACACTTTTCGAAAAATGACTTTTTTTCATGTTTTGAGTGTAGTACAATCAGAATCTGCAATTATCTCGAACATGATTTTTTTTGCCATCACCATACTTCCATTTTCTTAAGGAACATGGAAGTCATAACCTTGATAAAAAACCGTTGCAGGTAAACTACCCCTTTACCCTAACCGACCTTCACCAAAAACAATAGGTGTTGAGTACTTTACAAATCAGGGTTGTATGCAAAAAATTATTTGATTCTGTTTGAATTTGTGGCTGTTATCCTTTGCCATAGAAAATACCCTTGTTAAAACACAAAATGTTGCCGGTAAACTACCCCTTACCCTTAACCGATCTTCAACAAAATCAACAGACCTTGAGAACTCAACAATTTAGGGTTGTATGCAAATAATCATTTGATTCTGTACGAATTTGCGGCTGTTATCGTTTGCCATAGAAAATACCCTTGTTAGAACATAAAACGTTGCTGGTAAACTACACCTTTCCCTTAACCGACCTTCAACAAAATCAAAAGACCTACAGTTCTGTATAATTCAAAAAGGTATGCAGAAGAATAGTCGATTCCGTTTTAATGTACGGCAGTTATAGTTCGTCATAAAAAAATGTACCCTTCATTAAAACAAAAATGTTGCCGGTAAACTACCTTTTTCCCTTAACCGCTCTTCACCAAAAACAATAGGTCGTGAGTACTCTACAATAAGGGCTGTATGCAAAAACTTATTTGATTCTGTTTGAATTTGCGGCTCTTATCATCAGCCATAAGAAATAGCTTTTTCAAACATTAAACGTTACCGGTAAATTACCCCTTCCCCTTAACCGATCTTTACCAAAAACAATAGGTCTTGAGAACTCTACAATTAAGGGCTGTATGCAACATATTATTTGATTCTGTTTGAATTTGCGGACGTTATCATTTGCCATAAAAAAATACCCTTGATTTTTAAAAAACCGTTGCCGGTAAACTACCTCTTTCCCTTAACCGATCTTCACCAAAAACAAAAGGCCTTAAGAACTCTACAGTTCAGGGCTGTATGCAAAAAACTATTTGATTCTGTTTGAATTTGCGGCTGTTATCGTTTGCCATAGAAAATACCCTTGTTAAAACAAAACGTAGCAGGTAAACTACCCTTCTCCCTTAACCGATCTTCCCCAAAAACAATAGTCTTGAGTACTCTAAAAGTCAGGGCTGTATTCAAATAAACTTTTGATTCTGTTTGAATTTGCGGCTCTTATCGTTAGCCATAGAAAATACCTTTTTCAAACATAAAACGTTGCCGGTAAACTACCCTTCCCCATAACCGATCTTCACCAAAAACAATAGGTCTTGAGAACTCTACAATTTAGGGCTGTATGCAAAATATTATTTGATACTGTTTGAATTTGCGGACGTTATCATTTGCCATAAAAAAATACCCTTGATTTTTAAAAAACCGTTGCCGGTAAACTACCTCTTTCCCTTAACCCATCTTCACCAAAAACAAAAGGCCTTAAGAACTCTACAGTTCAGGGCTGTATGCAAAAAACTATTTGATTCTGTTTGAATTTGCGGCTGTTATCGTTTGCCATAGAAAATACCCTTGTTAAAACAAAACGTAGCAGGTAAACTACCCTTCTCCCTTAACCGATCTTCCCCAAAAACAATAGTCTTGAGTACTCTAAAAGTCAGGGCTGTATGCAAATAAACTTTTGATTCTGTTTGAATTTGCGGCTCTTATCGTTAGCCATAGAAAATACCTTTTTCAAACATAAAACGTTGCCGGTAAACTACCCTTCCCCATAACCGATCTTCCCCAAAAACAATAGTCTTTAGTACTCTACAAATCAGGGCTCTATGCAAATAATCTTTTGATTCTGTATGAATTTGCGGCTGTTATCGTTTGCAAAAAAAATTACATTTGAAAAAAAACCGTTGCTGGTAAACTATCCCTTTCCCTCAACCGATCTTCACCAATAACAATAGGTCATGAGAACTCTACAATTAAGGACTGTATGAAAAACATTAGTTGATTCTGTTTGAATTTGCGGCTGTTATCATTTGCCATAGAAAAAAAATTACCCTTGATTTTTAAAAAACCGTTGGCGGTAAACTACCTTTTTCCCTTAACCGCTCTCCACCAAAAACAATAGGTCGTGAGTACTCTACAAATAAGGGCTGTATGCAAAAACTTATTTGATTCTGTTTGAATTTGCGGCTCTTATCATTAGCCATAAGAAATATCTTTTTCAAACATTAAACGTTACCGGTAAACTACCCCTTCCCCTTAACCGATCTTCACCAAAAACAATAGGTCTTGAGAACTCTACAATTAAGGGCTGTATGCAAAATATTATTTGATTCTGTTTGAATTTGCGGACGTTATCATTTGCCATAAAAAAAATTACCCTTGATTTTTAAAAAACCGTTGCCGGTAAACTACCTCTTTCCCTTAAACGATCTTCATCAAAAACGAAAGGCCTTAAGAACTCTACAATTCAGGGCTGTATGCAAAAAACAATTTATTCTGTTTGAATTTGCGGCTGTTATCGTTTGACCATAGAAAAAAATCTACAGACAGACAGACACAGACACTTTTCGAAAAATGACTTTTTTTCATGTTTTGAGTGTAGTACAATCAGAATCTGCAATTATCTCGAACAGGATTTTTTTTTTGCCATCACCATACTTCCATTTTCTTAAGGAACATGGAAGTCATAACCTTGATAAAAAACCGTTGCAGGTAAACTACCCCTTTACCCTAACCGACCTTCACCAAAAACAATAGGTGTTGAGTACTTTACAAATCAGGGTTGTATGCAAAAAATTATTTGATTCTGTTTGAATTTGTGGCTGTTATCCTTTGCCATAGAAAATACCCTTGTTAAAACACAAAATGTTGCCGGTAAACTACCCCTTACCCTTAACCGATCTTCAACAAAATCAACAGACCTTGAGAACTCAACAATTTAGGGTTGTATGCAAATAATCATTTGATTCTGTACGAATTTGCGGCTGTTATCGTTTGCCATAGAAAATACCCTTGTTAGAACATAAAACGTTGCTGGTAAACTACACCTTTCCCTTAACCGACCTTCAACAAAATCAAAAGACCTAAAGTTCTGTATAATTCAAAAAGGTATGCAGAAGAATAGTCGATTCCGTTTTAATGTACGGCAGTTATAGTTCGTCATAAAAAAATGTACCCTTCATTAAAACAAAAATGTTGCCGGTAAACTACCTTTTTCCCTTAACCGCTCTTCACCAAAAACAATAGGTCGTGAGTACTCTACAAATAAGGGCTGTATGCCAAAACGTATTTGATTCTGTTTGAATTTGCGGCTCTTATCATCAGCAATAAGAAACATCTTTTTCAAACATTAAACGTTACCGGTAAACTACCCCTTCCCCTTAACCGATCTTCACCAATAACAATAGGTCATGAGAACTCTACAATTAAGGACTGTATGAAAAACATTAGTTGATTCTGTTTGAATTTGCGGCTGTTATCATTTGCCATAGAAAAAAAATTACCCTTGATTTTTAAAAAACCGTTGCCGGTAAACTACCTTTTTCCCTTAACCGCTCACCACCAAAAACAATAGGTCGTGAGTACTCTACAAATAAGGGCTGTATGCAAAAACTTTTTTGATTCTGTTTGAATTTGCGGCTTATATCATTAGCCATAAGAAATATCGTTTTCAAACATTAAACGTTACCGGTAAACTACCCCTTCCTCTTAACCGATCTTCACCAAAAACAATAGGTCATGAGAACTCTACAATTAAGGGCTGTATGCAAAATATTATTTGATTATGTTTGAATTTCCGGCTGTTATCATTTGCCATAAAAAAAATACCCTTGATTTTTAAAAAACCGTTGCCGGTAAACTACCTCTTTCCCTTAACCGATCTTCACCAAAAACAAAAGGCCTTAAGAACTCTACAGTTCAGGGCTGTATGCAAAAAACTATTTGATTCTGTTTGAATTTGCGGCTGTTATCGTTTGCCATAGAAAATACCCTTGTTAAAACATAAAACGTAGCTGGTAAACTACCCTTCTCCCTTAACCGATCTTCCCCCAAAAACAATAGTCTTGAGTACTCTAAAACTCAGGGCTGTATGCAAATAAACTTTTGATTCTGTTTGAATTTGCGGCTCTTATCGTTCGCCATAGAAAATACCTTTTTAAAACATAAAACGTTGCCGGTAAACTACCCTTCCCCATAACCGATCTTCACCAAAAACAATAGGTCTTGAGAACTCTACAATTTAGGGCTGTATGCAAAATATTATTTGATACTGTTTGAATTTGCGGACGTTATCATTTGCCATAAAAAAATACCCTTGATTTTTAAAAAACCGTTGCCGGTAAACTACCTCTTTCCCTTAACCCATCTTCACCAAAAACAAAAGGCCTTAAGAACTCTACAGTTCAGGGCTGTATGCAAAAAACTATTTGATTCTGTTTGAATTTGCGGCTGTTATCGTTTGCCATAGAAAATACCCTTGTTAAAACAAAACGTAGCAGGTAAACTACCCTTCTCCCTTAACCGATCTTCCCCAAAAACAATAGTCTTGAGTACTCTAAAAGTCAGGGCTGTATGCAAATAAACTTTTGATTCTGTTTGAATTTGCGGCTCTTATCGTTAGCCATAGAAAATACCTTTTTCAAACATAAAACGTTGCCGGTAAACTACCCTTCCCCATAACCGATCTTCCCCAAAAACAATAGTCTTTAGTACTCTACAAATCAGGGCTCTATGCAAATAATCTTTTGATTCTGTATGAATTTGCGGCTGTTATCGTTTGCAAAAAAAATTACATTTGAAAAAAAACCGTTGCTGGTAAACTATCCCTTTCCCTCAACCGATCTTCACCAATAACAATAGGTCATGAGAACTCTACAATTAAGGACTGTATGAAAAACATTAGTTGATTCTGTTTGAATTTGCGGCTGTTATCATTTGCCATAGAAAAAAAATTACCCTTGATTTTTAAAAAACCGTTGGCGGTAAACTACCTTTTTCCCTTAACCGCTCTCCACCAAAAACAATAGGTCGTGAGTACTCTACAAATAAGGGCTGTATGCAAAAACTTATTTGATTCTGTTTGAATTTGCGGCTTTTATCATTAGCCATAAGAAATATCTTTTTCAAACATTAAACGTTACCGGTAAACTACCCCTTCCCCTTAACCGATCTTCACCAAAAACAATAGGTCTTGAGAACTCTACAATTAAGGGCTGTATGCAAAATATTATTTGATTCTGTTTGAATTTGCGGACGTTATCATTTGCCATAAAAAAAATTACCCTTGATTTTTAAAAAACCGTTGCCGGTAAACTACCTCTTTCCCTTAAACGATCTTCATCAAAAACGAAAGGCCTTAAGAACTCTACAATTCAGGGCTGTATGCAAAAAACAATTTATTCTGTTTGAATTTGCGGCTGTTATCGTTTGACCATAGAAAAAAATCTACAGACAGACAGACACAGACACTTTTCGAAAAATGACTTTTTTTCATGTTTTGAGTGTAGTACAATCAGAATCTGCAATTATCTCGAACAGGATTTTTTTTTTGCCATCACCATACTTCCATTTTCTTAAGGAACATGGAAGTCATAACCTTGATAAAAAACCGTTGCAGGTAAACTACCCCTTTACCCTAACCGACCTTCACCAAAAACAATAGGTGTTGAGTACTTTACAAATCAGGGTTGTATGCAAAAAATTATTTGATTCTGTTTGAATTTGTGGCTGTTATCCTTTGCCATAGAAAATACCCTTGTTAAAACACAAAATGTTGCCGGTAAACTACCCCTTACCCTTAACCGATCTTCAACAAAATCAACAGACCTTGAGAACTCAACAATTTAGGGTTGTATGCAAATAATCATTTGATTCTGTACGAATTTGCGGCTGTTATCGTTTGCCATAGAAAATACCCTTGTTAGAACATAAAACGTTGCTGGTAAACTACACCTTTCCCTTAACCGACCTTCAACAAAATCAAAAGACCTAAAGTTCTGTATAATTCAAAAAGGTATGCAGAAAAATAGTCGATTCCGTTTTAATGTACGGCAGTTATAGTTCGTCATAAAAAAATGTACCCTTCATTAAAACAAAAATGTTGCCGGTAAACTACCTTTTTCCCTTAACCGCTCTTCACCAAAAACAATAGGTCGTGAGTACTCTACAAATAAGGGCTGTATGCAAAAACTTATTTGATTCTGTTTGAATTTGCGGCTCTTATCATCAGCAATAAGAAAAATCTTTTTCAAACATTAAACGTTACCGGTAAACTACCCCTTCCCCTTAACCGATCTTCACCAATAACAATAGGTCATGAGAACTCTACAATTAAGGACTGTATGAAAAACATTAGTTGATTCTGTTTGAATTTGCGGCTGTTATCATTTGCCATAGAAAAAAAATTACCCTTGATTTTTAAAAAACCGTTGCCGGTAAACTACCTTTTTCCCTTAACCGCTCACCACCAAAAACAATAGGTCGTGAGTACTCTACAAATAAGGGCTGTATGCAAAAACTTTTTTGATTCTGTTTGAATTTGCGGCTCTTATCATTAGCCATAAGAAATATCGTTTTCAAACATTAAACGTTACCGGTAAACTACCCCTTCCTCTTAACCGATCTTCACCAAAAACAATAGGTCATGAGAACTCTACAATTAAGGGCTGTATGCAAAATATTATTTGATTATGTTTGAATTTCCGGCTGTTATCATTTGCCATAAAAAAAATACCCTTGATTTTTAAAAAACCGTTGCCGGTAAACTACCTCTTTCCCTTAACCGATCTTCACCAAAAACAAAAGGCCTTAAGAACTCTACAGTTCAGGGCTGTATGCAAAAAACTATTTGATTCTGTTTGAATTTGCGGCTGTTATCGTTTGCCATAGAAAATACCCTTGTTAAAACATAAAACGTAGCTGGTAAACTACCCTTCTCCCTTAACCGATCTTCCCCCAAAAACAATAGTCTTGAGTACCTTAAAACTCAGGGCTGTATGCAAATAAACTTTTGATTCTGTTTGAATTTGCGGCTCTTATCGTTAGCCATAGAAAATACCTTTTTAAAACATAAAACGTTGCCGGTAAACTACCCTTCCCCATAACCGATCTTCACCAAAAACAATAGGTCTTGAGAACTCTACAATTTAGGGCTGTATGCAAAATATTATTTGATACTGTTTGAATTTGCGGCTGTTATAGTTTGCCATAAAAAATACCCTTGTTAAAACATAAAACGTAGCAGGTGAAATACCCTTTTCCCTTAACCGATCTTCCCCAAAAACAATAGTCTTTAGTACTCCACAAATCAGGGCTCTAAGCAAATAATCTTTTGATTCTGTTTGAATTTGCGGCTGTTATCGTTTGCAAAAAAAAATTACATTTGAAAAAAAACCGTTGCTGGTAAACTATCCCTTTCCCTCAACCGATCTTCACCAATAACAATAGGTCATGAGAACTCTACAATTAAGGGCTGTATGAAAAACATTATTTGATTCTGTTTGAATTTGCGGCTGTTATCATTTGCCATAGAAAAAAATTACCCTTGATTTTTAAAAAACCGTTGCCGGTAAACTACCTTTTTCCCTTAACCGCTCTCCACCAAAAACAATGCGTCGTGAGTACTCTACAAATAAGGGCTGTATGCAAAAACTTATTTGATTCTGTTTGAATTTACGGCTCTTATCATGAGCCATAAGAAATATCTTTTTCAAACATTAAACGTTACCGGTAAACTACCCCTTCCCCTTAACCGATCTTCACCAAAAACAATAGGTCTTGAGAACTCTACAATTAAGGGCTGTATGCAAAATATTACTTGATTCTGTTTGAATTTGCGGACGTTATCATTTGCCATAAAAAAAATTACCCTTGATTTTTAAAAAACCGTTGCCGGTAAACTACCTCTTTCCCTTAACCGATCTTCATCAAAAACAAAAGGCCTTAAGAACTCTACAATTCAGGGCTGTATGCAAAAAACTATTTGATTCTGTTTGAATTTGCGGCTGTTATCGTTTGCCATAAAAAATACCCTTGTTAAAACATAAAACGTAGCAGGTAAACTACCCTTCTCCCTTAACCGATCTTCCCCAAAGACAATAGTCTTGAGTACTCTAAAAATCAGGGCTTTATGCAAATAATCTTTTGATTCTGTTTGAATTTGCGGCTGTTATCCTTTGCCAAAAAAAAAATTACATTTGAAAAAAAACCGTTGCTGTTTACTATCCCTTTCCCTCAACCGACCTTCACCAATAACAATAGGTCTTGAGAACTCTACATTTAAGGGCTGTATGAAAAACATTATTTGATTCTGTTTGAATTTGCGGCTGTTATCATTTGCCATAGAAAAATAATTACCCTTGATTTTTAAAAAACCGTTGCCGGTAAACTACCTCTTTCCCTTAACCGATCTTCACCAAAAACAACAGGCCTTAAGAACTCTACAATTCAGGGCTGTATGCAAAAAACTATTTGATTCTGTTTGAATTTGCGGCTGTTATCGTTTGACCATAGAAAAAAATCTACAGACAGACAGACACAGACACTTTTCGAAAAATGACTTTTTTTCATGTTTTGAGTGTAGTACAATCAGAATCTGCAATTATCTCGAACATGATTTTTTTTTTGCCATCACCATACTTCCATTTCCTTAAGGAACATGGAAGTCATAACCTTGATAAAAAACCGTTGCTGGTAAACTACCCGTTTACCCTAACCGACCTTCACCAAAAACAATAGGTGTTGAGTACTTTACAAATCAGGGTTGTATGCAAAAAATTATTTGATTCTGTTTGAATTTGTGGCTGTTATCCTTTGCCATAGAAAATACCCTTGTTTAAACACAAAATGTTGCCGGTAAACTACCCCTTACCCTTAACCGATTTTCAACAAAATCAACAGACCTTGAGAACTCAACAATTTAGGGTTGTATGCAAATAATCATTTGATTCTGTATGAATTTGCGGCTGTTATCGTTTGCCATAGAAAATACCCTTGTTAGAACATAAAACGTTGCTGGTAAACTACACCTTTCCCTTAACCGACCTTCAACAAAATCAAAAGACCTAGAGTTCTGTATAATTCAAAAAGGTATGCAGAAAAATAGTCGATTCCGTTTTAATGTACGGCAGTTATAGTTCGTGATAAAAAAATGTACCCTTCATTAAAACAAAAATGTTGCCGGTATACTACCTTTTTCCCTTAACCGCTCTTCACCAATAACAATAGGTCGTGAGTACTCTACAAATAAGGGCTGTATGCAAAAACTTATTTGATTCTGCTTGAATTTGCGGCTCTTATCATTAACCATTAGAAATATCTTTTTCAAACATTAAACGTTGCCGGTAAACTACCCCTTCCCCTTAACCGATCTTCACCAAAAACAATAGATCTTGAGAACTCTACAATTAAGGGCTGTATGCAAAATATTATTTGATTCTGTTTGAATTTGCGGCTGTTATCCTTTGCCATAAAAAAAAATTACCCTTGATTTTTAAAAAACCGTTGCCGGTAAACTACCTCTTTCCCTTAACCGATCTTCACCAAAAACAAAAGGCCTTAAGAACTCTACAATTCAGGGCTGCATGCAAAAAACTATTTGATTCTGTTTGAATTTGCGGCTGTTATCGTTTGCCATAGAAAATACCCTTGTTAAAACATAAAACGTAGCAGGTAAACTACCCTTCTCCCTTAACCGATCTTCCTCAAAAACAATAGTCTTGAGTACTCTAAAAATCAGGGCTGTATGCAAATAATCTTTTGATTCTGTTTGAATTTGCGGCTGTTATCGTTTGCCAAAAAAAAATTACACTTAAAAAAAACCGTTGGTGGTAAACTACCCCTTTCCCTCAACCGATCTTCACCAATAACAATAGGTCGTGAGTACTCTAGAAATCAGGGAACCATACATGACTTCCATGTTCTAAGATTTATATTTAAAATCATATTCGAAATGAAATATTTCCATAGAAACTACGTCTTTCTACTTATTGCTTCAGCATTAACCACAGTACTGTGGTCACTAACGTATACCACCTCACGTTTTCGCACTCGATTTTCACCGATGATGGCAGTCGATGGCACTGCCGAAAAGTCCGGTTTTGCAGAAAACATTGGACTACGGCTAAAGAGCCCGGGAAGCAATTTTAACAAAAAACTAATCCTTTGTTGCCGATAACGTAGTACACATATAAAAAATCCTCCCCTCCACCATCAACTATAATTTTTAATAATAGAAAATTACCCCCAACCCGTTCACCTAACCTCTTCATTTATTGATATTTCACCTACGTTTCTACAGTGGATTACTATGAGCTTCTTATCAGGATACTTTATTTATAAAAATTAAGTACTTTACTCTTGTTAAATCATAAAATGTTTCCGTTAAACTACCCCTTTCTCTTAACCGATCTTCTCCAAATTCAACAGACCTTCCGTCCTCTACAATACAGGCAAGCATGCAAAAAAATATTTGATTCTGTTTGAATGTGCGGCAGTTATCGTTCTTCATGGAAACATTTCTCTTGTTACAACATAAAATGTTGCAGGTAAACTACCCCTTTCCCTAAACTAATCTTCACCAAAATCAATAGACCTTGAGCTCTCTGCAACTCAGCAAAGGGTGCAAAAAATTATTTGATTCTCATTGAATTTTCGGCAGTTATCGTTCGTAATAAGAAAATTTCCCTTTTTAAAACATAAAACGTTGCTGATAAACTACCCCTTCCCTTAACCGAACTTCAACAAAATCAACAGATCTTGAGTTCTCTTTAGTTCAAAAAGGTATGCAAAAACCTAGTTGATTCTGTTTGAATTTACGGCAGTTTCCGTTCGTCATATAAAAAATTACCCTTGTTAAAACATAAAATGTTGCTGGTAAACTACCCCTTTCACTTAACCGATCTTCACCAACACCAATAGGTATTGAGATCTCTAAAATACAGGGCTGTATGCAAAACATCATTTGATTCTGTTTGAATTTGCGGCTGTTATCGTTTACTATAGAAAAAAATTACCCTTGATAAAAAACCGTTGTAGGTAAACTACCCCTTTCCCTTAACCGATCTTCGCCAAAACGACAGGTCTTGGGTACTATACAATTCAAGCCTGCATGCAAAGAATTATGTGATTCTGTTTTGAATTTGCGGCTGTTATCGTTTATCATAGAAAAAATACCCTTGTTAAAACATAAAACGTTGCAGATAAACTACCCCTTTCCCTTAACCGATCTTCAACAAAATCAACAGACCTTGAGTTCTGTATAATCCAAAAAGGTATGCAGAACAGTAGTTGATTCTGTTTTAATGTACAGCAGTTATCGTTCGTCAAAAAAAAATTACCCTTGATAAAACATAAAATGTTGCTAGTACACAACCCTATTCCCTTAACCGATCTTCACCAAAACCAACAAGCCTTGAGAACTTTACATTTCAGGGCTGTATGCAAACTATTATATGATTCTGTTTGAATTTGCGGCTGTTATCGTTTGCCATATAAAATACCCTTGATAAAACAAAAAATGTGTCTGGTAAACTACCCCTTTTCCTTAACCGATCTTCACCAAAAACAATAGGTCTTTAGTACTCTGCAAAACAGGGCTGTATGCAAAAACGTATTCGATTCTGTTTGCATTTTCGGCTCTTATCGTTTGCCATAGGAAATACCCTTTTAAAACATAAAACGTTGCTGGTAAATTACCCTTTTCCCTTAACCGATCTTCACCAACACCAACAGATATTGAGAACTCTACAATACAGGGCTGTATGCAAAACATCATTTGATTCAGTTTGAATTTGCGGCTGTTATCGTTTACCATAGGAAAAAATTACCCTTGATAAAAACCCGTTGCAGGTAAACTACCCCTTTCCCTTAACCGATCTTCACCAAAAACAAAAGGACTTGAGACCTCTACAATTTAGGGTTGTATGCAAAATATTATATGATTTTGTGTGAATTTGCGGTTGTTATCGTTTGCCATACAAAATACCTTTGATAAAACAAAAAACGTGGCCGGTAAACATCCCCTTTCCCTTAACCGATCTTCACCAAAAACAAAAGGTCTTGAGACCTCTACAATTTAGGGTTGTATGCAAAATATTATATGATTTTGTGTGAATTTGCGGCTGTTATCGTTTGCCATAGAAAACAAATCTACAGACACACATAGACACTTTTCGAAAAATGACTTTTTCCATGTTTTGAGTGTAGTACAATCAGAAGCTGCAATAATCTCGAACACGATTTTTTTTGCCATCACCATACTTCCATTTCGTTAAGGAACATGGAAGTAAAATTACACTTGATAAAAAACCGTTGCTGGTAATCTACCCTTTTCCCATAACCGACCTTCACCAAAAACGATAGGTCTTGAGAACTCTACAATTCAGGGCAGTATGCAAAATATTATATGATTTTGTTTGAATTTGCGGCTGTTATCCTTTTCCACACAAAATACCCTTGATAAAAACAAAAAACGTGGCTGGTAAACTAACCCTTTCCCTTAAACGATCTTCACCAAAAACAAAAGGTCTTTAGTACTCAAGAAATCAGAGCTGTATGCAAAAACTTATTTGATTCCGTTTGAATTTGCGGCTCTTATCGTTTGCCATAATAAATCCTCTTGTTAAAACATAAAACGTTGCTGATAAACTACCCCTCCCCCTAACCGATCTTCAACAAAACCAACAGACCTTGAGTTCTCTTTAATTCAAAAAGGTATGCAAAAACCTAGTTGGTTCTGTTTGAATTTACGGCAGTTATCGTTCGTCATATAAAAAATTACCCTTGTTAAAACATAAAATGTTGCTGGTAAACTACCCCTTTCCCTTAACCGATCTTCACCAACATCAATAGGTATTGAGAACTCTACAATACAGGGCTGTATGCAAAACATCATTTGATTCTGTTTGAATTTGCGGCTGTTATCCTTTACTATAAAAAAAAATTACCCTTGATAAAAAACAGTTGTCGGTAAACTACCCCTTTCCCTTAACCGATCTTCACCAAAAACGACAGGTCTTGGGTCCCCTACAAGTCAGGCCTGCATGCAAACAATTATTTGATTCTGTTTGAATTTGCGGCTGTTATCGTTCGTCATAGAAAAAATACCCTCGTTAAAACATAAAACGCTACAGGTAAACTACCCCTTTCCCTTAACCGATCTTCAACAAAATCTACAGACCTTGAGTTCTGTATAATTCAAAAAGTTATGCAGAAGTGTAGTTGATTCTGTTTTAATGTACGGCAGTATCGTTCGTCATAAAAAAATTTACCCTTGGTAAAAAAAAACGTTGCCGGTAAACTACCCCTTCCCCTTAACCGATCTTCACCAAAAACAAAAGGTCTTGAGAACTCTACAATTCAGGGTTGTACGCGAAACATTATTTGATTCTGTTTGAATTTGCGGCTCTTATCGTTTGCCATAGAAAATACCTTTGTTAGAACATAAAACGTTGCAGGTTAACTACCCCTTTCCCTTAACCGATCTTCAACAAAATCAACAGACCGTGCGTTTTGTATAATCTAAAAGGTATGCAGAAGAGTAGTTGATTCTGTTTTAATGTGCGGCAGTTACCGTTCGTCAAAAAAAAAATTACTTTTGATAAAACATAAAATGTTGCTGGTAAAAAACCCTATTCCCTTAACCGATCTTCACCAAAATCAACAGGTCTTGAGAACTTTACATTTCAGGGCAGCATGCAAAATATTATATTAGTCTGTTTGAATTTGCGGCTGTTATCGTTTGCCATATAAAATACCCTTGATAAAACAAAAAACGTGTCTGGTAAACTACCCCTTTTCCTTAACCGATCTTCAACAAAAACAATAGGTCTTTAGTACTCAACAAAACAGGGCTGTATGCAAATAATCTTTTTTGATTCTATTTGAATTTGCGGCTCTTATCGTTTGCCATAGAAAATACCCTTTTAAAACATAAAACGTTGCAGGTAAACTACTCCTTTCCCTTAACCGATCTTCACCAACACCAACAGGTATTGAAAACTCTACAATACAGGGCTGTATGCAAAACATCATTTGATTCTGTTTCAATTTGCGGCTGTTATCATTTACCATAGACAAAAAATTAACCTTGATACAAACCCGTTGCAGGTAAACTACCCCTTTCCCTTAACCGATCTTCACCAAAAACGACAAGCCTTGAGAACTCTACAATTTATGGTTTTATGCAAAATATTATATGATTTTGTGTGAATTTGAGGCTCTTATCGTTTGCCATAATAAATACCCTTTTAAAACATAAAACTTTGCCGGTAAACTAACCCTTTCCCTTAACCGATCTTCACCAAAAACAAAATGTATTGAGAACTCTACAATTCAGGGCAGTATGCAAAACGTTATTTGATTATGTTTAAATTTGCGGCTATTATCGTTTCCCAAATAAATACCCTTGTTAAAACATAAAACGGTTCTGGTAAACTACCCCTTTCCCTTAACCGATCTTCACCAAAATCAACAGATCGTGAGACCCCTACAATTCAGGGCTGTATGCGAAACATTATTTGATTCTGTTTGAATTTGCGGCTGTTATCGTTTGCCAAACAAACAAATTTACCCTTGGTAAAAAAAAACGTTGCCGGTAAACTACCCCTCCCCTCAACCGATCATCACCAAAAACAACACGTCGCAAGTACTCTACAAATCAGGGCTGTATGCAAAAAATTATTTGATTCTGTTTGAATTTGCGGCTGTTATCGTTTGCCATAGAAAAAACTACAGACACACAGACACACACACACACACACACACACTTTTCGAAAAACGACTTTTTTTCATGTTTTGAGTGTAGTACAATCTGCAATCTGCAATAATTTCGAACACGATTTTTTTTGCCATCACCATACTTCCATTTCCTTAAGGAACATGGAAGTAATATCGGTATGGAGAACCATACATGACTTCCATGTTCTAAGATTTATATTTAAAATCATATTCGAAATGAAATATTTCCATAGAAACTACTTCTTTCTACTTACTACTTACTGCCTTAACCACAGTACTGTGGTCACTAACGTATACCACCTCATGTTATCGCACTCGATTTTCACTGATGATGGAAGTCGATGACACTGCCGAAACGTCTGGATTTGCAGAAAAATCTGGTCTACAGCCAAACAGGACAGGAAAGAATTTTAACAACAAACTACTTCTTTGTTGCCGATAACGTAGTACACATATAAAAAATTATCCCCTCCTTCAACTATAATTTTCATTTGTAGAAAATTACCCCCACCACGTTCAACTAGCCTCTTCATTTATAGATATTTCATCTATGTTTCTACAGTGGATTATTAAGATCTTCTTATCAAGATACTTTATTTATCAAAATTAAGTGCTTTACTCTTGTTACAACAAAAACTGTTTCAGGTAAACTACCCTTTCTCCCTAACCGATCCTCACCAAAATCAAAAGACCTTGAGCTCTCTGCAGCTCAGGCACATATGCAAAAAATTATTTGATTCTATTTGAATTTATGGCAGTTATCGTTCGTCATGAAAAAAATTCTCTTGTTAAAAAATAAAATTTTGCTGGTAAACTACGCCTTTTCCTTAACCGATCTTCACCAAAATAAACAGGCCTTGAGTCCTCTACAATGCAGGGAAGTATGCAAAACATCATTTGGTTATGTTTGAATTTACGGCAGTTATCGTTAGTCGAAAAAAAAAATTACCCTTGTTATCAAATAAAATGTTGCAGGTAAACTACACCTTTCCCTTAACCAATCATCAACAAAATCAACAGACCTTGAGTCATCTAAAATTGAGGAAGGTATGCACAAAATTATTTGATTCTGTATAAATGTCCGGCAGTTATCGTTCTTCATAGAAAAAATTACCTTTGTTAAAACATAAAATGTTGCATGTAAACTACCCCTTGCCATCAACCGATCTTCACCAAAATCAACAGACATTGAGTTCTATATAGCTCAGGAAGGAATGCAAAACTTTATTTGATTCTGATTGAATTTACGGCAGTTATCATTCGTCATAAAACAATTAGGCATGTTAAAACATAAAACGTTGCCGGTTAACTACCCCTTTCACTAAACCGATCTTCAACAAAAACAATAGGTCTTGATATCTCTACAATTCAGGGCTGTATGCAAAACATTATTTGATTCTGTTTCAATTTGCGGCTGTTATTGTTTGCCATAGAAAATACCCTTGTTAAAACATAAAACGTTGCAGGTAAACTATCCCTTTCCCTTAAACGATCTTCACCAAAAACAATAGGTCTTGAGAACGTAATTCATTTAAACTTTTCCAAACAATGGTAATTGTTAAAAATAAAATAATTTTGTTGCCAGGCAATAAAATTATAATTTTTTCATTTTAATGTAAATTATGTTTGAGTTAATATACATGTATAAAATAATATATCGTTCGTGGCAGGTAAGCATATCTCAGTTATGTAATGTTTACGTTTCCATTTTATTATTATGACTACAGCAATAAAAAGGCAGGGAAGACACACACACACACACACACACACACACACACAAAATTCGTGTTATTTCTGGCCTCACTCATGTTTATTTTCTTACATTTGCACGCTTTATAAATGGAAAGTGCCGAAACCCACACCAGCATAACGCGTGCAAGCCGAAAAATAGACATCAATTTGCTTCCAGTGGATCGCTGGGCACTGTAACTGCACGTGTTTACAGAGGAACGATTCATAGACAGACGTTTCGTCTTTAGGGAAGGAACCCTCTGCAAGATGCTGAGGGTCCATGAGTGACTTCGGAGCGCTCCTTGTTTTTCGCGTGTTTGTTCTGTGAAACATACACTGTAGATTCGCAGCTTTACTCTAAGCAACGCTCAATAGGAAATGATGAAAATTTTTTTTCCACGGTGTACCCTCATTCACACTAAACCTGCTCTGATGTTTTAATTACGGACATCATAATATTAAAACTTTGGAAACTTGAGCACTACTTAATGGAGATCAAACATTACCTTATACAAGCCATTAATTTTATGCATATTATATATATATATATATATGTGTACAACAAAGAAGTAGTTTTTTTGTTAAAATTCCTTCCCGGGCTGTTTGGCCGTAGTCCAATGTTTTCTACAAAACCAGACGTTTCGCCAATGACATCGACTCCCATCATCAGTGAAAATCGAGTGCGATAACGTGAGGTGGTATACGTTAGTGACCACAGTACTGTGGTTAAGGCTGAAGCAGTAAGTAGAAAGAAGTAGTTTCTATGGTAATATTTCATTTCGAAAATGATTTTAAATATAAATCTTAGAATATGGAAGTCATGTATGGTTCTCCATACCGATATTTTAAAAAACCGTTGCCGGTAAACTACCTCTTTCCCTTAACCGAACTTCACCAAAAACAATAGGCCTTAAGAACTCTACAATTCAGAGCTGTATGCAAAAAATTATTTGATTCTGTTTGAATTTGCGGCTGTTATCGTTTGCCATAAAAAAAATCTATAGACAGACAGACACAGACACTTTCGAAAAATGGCTTTTTTTCACGTTTTGAGTGTAGTACAATCAGAATCTGCAATTATCTCGAACATGATTTTTTTTTGCCATCACCATACTTCCATTTCCTTAAGGAACATGGAAGTAATACCCTTGATACAAAAACCGTTGCAGGTAAACTACCCCTTTCCCCACACCGAACTTCACCAAAAACAATAGGTCTTGAGTACACCACAAATCAGGGCTGTATGCAAAAAATTATTTGATTCTAATTAAATTTGCGGCTGTATTGTTTGCCATAGAAAATACAATTGTTAAAACATAAAACGTTGTTGGTAAACTACCCCTTTCCCTTAACCGATCTTCAACAAAAACAACAGACCTTGACTTCTGTATAATTCAAAAAGTTATGCAGAAGTGTAGTTGATTCTGTTTTAATGTACGGCAGTTATCGTTCGACATAAAAAAATTTACCCTTGATAAAAAAAAACGTTGCCAGTAAGCTACCCCTTCCCCTTATCCGATCTTCACCAAAAACAATAGGTCTTGAGAAATCTACAATTCAGGGCTGTACGCGAAACATTATTTGATTCTGTTTGAATTTGCGGCTGTTATCATTTGCCATAGAAAAACATTACCCTTGATTTTTAAAAACCGTTGCAGGTAAACTACCTCTTTCCCTTAACCGATCTTCACCAAAAACAAAACGTCTTAAGAACTCTACAATTCAGGGCTGTATGCAAAAATTATTTGATTCTGTTTGAATTTACGACTGTTATTGTTTGCCATAGAAAAAAATCTACAGACAGACAGACACACAGACAGAAAGACACAGACACTTTTCGAAAAATTACTTTTTTTCATTTTTTGAGTGTAGTACAATCAGAATCTGCAATTATCTCGAACATGATTTTTTTTGCCATCACCATACTACCATTTCCTTAAGGAACATGGAAGTAATACTATTAATAAAAAACCGTTGCAGGTAAACTACCCCTTTCCCCTAACTGATCTTCACCAAAAACAATAAGTCTTTAGTACTCTACAAATCAGGGCAGTATGCAAAAAATTATTTGATTCTGTTTGAATTTGCGGCTGTTTTCGTTTACCATAAAAAATAACCTTCTTAGAACATAAAACGTTGCAGGTAAACTACCCCTTTCCCATAACCGATCTTCAACAAAACCAACAGACCTTGAAAACTCTACAATTCAGGGCTGTATGCAAACAATCATTTGATTCTGTTTGAATTTGCGGCTGTTATCGTTTGCCATAGAAAATACCCTTGTTAGAACATAAAACGTTGCTGGTAAACTACCCCTTTCCCATAACCGATCTTCAACAAAAACAACAGACCTTGAGTTCTGTATAATTCAAAAAGTTATGCAGAAGTGTAGTTGATTCTGTTTTAATGTACGGCAGTTATCGTTCGTCATACAAAAATTTACCCTTGATAAAAAAAACGTTGCCAGTAAACTACTCCTTCTCCTTAACCGATCTTCACCAAAAACAATAGGTCTTGAGAACTCAACAATTCAGGGCTGTACGCGAAACATTATTTGATTCTGTTTGAATTTGCGGCTGTTATCATTTGCCAAAAAAAAAATTATACCCTTGATTTTTAAAAACCGTTGCAGGTAAACTACCTCTTTCCCTTAACCGATCTTCACCAAAAACAAAACGTCTTACGACCTCTACAATTCAGGGCTGTATGCAAAAAATTATTTGATTCTGTTTGAATTTACAGTAGAGGGAAAATGAGGATTCAAACCCACTTTCACTTTCTATCAGCTGATCACTTTCACTTTCTACTGGACCACAGCATCCGCGACTTTTTCGCGTATATGCCGCCTTTCGCGAGCCTAGATCACTTTCACTTTCTACTGGACCACAGCATCCGCGTTATTTTTTTATATGCCGCCTTTCGCGAGCCTAGATCACTTTCACTTTCTACTGGACCACAGCATCCGCGACTTTTTCGCGTATCTGGACCACAGCACCCGCGAATATAATTTTTTATTTTTTTATATGCCGCCTTTCGCGAGCTTAGATCACTTTCACTTTCTATCACTTGATGCATTATAGTGTATATATTAAATATATGATCAGGGTTACCAACCTTGCATGAGTTCAAATTTGTTGTGTGTTATAATGTATATTAAATCTATATGATCAGGTGTATCAACCTCTGTATTATTATTATAGTGTATAGATATTTTATATGAGCAGGGTTGTCAACATTTTCTGTGGCGGGGGGAGAGAAATTCAAATATGTGTTATATAGTGTATATATTAAAATATATGATCAGGGTTACCAATCTTACATTATTGTGTGTGTGTATAGAGCAGATCTGCCAACATTTTTTTTTCTCTTCTGTAGTGGGAAATTCAAACTATATGATCATAATTGTTACTCTCTCTCTCTCTCTCTCTCTCTCTCTCTCTCTCTCTCTCACATTTGAATGTAAGTAGAACTATCTCTCACTCTCTCACTCTCTCTTGTTGTCAAACGTTATGTTCAAGCCGTTTTCTCCTCTCCCTCTCTCACTCATTCTCTCTCTCTCTCTCTCACTGTGTACATTGAGTAAATAATTTTAGCTCTCTCTCTCTCACACTTGTTGGGTATGTCTCTCTCTCTGTGGTCAGTACCGTGCGCATGTATATGAAATTAGAAAGTTTATATTTATTCGACAAATATTAACGCCCTCTCTCTCTCTCTCGCTCGCAGACGTCGGAAGCAATTCCTAGTTTATAATGTAATTACCTGTGCGTGTATGTCTCTCTCTCTCTCTCTCTCTCTCTCTCTCTCTCTCTCTCTCTCTCTCTCTCTCTCTCTCGCTGCAAACGTTGTGTTCAAGCCGTTTTCTCCTCTCCCTCTCTCGCTCTTTCTCTCTCTCTCACTGTGTACATTGAGTAAATAATTTTAGCTCTCTCTCTCTCTCTCTCTCTCTCTCACACTTGTTGTGTATGTCTCTCTCTCTGTGGTCAGTACCGTGCGCATGTATATGAAATTAGAAAGTTTATATTTATTCGACAAATATTAACGCCCTCTCTCTCTCTCGCTCGCAGACGTCGGAAGCAATTCCTAGTTTATAATGTAATTACCTGTGCGTGTATGTCTCTCTCTCTCTCTCTCTCTCTCTCTCTCTCTCTCTCGCTGCAAACGTTGTGTTCAAGCCGTTTTCTCCTCTCCCTCTCACTGTGTACATTGAGTAAATAATTTTAGCTCTCTCTCTCTCTCTCTCTCTCTCTCTCTCTCTCTCTCTCTCTCTCTCTCTCTCTCTCTCACACACACTTGTTGTGTATGTCTCTCTCTCTGTGGTCAGTACCGTGCGCATGTATATGAAATTAGAAAGTTTATATTTATTCGACAAATATTAACGCCCTCTCTCTCTCTCTCTCGCTCGCAGACGTTGGAAGCAATTCCTAGTTTATAATGTAATTACCTGTGCGTGTATGTCTCTCTCTCTCTCGCTGCAAACGTTGACAAGAATTCCCTTATTCAAAGCGATTACGTTGTCACAGTACACAAGCTTAAATATGCCTTACAGACCATTGTAATTTTAAAAATTCATTTTTGCATTAATTAAATATATATATCGTAAACAATGAAATAATAATATTTCGTCATTAGAAAGTTTGCAAGGATGAGACGTAGGGTAATCCGATGTGTCAAAAACGTGTAGGTCCTTCTTCATATCTGCATACGCACTGACAGTAATTATGTGAACTTCAAAGGGTTCAAATGTTTCAAAATAAAAAATATATAAAACAAAAATACAGAATATATGAAATGTATATTTACAAATAAAAAAAAATATTACATATTATCAAACAATGGCACATAATATTCATCCACCCAATCCTCTATAAATCTACCATAATTCACCCCCCCCCCCCCAGCATGATCGTTAATAAACCTCGTGTAAATATTTGCTAAGTCTTTATTTTTTTTAATTTCTGTTTCAGTATGAGACTGGCAACCGGTGCGCTGTTGTTGTAATAGCTCCCTGTTACGTACCACCTCAGTCGCTCGCCTTTCTAACCAATCTGAGGCGTAACGTTCAAAAGAGTCAACGGGAGACATACTTGTCTGAAACAAAGACATTCTCAGTGTTTTATCACACACGTACAAACACATTGCGGTCTCTCTCTCTCACTCACACACACACACACACATTTAGTATGAATAGACGCGTCTTTGTTAGTAAAATGTAACGCTGTAATCATTAATAGCGTTGTGATGGAGTCGACTACATGTGATGTTTGTAAAAATTGTTTACGCATTTTAGGTATGGTTTATCTATTTAATACGCGTAATTTTAACTAATCTGTCTTGGAGGATAACCTTTTTTTTTTTCTTTTCTACAGATAACAGTTGCTTTGATCAGAAACATTACCAGAGAACAACGTAAGAGAAAAGACATACTTTACAATTCTTTTCATTCTTTTATTCAAATGTAACTTTCAAATTTAAACGTTGCAATCTGTATAACGTTCTGTTTCAGATAATAGTTTGAATATAAAATGAAATGGAATGCAGTATTTTGTTATGAGAAATTACATTTGTAAATTACAGAATTGTTCTCTAACTACTGATACAATCGTTCAGTTTCGATTTGGTACTCAATATATTTTAGTCTCCTAGTATTTTCATTGATACATTTTGGAAACTGAGTACAGAATAAATCTACAATCACCTAGTCGGTTTGTTGGCAGAAAACAATTATGTGATCAAATAAACATTACCAGAGAACAACGTCCTCCTAAAGATAAATTTACCAGAGCTCAAAACAGTACAAAGTCATACTTTTGGTGAAGAAAATCACGTCATCAACAACAAAAGTTGTTTGTGTTTAAATTTCAGATAATAGTTTGAATATAAAATGAAATGGAATGCAGTATTTTGTTATGAGAAATTACATTTGTAAATTACAGAATTGTTCTCTAACTACTGATACAATCGTTCAGTTTCGATTTGGTACTCAATATATTTTAGTCTCCTAGTATTTTCATTGATACATTTTGGAAACTGAGTACAGAATAAATCTACAATCACCTAGTCGGTTTGTTGGCAGAAAACAATTATGTGATCAAATAAACATTACCAGAGAACACGTCCTCCTAAAGATAAATTTACCAGAGCTCAAAACAGTACAAAGTCATACTTTTGGTGAAGAAAATCACGTCATCAACAACAAAAGTTGTTTGTGTTTAAACAGCTACAAACAATAATTAATTTTCTTACACTAGTAAACATTTTGCTGTAATTGTTTCAATTAAAGGAAACATATATATATATTCGTTGAGAAAATCTGTTGTGGTTGGACGAAACATATGCCTGAATAAATTTTCTCTCTACATAGCAGTTGTAAAAGTAGTCATATACATTATGTGCTATATATACAAAAGGCTTTCAACGTGTTTGTCATTTCAACCAATTTGTACCGCGCTCTAATTATGTAAAAATAACTGTACCGCTCCATACAACTGAGAATAAATCCGTACAAACACACACACACACACACACACACACACACACACACATACGCACGCACACACATACACAACGATGTTTCTACTTATTTGAACAAGTCCTGTATTAAATGCACTTGTTAATGTTTTAATGTGAACAATTTTACGTTTAAATAAAATCTGTACATACAATAAAATTATGTTTCAGTATTAATGATATAAATATTACTGTTTTATTAATTTAAAATACCGTATAATTGCTTACGATTGACAAATAAGAGAAAAGACATACTTTACGGAATTTCTTGAAATTTTTGCAGTTAGTCTTCTGCTCATGTGTACTAGCAGCCTGTTTGGTTACAGTTAACCATTTAAATTCAATGTTCTTGTTGTTGTTAACCTTCTGCTCGTCTCCCTCTCGTTTACTGGCGGTATGTTTGGCTACAGGTTCAATGTTCTGAGAAGTATTCATCATCTTCTTGTTCCTATAATAACAGTACCTGCTTCAGTACTATATATATATTATGTGATATATATACATAAGGCTTTCAAATCTAATTGTGTAAGAATAACTGTACCGTCACATACAACTGAGAATAAATCCGTACAAACATACACACACGCACACACTTAGCGATGATTTTACTTATTTGATCAAGTCATGTATTAAATTCAATAAATAATGCACTTGATAATGTTTTAATGTGAATAATTTTCCGTTTAAATAAAATCTGTACATACAATAAAATTATGTTCACTTTAAGAAATAAAAACTGCACAGTATGTTTCTTTGATTGCGGACGAAACATCAGACATTCCCGTCTGTATTTCAGTTAGTTATAGTTTTCCACTATGTTTTAGCTAATGATCAACCAGTTGAAAGTTTTTGGAAATTTGATAACCCTAAAGGCACGACGCGGAATCTATTGGTCTAAGCGTACATTTATTATGTAAATCATCTCTTTTTCAGTCATCTATGTATGTGCATTTGAATTATTTGCGCATGCACATACAACTGAGAATAAATCCGTACAAACATACACACACGCGCACACTTAGCGACGTTTTTACTTATTTGAACAAGTCATGTATTAAATTCAATAAATAATAATAATTTTCCGTTTAAATAAAATCTGTACATACAATAAAATTATGTTCAATTTAAGAAATAAAAACTGCACAGTATGTTTCTTTTATTGCGAACGAAACATCAGACATCCCGTCTGTATTTCTGTTAGTTATAGTTTTCCACTATGTTTAGCTAATGGTCAAACAGTTGAAAGTTTTTGGAAATTTGATAACTCTGAAGGCACGACGCAGAATCTATTGGTCTAAGCGTACATTTATTATGTAAATCATCTCTTTTTCAGTCATCTATGTATGTGCATTTGAATTATTTGCGCATGCACATACAACTGAGAATAAATCCGTACAAACATACACACACACGCACACTTAGCAACGTTTTTACTTATTTGAACAAGTCATGTATTAAATTCAATAAATAATGCACTTGATAATGTTTAAATATTTCCAATAACTATGTTGATTAGAAGTGCTGTAATTTCAATAACAATGTTCGCTACGTAACGTATTCAAATCTGTTTACTCACCTCTTAAATGTTGATGCACGCAATTATTGATTTCACAATGAGGTATGAAGGCTAATTGCATTCTTCACGTATATATATTGTTGTATCTTACAACGGTAGGGTAGGGGTAGCTTAGCGTGTTTGTTTGAAAGTCGATGTAAGTCATTGTCCGCAGTGGAAACTTTCAGAAGTTAGCGATACTGAAAGTATTTTCGTGCATTAGTCAAAATTAGGAAAACAATCGAATACACACACATCGACGCTTGCACTATATATATATATATATATATATATATATATATAACCTGGGAACTTCGCAGGTGAAGAAATTAATTTCTATTTTTCATCTGTAACGACATGCGTGTATAATTTTAATTTATTTCACTATACACCTCTGAACCTATGTGTAATTATTTTGTAAACTGCGTTAACACTAGAACGATTATATTATTATTATTCAGTGATATATACATACAATTTACTTATTAAACACTTCAAGGATTGGATTTCTACTTGTCATTTGTAACGATATACATACAATTACATTAAACCTGCACAATGGACGCAGAGAGAGAGAGAGAGAGAGAGTGGACACACATGTAAGTAGCTCGATACTCAGTGACAACAACAACACACACACACACACACACACAGTTAATATTTGTCAAATATATAACAACGAGTGAGAGCGAGAGAGAGAGAGGAGGGGTCATCGACCGTGATGGAAAAGCTTTACCTCACTGCTTAAAGCTTTAAGAAGTTAGCGATACTGAAAGTATTTTCGTTGTGCTATTGTCTGGCGGTCTGGGGCTATGCGTGTGCGTAGGGCAAAATATAAATATTCGCTGGCAGATAATTTCATAAAAAATAAGAAACGTAAAAGATATACGCTGACTTTACCGCAACCACGTCTATTTAGATAAACGGCTCGGAAGAAAAAATAATTCTTCACAAAGCAGAACAACAACTACAGTGTCAAATAAATATATTTTAAAAAAGATAAATATACATTAGATGGAAATGTTTCCTCTGTTTTTCTCTGTGAAACACAAAAAGAACTTGGGAATCGTGTTTCTTCCCTAGATGCTGTCAACACGATTAAAAGTAAAATTTTAATAACAAAGTTTTCACTGTACTTTAACAAGGATGGTAATATTTATTTTTTTTTACTAGTGCCTAATCTTTTAAACTAAAAAACCTACAAT
>CM068367.1:665150817-665153317 GCA_034769895.1 Magicicada septendecula
ATATTACAATGGTCAGAAACTATATTTTAAGTTTGTGTACATGGATTGTATATTGCAAGCACGAAATTATTATTTAAATCCGATATCTGTTTTTATTAAAATCATACAATGTCAAAAGAGGATGTGGAGACATATACATTACATTTATAAGATAAACGATAGACTACAAGAACCTGAGGCTGCATTCAACCTAACGCCTGTGTTACGTTCAAGCTATACTTGTAAAAGTAATAAAGATTGTAGGTTTTTTAGTTTAAAAGATTAGGCACTAGAAAAAAAAATAAATATTACCATCCTTGTTAAAGTACAGTGAAAACTTTGTTATTAAAATTTTACTTTTAATCGTGTTGACAGCATCTAGGGAAGAAACACGATTCCCAAGTTCTTTTTGTGTTTCACAGAGAAAAACAGAGGAAACATTTCCATCTAATGTATATTTATCTTTTTTAAAATATATTTATTTGACACTTTAGTTGTTGTTCTGCTTTGTGAAGAATTATTTTTTCTTCCGAGCCGTTTATCTAAATAGACGTGGTTGCGGTAAAGTCAGCGTATATCTTTTACGTTTCTTATTTTTTATGAAATTATCTGCCAGCGAATATTTATATTTTGCCCTACGCACACGCATAGCCCCAGACCGCCAGACAATAGCACAACGAAAATACTTTCAGTATCGCTAACTTCTTAAAGCTTTAAGCAGTGAGGTAAAGCTTTTCCATCACGGTCGATGACCCCTCCTCTCTCTCTCTCTCTCACTCGTTGTTATATATTTGACAAATATTAACTGTGTGTGTGTGTGTGTGTGTGTGTGTGTGTGTGTGTGTGTGTGTGTGTGTGTGTGTGTGTGTGTGTGTGTGTGTGTGTGTGTGTGTTGTCACTGAGTATCGAGCTACTTACATGTGTGTCCACTCTCTCTCTCTCTCTCTCTCTCTGTCTCTCTCCCTCTCTCTCTCTGCGTCCATTGTGCAGGTTTAATGTAATTGTATGTATATCGTTACAAATGACAAGTAGAAATCCAATCCTTGAAGTGTTTAATAAGTAAATTGTATGTATATATCACTGAATAATAATAATATAATCGTTCTAGTGTTAACGCAGTTTACAAAATAATTACACATAGGTTCAGAGGTGTATAGTGAAATAAATTAAAATTATACACGCATGTCGTTACAGATGAAAAATAGAAATTAATTTCTTCACCTGCGAAGTTCCGAGGTTATATATATATATATAGTGCAAGCGTCGATGTGTGTGTATTCGATTGTTTTCCTAATTTTGACTAATGCACGAAAATACTTTCAGTATCGCTAACTTCTGAAAGTTTCCACTGCGGACAATGACTTACATCGACTTTCAAAACAAACACGCTAAGCTACCCCTATCCTACCGTTGTAAGATACAACAATATATATACGTGAAGAATGCAATTAGCCTTCATACCTCATTGTGAAATCAATAATTGCGTGCATCAACATTTAAGAGGTGAGTAAACAGATTTGAATACGTTACGTAGCGAACATTGTTATTGAAATTACAGCACTTCTAATCAACATAGTTGTTGGAAATATTTAAACATTATCAAGTGCATTATTTATTGAATTTAATACATGACTTGTTCAAATAAGTAAAAACGTTGCTAAGTGTGCGTGTGTGTGTATGTTTGTACGGATTTATTCTCAGTTGTATGTGCATGCGCAAATAATTCAAATGCACATACATAGATGACTGAAAAAGAGATGATTTACATAATAAATGTACGCTTAGACCAATAGATTCTGCGTCGTGCCTTCAGAGTTATCAAATTTCCAAAAACTTTCAACTGTTTGACCATTAGCTAAACATAGTGGAAAACTATAACTAACAGAAATACAGACGGGATGTCTGATGTTTCGTTCGCAATAAAAGAAACATACTGTGCAGTTTTTATTTCTTAAATTGAACATAATTTTATTGTATGTACAGATTTTATTTAAACGGAAAATTATTATTATTTATTGAATTTAATACATGACTTGTTCAAATAAGTAAAAACGTCGCTAAGTGTGCGCGTGTGTGTATGTTTGTACGGATTTATTCTCAGTTGTATGTGCATGCGCAAATAATTCAAATGCACATACATAGATGACTGAAAAAGAGATGATTTACATAATAAATGTACGCTTAGACCAATAGATTCCGCGTCGTGCCTTTAGGGTTATCAAATTTCCAAAAACTTTCAACTGGTTGATCATTAGCTAAAACATAGTGGAAAACTATAACTAACTGAAATACAGACGGGAATGTCTGATGTTTCGTCCGCAATCAAAGAAACATACTGTGCAGTTTTTATTTCTTAAAGTGAACATAATTTTATTGTATGTACAGATTTTATTTAAACGGAAAATTATTCACATTAAAACATTATCAAGTGCATTATTTATTGAATTTAATACATGACTTGATCAAATAAGTAAAAACATCGCTAAGTGTGTGCGTGTGTGTATGTTTGTACGGATTTATT
>CM068367.1:665755817-665965886 GCA_034769895.1 Magicicada septendecula
GGTTGCCTTTTAACATATTAGTGGGGTGCGATGTGCTCAGGCGGAACTCCGCCATAATTGGTTTACGCATGGAGAAAATATCACTATTTACAAACGGACAAACCTGGACGGCTGACTTGGTCAGTAGCGATACAGTAATTCCCAGCGATATCCACCAACAAATCCGTAAAATAAATCATATCACCAATACTTCTATGATTACACAAATAACATAACGATAATTCGAATGAGGATTTATGGTCCCAAAAGATCCAGGAAATCAGGGATTTCCAGGGCGGAATCACTAAGGAAGGGTTGCCGATACACCAAGCGAATCAATTAATAAACATATATGAACGATACCGATCAGTATTCTCTGACGAACCTGGTAAGGTAAAAAACTACCAGTGTACGCTGCAATTTAGAGATACGGTGGATTTTAACCGGAAGTCATACCCCATCGCGCATTCACAAAAGGAAGCTGTAAGAGCTGAAATAAATAAAATGATTAACCATGACATAATAGAGAGTAGCCAATCCCCATATACCAGTCCTATCGTGGCTATTCCTAAGAAAAACAGACAAGTCCGTCTTTCCCTAGATGCGTGAGAAATAAATAAGATGATCGTTAATGACAGGACATCGCCCGGTGAGATAGAAGAGATTTTAAAACATTTCCACGGTACAAGTACTTTAGTACCTGGGACACGGTGTGCGGCTACTGGCAGGTGGAATTGCACCCACAGAGTCGCCAGTATCTGGCATTCATATTCGAAGGGCGTAATTACCAGTTTAAGAGACTGCCCTTCGGACTAGTGAATTCGTTCGCCGTCTTTGTGCACTGTATGGACCAGATACTTGGCCAGGAAGCACTACAATTCACCACCATGTATGTAGATGATTTGCTTGTTACCTCAGAAACATGGGAGAAACACTGCTACCGTGTGGAACATGTACTGGAGAAATTGGCTGCAAATAACATCACACTCAAACTGGAAAAATCTCATTTCATTGCCAAGGAAATTCAGTTCTTAGGTTTTAACTTAAACGACCAAGGAATCTCACCATCGGCCGAAAAGGTAGAAGCGATCCAGAAATTTCTGGCACCAAAGAATAGAAGGCAATTACAGTCATTCCTGGGACTCTGTAATTACTACCGCAAGTTCCAGGAAAATTATTCTGAATTGACCGCCAGATTTCAACCGCAACTGTCATCTAAAAATAAATGGATCTGGGGTAAAGAGCAGAACGAGACCTTACAACTAATTAAGGATAAGTTTTTGGAACCCATAAGACTTCGCCACCCATATTTCAAAAAACCTTTCTTTCTAAATTGTGATGCCAGCGACATTAGCCTTGGAACGACGCTATATTAAGAGAATGAGGAGGGCAAACATCTAGTGATTTGCTTCGCAAGTAGAGCTTTAAACCAGTCCGAAAAGAACTACCACGTCACTGAGAAGGAACTATTAAGTGTCGTATTCGCGTGTGGCAAATTCCGCACCTACATCCTAGGTTACCCCGTTACTGTCCGGACAGATCATAAATCCATATCGTTCCTGAAGAGCTGCAAATTGAGTCACGGAAGGCTGACCAGGTGGATACTTGTACTCCAAGAATACGACCTTAAGTGGGAGTACATCCCAGGAAAGAAGAATGTTGTTGCAGATGTCTTATCACGTATCGACGTGGAAAAGCAAACATTCGAGGGGGAGAAAGAAAGTGTACTCAAAATATACCACATTCTTAGCACCAGAGCCGATCTAGCCACATTACTAACAAACCTGAGCACCCACCAACAAGCAGACCCGAAATTTGAAATATTAAGACTCGATTAGAAGCAGGAGACGTAACTATCGCCCAATATTATCAGCTAAATAAAGATGTATTGTTCGTTAAACCATCTTTAAGGAAGGAGACATGGAAGGTAATCATTCCAACCCATATCAAAAAGGAGATAATAATTAATTATCATACACGATATGGGCGTATGGGCGCCTTAAAGGTGATAAAGGCTCTGGAGGAGAGCTGCCATATCGACCGGAAGGTCCGGATGTATATCAGAGGTTGCCACATTTGCCAACTAGTTAAATCCAATAATGAGAAAAAGGAAGGACAAATGATTCCTATAACATCACAGGCAAAATTGGAAAAAGTATTCTTGGACATCTGCGGACCATTTCCCCGCAGTGGCGGTCGTCACAGGTATAAGTACCTGATAATCGTGATGGACCATTTCACTAAGTTCGTTAAGCTATACCCAGCTAATCGGGCAACTACAAATAATATTCTGGGAATATTAACCGACCAGTACTTCCCAAACGTCGGAAAACCAGTTTCGATCATTACAGATCATGGAACCCAGTTTAAGGGGAAAAAATGGCGGAATACCCTACTATCGATGGGTGTTCGTACTTACAAAACCTCGGTCTACCACCCGAGCAGTAACCCGAAAGAGAGGGTGTTACAAGAAGTGGGGAGGATATTAAGAACATATTGCCACAATCAACAGAGGAGGTGGCAAGACTATCTAGAAGCCACAGAAGAATTCCTCAACTTGGCATACCACCCAGCCATAGGAATTACCCCATACTCCGCCATGTACGAGAAACAACCCCCACAAGAGATCGAAGAAATACTGGAGTTCCCAAGGGATAATGATTATACTTTCGACAAGATTAAATTTTACAACAAGGTGGCCGAAGACCAGGAGAAACGGCGAAACAAATATCAAAGGAATAGCGGTAAAATAATAACCTATACAAGTGGAGAAAAAATAATATTAAAAAATCGGGAATTACCCAGCACACTGGAAGGAATAACAAAGAAGTTGTTACTACTATACACTGGACCCTATATAGTCTCCATGGACAAAAACAATAATACCGTACTTATGAAATAAAGGAGATGGGTTCTGGTAGAATCAAAGGTGTATATAACCAGGCTTCCATGAAGAAATATTATGAGGAGTAGAAATTTAAACATTTAAAAACCCATAAAATTCAAAAAATAAAGTAAGTTCACCTCACAAACAAGTATTTATAAAAACAATTTATGAGATATATAAAAAAAATTTAGAAGTTAAAAACCCCTAAATTCAAAAAATGAAGTAAGATCACCTTACTACAATATTTATGAAACCATTATAAAAACAAAAGAGAGAATTTTGAATTTAAAATCAACAAAATTCTAAAATAATAGTAAGATCAATTTACGCAAACAATTTTAAGAAAAACATTTGGAATAATTAAAAAGAAGAGTAAGCTCAACTTACAAACAAATTTAAGAAAACCATTTGAGATATAAATAAAAGAAAAGAGAATTTGGAATTTACATAAAATCAACCAAATTTAAAAATAAATAAGATCCACTTACTACCAAATATTTATGCAACCATTTGAGAATTAAAAAAGAGAATTTAGATAAAACAAATAAGTTCTAAAATATATAGTAATATCAGATTACAACCAATTATTTATAAAAACATTCTATGGAATTAAAGAAAAGGAAGTAAGAACCACGGATACAATTAAATGAATAAACTTGTGAGGAAATAAAAAAAAATAAAACTTTGAAGTAATACAAGGAGAAATATGACCACATTAATATGATAATTAAAGAATTAATTTGAATAAAAAATCAGAGCGAAGTAATTTGTGAAAAAGAACAAAATATATAAATGTAATTAAATAAATCACTAATGAGTATGATCATAAAATAAATGTCGAGTGTAATAAAGACAATTAGAAGAAAATGCTAGAACATGGAACTAAATTAATGAGAACTAAAAAAAAAAAACACACAAAAATATGCTGCCAATAAACAGAAGCAGATTGCAATAACAACCAAAGAAGAATAGAGAATTAATACCAAAAACGGTATATTTAATAAATAATGATAATTATATGAATAAAAGAGCTTCCCACCATAAAAAGATATGAGATAACAATAAAGATAACAATTCAGAAGAATAACTAAGATAGAAATATTAACAGATCTGAGCAATATACGAAGTGAAGTATCCAAAGATATTTTTTAAATAGTCATAAAATGGACTATTCTTAAATAATTTTTATTAATAACTGTCTGTAGATAAGTCCAGCAGTATTAATATGTTTTTTGAGCAGAGATGATTTGCCTCTGTACTCAAATAGAAGTGATGTATGGCCAGCAGAGTATGTAGCCTACAGTGCCTCTCTGAACTGCCCCAGCTCACATGTTAGGGAATGATAGGGAATAAATATCCCAGGGATAAAACACCAAGTTAAGAAAAATGAAAATAAAATAATAAATATGAAACTCAGATGACTATTACTATCAAAGATCAATTAAGAATAAAATATATGTAAGCTCGAATATGTAGAAGAAAATTTAGAAATGGAAGGAAGTCAAGAATTATAAATATATAATAATTATCATAAGCAATTATTTCAGACAAACAAAGTATAGTCTGAACTAATCACTTCTGGAGGAGGGCAACCTGTAGCATGACAGATAATCCACTAAATCATAATTCCAATCTGATCATAATTTAATATAAATTACATTAAATAAAAAGAAAATTCAAATGAAAATAATTAAATGTCGAAGTAAAATACCACCATAAAAGAAAAAAATAAAAGTTAATCATCATAATGCAACAAAAATGTATCAAGAGAAATAAATCCTACAAAAACTAAAATAAAATCAGGATAATACCCAGGTAGGATAGGAGCAGGTAAAGAAGATACCCCGAACAAACCAACGAACCATAAAACCAGATTTCCATGGAGAACCAAAGATGGAAGAATTGTGAAGAGAAGAAAATGTAGAATGGGAAGAACTACACGATATACCCAAGGAAAACCCATTACAGGAATAACAAACCCTGAAAAAGATTAAATGTCACCCAAGAAAGTATAACACCCCAAAACTCATATAAAAATGTAAAATAGTAATAAACAAAAGTGTTTAGGGTTGTAAGTAGAAGTGCACCCACTAAAGTTATTACATAATGAAATAAACAAATCTTCATTATCCCTTGTAGTTAAGATTTTGGTCTTAGAGTATTGTAAAACTCAAGTGTAAATAAGAACCAAAAATATAAGTGAACCAGTGCAAGTTATTTCAATATAATAAAGAAACTTCAAGTAAAGTGTAACTGATACCTTCAACAAGTACAATTAAACAACTTTAATGTTTGCTATAAATACAAATATAAAATGTTATGATGTATTCTTGCAAACATTACTAATGTTTCAAAGAAGATACCACTTTTTATCAAAAAACATTCTTTAAAATGTGACTGATAAAGAGAGCAGGTGGGGAATAAATACAGTGACAGGGGATTAAAATGTAATAATAAAATATAAACAGAAAGGACTGTAAAGAAATTAAATTTAAGTAAAATAAAATTAAATGGCTCTTTATGTTTGTGTTAAAAGCCTATGAACACCATATTTCAAGGTGGTGTATAGTATAAGACTTATTATTATTATAAACATGTTTATTAAGTCTTACAGTGTTAGTACAGACTAAAAAGTCTCAGTATGAATACCATACTAATTTTATAAAATGTTTGTTATGTGTTATTAGTAATAGTTGAAACTAAAATGTCTACCATTGAAAACCAATAATTAATTTTAAATATTGTGTTTGTATTATAAGCATGAATACCATGCTACATGTTCCAATAGTTATTTAAGGAGATCGTATTTAATATTATATTAACTTCAGAAAGTCAGAAGGGGTATAGACATAGTATTATTCAAAAAACAGTATATGTGAAACCATAAAATCTAGGCCAAATAGGAAATTCCAATAACATTATAATTGTGTAATTAAGTGAAACAAACCAAGTAGACTGATGAGATTAATATAAGGTGAATCAATCACCAAATACTATAACTAAAGGTATACTTTAATACTTTAAAGGAATAATATAAAAAGATGTATAAAATTATTCAAAAATTTGCAAAGGTAATACCTAACAATTTCAGAGGGGGAATCAGAAATTCATTAATTATATTTAAAAGGATGATCAAATGATAAATTAGCAAGAGATTAATGAAAGATAAACATTTATGTAAATCTGAGATTTATTATCATCATAATTATAACACATAAAATGGCTAAATTTTGGACAAGGACAGGAAACAGAATATTGAGCCTACTTTTCCAAAATGACAGAAATATAGCAATTTTGATAAAAAACTTTATAAAGATGGATTATTATATATCAAATTAAGCAGAAGGAGTTAAAGAAACCGATTATGTATTTGCTATTACATGAAATTAATTAATAACCAAAATATATTCTATGATATAATGTACTTTAATTGAATGCATCGGAAGTGGATAAAACTTAAACAACACTTTTCTAATATTAAATCGGCTAAGAGATTTCAGAAACGAAGGAAGTAAAACAGTTCTTAATTAACATTCGAAGAGTACGGGTGAATTAAGCTCGCTAATACAGTATATACGGAACGATTAATGACGGATAACAGTTAAAACATAGCCTACTATAAAATTTGAGAATTTGGACAAAACACTTTTAAACGATAAATGCAGTGAAAAATAACAACTACAAAAATAGAAACCAGTGAATACACCACACAACCTAGTGAACTAACAATTCGAACCACTAACACTAATAATTTCCAGACAACTGAAACGAACTTTTCAACACCATATCTTAAAAATAAAACGCACATTTTCTCGAGTGAACAACAGAACAGTGAACGAGTGATAATCCAACAACACCAGAAACATTATTCAATATTGCGGAGACGAGGAAGCAGCAGTGAAGGCATCTTTATTTAAAGAAAATCCAGCAACATCATTCTCGTTTTACTTTGTCAACGAGGCGAGCAGCCATGATGGTTCCCAGCATGCAAAGCGCCTACAAGGAATAAGATTCGTCGCCACAGCCAATTGGTCTGATTTTTTACTTAATAAACATTATATATCATAACTAACTTTGTAATTATTAGCTATTAAGATTTTTTATTGTAATGTTATACTTTCGAGCCTTGCCCCTTCTCTGACTATATAACATAACCGTTTAAAGAACCTTGAAAATATTTATATCAAACAACATATGTAACAATAATCGATTCGCCCTGTGAAAGAGTCGAACAATTGAACCTAATCGATTTTTAATCGATCCTTTTTAAATAATTGTTAATAAAACACAGTAATTCAATATTTTTGGTATTAAATTTATTTCTAAACTATAAATAGAGTTTAGTGAACATCAGCTGTAAGAAAGGCAACCATTACTCCAGTGAAAGTAATATATTGGAGAAAGAAGAATAATCGCAAATCGATTAGTGAACGAGACAATCCAATTAACGCTGAATTTACTTACAGCAAACCACAAGTGAAATAATTGCCAAAAATAACTTATAGGAATTTAAAATTTCAACACGATCACATTACAAGAATTATTTATTAAATATTTAAACAATAAAACAAACAAAATTTTTTTTGAAAATTTTTAAAATAAATAAAATAAAAATTTTTTTTTTTACACGAACAGAGAAATGAATTATTTGTAAACAGAACGACTTGTTACAATATATATATATATATTTTCTATATAAGTAACTCAATGTTTCTTGCAGTAATTATATAATTTGTGATGTTTTCAATTTGTTTCTTCTGCAAGTAGTATAATTAGAGAATATACGAAATTATACTACTTGCAGAAGAAACAAATTGAAAACACCACCAAAAAATATATATATATATTATTACACCCTCCTTTACTGACCCAGAAAATCTGTTCGAACTCCCCAAGCTACATTGCAAGTCCTGTCACCTGTCAGCTCATAGAGCTTAACCACGCTCTGCTACCATTGAAATGCCCCCCAATTTTTTTTTGTGGGGGTCGTTACTTAATTTTTTAAAACTAGACACTTGGCCTAGATGGAAGAACAAAAAATCGCTGAGCCCATAGTGACAGGACTTGCAATAAAACACTTGTGTAACAGTAACAACATTTTTATTACTGCTCATGTTATTTTCATTTTATAGACACTAAAAATTTTCAAGTTATAGTTTTCACGTTATTTTCATTTTATGGACACTAGAAGTTTTCAAGTTGTACTAACAATATAGAAACATTTAACAATATGATTAACGAATGAAATTACTAAAACTGTATAACAAGTAGATCCTTTTAACACAGTAATCACATCATCCACAATATGTCTGCATAGGACATGTTACGACAAATTTTTTTTAACCATTAGATATACGAGTTTACGGTTTCTAACTGTGTCCTTCATTTCATGTGTTACAACCGGTGGAGTGCTGTGTGTGTGGTTAATAAAATGACTGTGGTGAAGGAACGGGTGAGCTTCTCCAGGTCGTCTACTTCTTTTGTACAGCGGTTCTGCTGGGTGTTGGTGGGCTCTAGGTAGGTCTGACGGCGTTGGGGAGCTTGTTGTTCTGCTCTGCAGATGAGGATTGATGAAATGTCCCCATCCTCGCAACCCCTTACCTCCCGACTATGCGGGGACCCTGAAGCACTTTAGAAATTATGAACTCATTAGAGATGTATCACAAATGTAAGTTGTCAAACCAACCGCCCTGTCGGAGTGCAAAATGAAAAGAGAGGGTGCGGCGTTTTCTGCCTGCTGAGCACTAGTACAGAGAAACTTGTTGAGAATTGAGAAGGGTTACAAAACAGCTGATGCGCAGCTGGCTTGATTATGCTGCCCCGCGCTGTCGCGGCGTATCAGTCAAGGCCGATATTTAGCCAGCTGTGTCGGCGTGAAATATGGCCGGCGAATTCAAGTTTAAAATTTTCCCCGGCACAGTATGGTCCAAAAAATATCAGTTGTAGCACATTTTTGGGTACATCCATGTATGTGATATTTATATTGCCGACGGATGTAACAGATATTCACTGTGAAAGTCTTCGGACGAGCTTTAGTAACCTCTATGGGGAGTAAATAGTCATCGCGACCAAAACATTTGAGAAACTACACTGCAAGAAAGAAACACTACTCAGCCAACTGGCTTTCCTACTTCGATGCAGGGACAACAAAATCATTCCTACCTCAGTCAGAGTTTCACATAACAACATAGAAGCAAGAATAATACTACAGAAAGCCGGAAACACTCTAGTGTATAAATGTGTTCTTCCACTGTTCCCAATGTTTAGTGTTTTAAAATTTTTGTATGTTTTGTATTGATTTGTATTTGTTCTAGTATTAGTTTGTTTTATGTTTACATAAATGTAGGTTTTTCCAAATACTCATTACAGTGTGCCTTTGTGTGGAATATGTCTTACTGACATCCTGTTGCTGATATCTGGGAATTTGCAGGCACGTGCACACACACACACACACACACACACACACAATTCTTTGAAAATCTGAGCAATGTTAGTAAATATAAAGTTATTAGTTAATGCGAATTTAAATGCTTTCCTCCAGTCAAGCAAAGTAATTTACCAAACATAGAAACTAAATACCTTCAAAAAACCTTCGCACTTGCATAACTACAAATAGTATTATTGAGATAAGCCAATACTAAAGATGCATTAGCTGAGAAAACATTTATGGAAACGAGAAAAAGTGGGAAGAGGAGTTACATTGTAACGGGGCAAAACCCAGGGATTTATTTTATTTTTCATAATAATTGTAAAAAGCAGTAGCAACCCAAGCTGAACAACGTTTTGATCACAAACGCTTGACATTTTTGAACACCCTGTAGTTCACCTCGTGCCAAGCCATACGAGGCATAAAAGCTGTTAGCATCTGGTAATGTGTACGAGTGCGCTAGTGTGCCGCCTTTTCACAACGTGAAAGTCACATACAAAAATTTCCATAGCCGATCATGTGATGGAAACAACGAATCACAGAGTACGAGTTGATGGCAACGCCTAACGTCTGGCAGGTAGGCAACCAAGCGCACACAGACAGTCGACCGTCGTCGCCGGGCAGTTCGCCACAACTAATCACACAGTACAGTTGTAAAGATAACGCAGTCTTGGAATTTCGGTAGACCAACATGAATTGAGTAGCCGAGGTCTACTGAAACTGGTGTAAATATAAAGAAGCAAACCCAGGAAGAAAGTGGCAGTAAAGTCTACATAATACGTAAACGTGAAGTATATGAACAGTGTTTAGTGATGGACTGAAAGTGCGGTAAGGAAGATGGAGGGATATAGTGGATAACTCGGACAGGTACAATGTAGAAAACGATCAGTTTGATCTGAAATAAAGTAAATATTAAAGAGCTCATTCATAAATAAAACGGGGGGTAAAGCAATGTAAAAAGAAAGAGTGAGAGAGTGTATGTACGTAAAAATAACAGGGGAAAATAAAACATTAAAGTACTGGTTTAATAGTAGGGGTTAGTATAGTAAATACTATATAACAGAAGTTAGTAGAAAGAAGTATAAAAGTAAGAGAAAGAAAGAAGTGATTAAATAAATAAGATTTGTTTCACCAAAATAAATGTGTTAGAGTAATTTTTTCGCCGTAACCATTTCCTAGTGTTCTGTGCTAAAAAACTCGTCTAAACGTTCCGGGGAATTTTCTGAATCGTGGGTAGTCAGATAGCAAAATTGTCCAGCATTTTAATTAAGGTAAAGTATAAAGGTCTCCATATCTGTCCTTCAAAGATATTGGTGGCGGCCCTGAACTTCTGTTGGTGTTTATAAAAGGTAAGTCAGCGAGAGAAAGATCGCAAGGTAAGGTTCTGGCAGAGTATTTTTTTTATTTAAAATTTATATACAGGTTTGTTTCTTAACAACATTACCACATAACAGCAATTCTTAAACTGTGAGGTGTCGTCCCAAGGGAGTGCAAGCACATCTTAAGGGGACCTGATATATTTAAATTTTTAAATATTACACTTATTAAACTCTAATTTACATTAATGACAAAAAAGAGAATAATTTTACATACTTATGTAACACTGCTTATTATCTTCTACAACCTGCTACTCTGAATACTTGCACATGTTATTATGTATTCGACTTTTTCCATATGGTCATACATGATTTTCCAAATCAACACCACAAAACTCGACAAATAAGTGTAAGAACTTGAACAAGGTTAAAAATTAAAAAAATTTATTTTACCATCTTCATTTACTACTTTTTTAATATTAACAATGATATATATTTACAAAATGATACAAAACATTAGAGAAACTTAATAAAAATCTTCTTCTGTAAACTTGCTATCAGTACCCTGTTGGTTTTTTATTTGGTCTTGATTTTTATACAAGTCAGCAACCTGTAAGAGATATGAATCAAGCAATTTACATTAAGGAAAAAAGTCATTATTCAAAAACATTTTAAATTGTATAACATGTCAAACATTTATCAAGTCCGATCTTTCTAGGGGTACATACATATATAATGTATTAACAGTTGTCTGAGTTACTTCAGTTACTGAACATCATTAAATTGTTCACCTACCTCTTTTGCTGACGTCGCCTGTTCAACTGTTTTATCATCTCTGATTCTAACAAACCGTGGAAAGCGTAATGATATTCCTTTTTCTGGATCAACCTAAAATAAAAAGTTTATTATAGAGGACACATTTTACAATTATGGAACTGTTATGTTAACATAATGTAATTAATTTGCCACTAAAGCAATTTTCTTTTATATTCAAAAGTGGGGTAGACTTACTATTCCTTGAGCAGCTTTATGAGCTGGGGAGAGTGAAAGGTCTGCACACTTTATTTCCCACACCTGAACAGGCTCAAACCAATGATCAGGTTCATGTGATACATCATAGCGATAGTAAGGTCGTGGAGCATCAATTATATGTTCCTTCATGAATTCTGAATGTTTCTGTAAATCTTCATCACTGAATCCTGTGCCAATCTACAAACACAAAATTTGTACTGTCTGATTTTTCACTGTAACTGATGAAACATACATCATACAAATTACATGGAAACAAATGTTTCAACCAGAAAGTTTGAAAGTGTTTAGTGAACGAATCTGTTTGACCTGTATGTATGAGAACATGATAGTGTCCAGTTCACAATTATTTCTTCCCATTTTTGAAGAAAGTATATTTTGGCCTAACCACACAATTGTGAGGCACTTTTCTAAAACTCTAATATACCTTACGTATAATTTTGTAGCCTATTACAATATTTTGTTTAAAAAATTATAAATAAGTATTATATTTTAATAAGCTTTATAATATAATAAGCTTTACAGTAAAAATTTTGAGATAAATTTAGCTGAATTTATTATGCTTTATTTTGCATCTTTCTATTATTTAAAAAAAAATTATTATTATAATATGTAATGGTACATATAACACTACCAACACCAACGTACCACAAATGAGTTGAAAGCACTAAAACTAGGAATACCTACAAGGTCGAGGATACAATCATGGATAAAAAAAGGAAGTATCATAAGCTAAACCAAGCTAATAAAATGAAGAAGGAATTACCAGTAAATTTACTACTAAAGAAGATAAAGCAAGACTAACGACGAGACGACATACATAATTACCCAATAGATCAAACAGTGAGAAGGAAACCCATGAAAACAAAATCATGAAGAAACTTATCAAACAGTGAGAAGGAAACCAATGATAACGACATCAAGAAGAAACTTATTAAGAGTGAGGAAGGAATCAGTGAAGAGAAGAAGAAAATATCCAAGTCTAACACAAAAAGGGAGATAACATGAATTATAATGAACTAATATATGCCAATAAAAGAATTATTATAAAAGAAGAAAGTATAAGTGGAATAAACAACATGATTTAAATCCCTAAGCTGTAAAACTGACACAGACCTAAACTTATTAAGTGAATACCTTCCTTGACAATGTAATACAAACAGTACTCAATAAGAGTCAATTATTGAACCTAGAAAGTAATAAAGAGAATGAATAACAGTATGAGTTATTCATAGCTAAATGATGTGTAGACATGAAAAAAGGACTATGTCCAAAACACTAATGACCAATTGTAAAGTGGAATTGAAATTGTAAATAACCACTAATTACCAATAATAAAGACTGTAAAAGATAAACAATATGTAATCTAATAATAAACAATAAATATACCAGTGCCACATAAAGATAAATAAATCAGATGTAATGTAGAAATAGAAAACTGACAGTAATCCATTGTTGCATATTTAGAATATAACATAACCTAATCTGGTCAACTAGTTTTCTCTAAAACTATAGAAAAATAAGGCTAAAGCAATGTTGAATTAAAATGTGTTATAGTATGACATAAATAGATAATATAAGGAACATTTATTGTGCAATAGATAATGTAATAAGGAAATATAAAAGTTAAATTGATGTAATTTCATATAACTATATGCCTGACGTAGAATGGGTGCATGATGCAACAAAATTATCTGGTAAACTTATCATAAAAGAGTAGGAACTCAACTAATAACATTGAATGAGGCAGAATAACGTTCAAATAATTAAATCCAAGGATTATAGCCACCTAAATACTAATAATAACAATAATAATAAATAAACCATATTGACAGCTAGACGCAAGTAATCTTGGTAAATTTAAACCAAAGCAATTATCAGTATAAATGCAGAATGAACTACTGCACAATAACAATAGTGTTATCAAAACACTGATAAGAGATATTCAAACAATAATGAGAATAATTTGAAAGGATTACAACTCATGTAAAAATGTAACTTTCTAGAGTATAGTAAACTCACCTAACAAACTATAGTTAAGGTAAAAAAACCAAATGATAAAGAAAAAGGACACTACCAGAAGTGATAATGACCAATGCATTATGCATAGGCCATAATAAAATGTTAGTAACAACTACTGTTAGTATAATATTATTGATAAACAAAATATGTAACAGTAAGCCTAGGATTTGAACCTATGGAAAATAGATATTTTATAATTATTTGTACATGACTAGAAGGGAAAAGTGAATAATACTGTAAGAATATGTTATCACCACGAAACCATGGGATAAAAACAATGTATTTAAAGTATTAAATAACTTAAAAAGTATTATGAATTTATACCAAGTGCGGTTTTATCAACCCCAGATCAGAACTATATGATGAGGGTATGCAAATTACTCGTAATCAAAAAATAGAAACGATGGGAATGATAAAAATATTGTCAGTGTAATTATAGATATTTGACTTATAAGACATAATTGAAAGTGACAAGCCCTTGTGCTTGGGTATGTGACCAATAAATCATAATCTTGAACCCAGCTACTGACGCTATGTTAAGCGTCTATTTTGACGAACCTCACCGAGAGTACACGACATAAAGACAATTAGCCAATCAGAGCTCATTAAAAAATACGAAGTGTAGAATCCCGACCAGGTAACCATAGCCAGTCTATCATCAACAACGAGAGATACTCCACGTTAGTGGAACGTCCATCACAACGTGGGTTTGACAGCCGACAGCTGTTAATACACAGTCTAACCTCGAAACTTCGAGTTGAGGTTAGGTCAACCCGAGAAGACAGTGCAGTCTATTTTTAAATGTTCTATTACGGAGTTCATGCGTATAGGCAGTGTGTGAAGTGCATTTATGAAAATTAATTAAAATATTAATTAATTATAAAACGTTTAAAAGTGTTAATTCTTCGAATCAACAGATTACGCAAGTATCAGTGCAAATGACCATTATATTATATATAGCAAATCATTTGTTAATTAAAGAACGCTAATAGCGGATCTAATTTGTCTGAATTAATTGATAAATAACCCAAATTCCACAAGGAAGGGGACTTAGAAAAAATCAAATAAACACTAATCAAAATGAAAGATTTTAATAATGACAATTTTAATTCTTTGATTGAATCAATTATATTAGTTTAAGAAAGACATTGAATGATCAATGAGGGGAAAATTAACCCTGACAATTAATAATTTTAAGATGTTATTGTATTCTAATTGTAGTACTTCAACTCAGAGTCACACATGAGTGTAACCTAGTCGTATCGAATTAATTTGAATTACCTGTTTTATTTATATCCAATCTTGGAGATTATTCAGGAACATAACACTGAATTTAATAAATTATAATGATATACTAAATAAGTAATGCCTCAAAGAAGCATCAATTAATCAATTTTAAATAAGCAAGGTTACATGAACCGCTGCTAATCTCAATTGTAAACAATAAACAATTGTTCATATTTTATGTTATGTTAAACCAACAATTAATGTTTTTATTCTCCGCCTACTCATTATCACAGTAGTGCATTTTATTTTAGAAGTGTATCTTGCAGACTCAAAGAACCTACTAATGTTATAAAGCATCATAATCTAATTATTTACAAACAGAAAATAATCGACTTGCCAAATGCAGTCATACCACCCTGAGCATTTAATTATTTTAAGAGTTCATGTTCAACTTTGATTATTAAAAAAAGGAAGATAATAAATAACATTGTAACAATAATTATTCTACTTGAATTAAATACACAACTATTGTTTTATGAACAATTTAAAGTGTTGACCTTTATTGGAAAAAATAGAATTACAGCTTAGGTAAGCAACAAGAGACGGTTGGTACCAGGAGTCAGAGCGAACATTCAAATTTAATGATTCTCACCAACAATATTATCTAAGATCTTCAACATATTAGGACTGATAGTAAGTATCATGTACATGTTGTGTTTATGTTAATGTCTATACAGGAAAGTACCGATCGACTCACCGCAGCTAAAGGCAGAAAAGTCAACGCAACTATTCAGATACGAACTCAAAGATACTAAACAAAAAACATTATAAACAATCTAAACAAAATTAATAAATGACGTCAAAGAGTAAGTGAACCGATTTATTCATATCGGATTCAATAATAGATTGAATTGGGTAGAATAAATCAATAAAACAAAAATTAATAATAAAAAACAAACTTAATAATAATAATAAAACAGACAACAAGAATCAGTAGGACCCTAATCTCGTCTTATTACAAATTGGCGACCAACGTTCGAGGCGTGAATTAGGTGAAGAATACTTAACCTAATCAAATAAAAATAAATAATTGACTTAATTTTCAAGGCAGCTGCAATACACACAACTGAAAATGCAACGGAGAGCAACTTCGAAGAAACGTGTGGCGGAAGTAGAGAAGGAGATAAACATGGATGATAAGGAGGTGACGCCAGTCGAAGATCTAGAAGAAATATTACCTCCTACAGAACCTAACCGACCTATACAACCAGAGGAACAACCCGAGAAGCCTACACAGACAAGGGAAGCGAACCTCATGGAGATGATGAAGAATATGATGGAAGAAAATAGAAAAAAATAACGAGTCATTAAATAAAAATATGGAATCGATTAATAAGAAGATGGATGATAGTCAGAAAAATATTGAATCATTAAAAGAAGAGTTGAAGGAAGACAGTCAGAAAAAGACGGAAGACAGCCAGAAAAAAATGGAAGACGCATTGAAGAAAAATAATGAATTATTAACCAAAAATATCGAATCGTTAAAGGAAGATTTCAAAGGGGAATTAAACAAGAAAACAGAAGAGACAAATAAAAACAGCATCATTGAAGGAAGATACCCAAGAATTGAGTAAGAAGATAGATGACAGCATCGAAGATCCTAACAAGAAGATAAAAATTATCAGTCAGCGAATCGAGGAAAATAAAGAGAAATCAAATATGAAAATAGAAGAGGAAATAACCGGAGTAAGGCAAGAAATTTCTGAAGTTAACGAGAGGTGCGAGCTGAACTAACAAGAACTACAGCAAACGAAAGAGAACCTTCAAACCCGAATCGATAACATTGAAGAAAATCAATTGAATAAATTTGAATTAATTGCGAAAAAACAAGAAGACCTGACGCAAGCACAAACGAACTTAGGAACGAAATGTGAGGAGATCACCGCAACAGTAAACGATGTTCGGGACCAGGTCCACAGCGATAAAGAAAAAATGGCCGAGGTGCAGCGGCGAGAATTCAATAATTTCAGAGAGGAGATTAAATTATTCCGGAGTCAACCGATCCAGATGACGGGAATACCAAACGTGGACAACCGGGAGACGATAAATTTCAGAACTTATAAAATCCAATGGAATTCATTGAAAGGGTCAAAGAAAATATCGCACGTAACCGTGAAACCAGGTGGACAACAATACGGAGTATATTGGACGAATACTTTAAGGACGTGTACGACAACTGGTGGACTGCCACCAGGCATGAGATACAAAACTATGCCGACTTCAAAACACTTTTTAAAGCAAAATATTGGTCCGAGTCGACGCAGAATATCGTGCGCGACGACATCTGTAATGGAAAATATGATCGCAACAAGGGAACCACACTCACGGCATAGTGTGCATGGCCAGGAACCTTGAACCCACGATACCTGAGGAATGCCTTGTTACCAAATTGGCATACCATTTTGAAGAGGGCGTGGCCAGAGCGAGACTCAACGGACAAATATGTAAGATACAAACTATGTCCGCATTATTGGAAAATTATGAACACGGGAAATATTACGGAAGGAGTCGACAGAGACCGGACACGTACTTTGAACGAAACGGCCAGACCGGCTACAGAAATAATTATCGGGGCAATTACAATAACCCGAACCGAGATAGTGCCGACCAGAATCCAAGACCAGCTAATAATGGGAATAATTATCAGCAAAACAGAAACAACCCGAATAATAATAATAATAATAATAATAACCATTTTAACAACAATTATCGCCCTAATTACAACGGCGGAAATCAGTACCGGCCAACAAATAATAACAATCAATATCGGCCACACAACAGTAATAACCAGTACAGGCCAAATAATGGCAATAACCAGAACCAAGGGAATTTTAGAAGAGCGAACTACGTTCGAGCTGAAGAAGAAAATGGAGGGAGGCGCTTCTACGAGGGACATCGTAGTTTTAATGAACACCACAATCAATACAGCCAAGACGTAAGAAGTAGAGAGTCTGGTTATGACTCGCGAAGGAGTCGCAGTAGTGAAGATGTCCGCCAAAATCATAATAGTGAACCACGATATAACAATACAGATAGACCCAAAGGGAGAGAGAATCGCACGCCTAGCACAACAGAGAGGAGCGGTGATGAGAGTGCTATCTCTTTAAACGGACAGCGGCAGTGAAAACTTACACGAAACCCTCACTGATCCGATCTATTGGGTATGACGGACTACGACAACAAACAGTGAACCACGAAACATTTACTATAACACGTAACCATTATCTAAAGGATATTAGGGGAGATCTAATGGAAGAAGAAATCACTAAATAATAACAATAACAGCGAGATCGCTTATATATCTGCCGAGGTGAATGGCATAACTACGAAAATTATGATCGACACAGGAGCTAATGTATCACTAATTGATCAATTGGAATTGAATAAAATACAAAGTGGAAATAAGGAGACAATACCGACCTTACCAATAAATAATATCACATTAATCGGAGCTACAGGACGACAAAATAAAACCATAAGGAAACAGGTCCAACTAGAAGTCACCAGTCAAGGTAAAACAATTCCTATGATCTTTTTAGTAGCCAGTGGGTTACCATTTAATATGTTGATAGGCTGTGACATATTAAGAAAATACGCAGCTGTAATTGATATGAGCAGAGCGAAAGTATCTCTGAGCTCAAATTGTGTGCAATGGACGGCGGAGTTAATTGGAAGCAAAGAAGCCCCTCACAACCGGATTATTTGTTATGTTAGGGAAAATAATAATTATAGGAATACGATACCCCGAGAAGAAATAAATTATGAAAATGAAAGGGATGACCTGTGGGAAGAAAAATTAGAAGAGATCCGAAGGTTCCAAACAGCTAAAAGTGATAGACGAATAACCAACGATCAAATAGAAGAATTAATTACAATTTATAAGCGATATCGACATGTATTTTCCGATACACCCGGAAAAATAAAAGACTTCCAATGTGAAATTAAATTTAAGGAAACAACTGATTTTAAAAGGAAATCTTACCATATCGCCTATTCTCAGAAAGAAGCAGTCAGAACAGAGATTAACCGACTCATTGAAGAAGACATTATCGAGTATAATTATTCCCCATATACTAATCCTATAGTGGCAGTGCCGAAGAAAAATGGCAAAGTGAGAATATGTTTGGATGCCAGAGAAATAAACAAAATTATAATAAATGATCACCAGGGGAGATCGAAGAAATATTAAAGAAGTTTTACGGTACCCGTTTCATCAGTACCTGGGACACCGTTTGCGGGTATTGGCAAGTGGAATTGCACCCCAATAGCCGAAAATATATGGCATTTATATTTGAAGGGCGCAATTATCAATTTAAAAGGCTACCCTTTGGACTTGTAAATTCAGTGGCAGTATTCGTAAAGTGTATGGACAAAATTCTAGAACAAGAGGCCTTACAATTTACTACGGTATATGTAGACGACCTGTTAATTACTTCAGACAACTGGGAAGACCATTGTAGTAGGATTGATCAAGTATTATCGAAGTTAGCAGAAAATAATGTGACGCTGAAGCTAGAAAAATTGAAGTTCGTCGCCGATGAAGTACAATTCTTGGGATTCAACCTGTCAGAAGATGGCATCACCCCATCACATGAAAAGATAGAGTCAATACAGTTATTCCCAACACCCAAGAACAAAAAGCAGTTACAATCATTTTTAGGTATCTGCAACTATTACAGAAAATTCCAGAGCAATTACTCGAAATTAACAGCAGAATTTTCGCACCAGCTATCCTCTAAAGACAAATGGAAGTGGGGAGCAGAACAGGACTCCACCTTCCAACTAATCAAGGACAAATTTTTAGAATCAATAATGTTACACCACCCAGACTTTAAAAAAGCATTTTACATGAATTGTGATGCCAGCGACGTGAGTCTAGGATCAGTTCTATACCAAGAAGACGACAAAGGGAATCACCTTGTGATTAGTTTCGCAAGCCGAGCACTAAATAAAAGTGAGCGCAACTATCACACTACAGAAAAGGAATTACTCAGCATTGTATTTGCATGTAACAAATTTAGAACCTACATTTTAGGTTATACACTAACGGTCAGGACAGACCACAAATCAATATCCTTTCTGAAGAACTGCAGACTGAGTCATGGGAGACTGACAAGATGGACACTAGCGTTGCAGGAATACAACATCAATTGGGAGTATGTACCAGGAAAGTGCAACATAGCAGCAGATGTGCTATCTAGAGTTAATATACAAGTGCAAACTTTCGAGGGAGAAAGGGAGATGGTAGCAAAAACATACCATATTATTAAAGACAAAACAAAACTAGCCGAAATAATAAATAAAATAAAACACCAGCAAGGAAGTGACGATAAATTGAGAAACATTTGCAGGAGGTTAAATGAACAAGATGATAGGATCACCCCATACTACTGCATACACAAAGACATTTTATTTATAAAGGACAGGCACCGATGTAACCAATGGAAGTTAGTAATACCCAGAACCATTGAGAAGGAGATTACCATGGATTACCACATTAGATATGGGCACATGGGAGCCGTGAAGGTAATCAAAGCTTTAGAGGAACATGTGTACTTCAAAGACATTAACCGAAGAGTACGTAAATACATTAGACATTGCCACCTATGCCAGTTGGTGAAGTGCAACAATGAAAGGAAGGAAGGGTTAATGATACCGATCACCTCATCTAAAAAACTGGAAAAAGTGTTTGTGAACATTTGCGGTCCATTACCTAGAAGTGTGGGAAGACGACAATATAAATTCACTGTAATAATCTTCGATCACTATACTAAATTTACTAAGCTCTATCCAATCAACAGAGCCACAACCCAGAAACTGTTAGAAATAATTCTCCACAAATACATGCCAGAAGTAGGAACGCCAAGATCAATAATCACTGATTATGGGACCCAATTTATGGGGAGGAGATGGAGAGAAACACTGTTAAACAATGGAGTGAAAACATTCAAGACATCAGTATACCACCCTAGTAGCAACCCAGCTGAACGAGTTCTCCGAGAGGTAGGTCGAATCCTAAGAACCTACTGTCATCAACAACAGAGAAAATGGGAAGAGTATTTGCCAGCTACAGAAGATTTTATTAACTTGGCATACCACCAAGCGATAGACACAACCCCATTTACCGCCATGTTTGAGTGAAGACCACCTAGAGAAATTACTGAACTGATAAAATTTCCCCCAAGTGACGAATACAAATTTGATCAAATAAAATTTTACAACAAGACAGTCGAACGAGCAGAAAAGATACGAGAAAAGTATAAGAAGATACAACCTAAGGTCATCAAGTATAAAATGGGAGAACAAGTACTATTAAAAAATCGAGAACTCCCCAGTACCATCAAAGGAATTGCAAAAAAGTTCCTACTACTATACCCTGGACCATATACAATTATTAAAGATAATCAAAACAACACCTATGAAATTATGGACCCCATTAAAAATAGAACCAAGGGAGTCTATAACCAAGCTTCATTAAAGAAATATAATCCAGAATAAATGTTCAAATATCTAACATTTGAAGGAGTAGAGGAGAAAAACACCAAAGAGAGTATTATATAAGAGAAGGCTATAATAAAGGGAAAGAAGAGAAATGATAATATAATAAATCCACAACGATGAGACAAACAACTATTGAATAAACTTAAGATACTTTAAAAATTATTTCAACCACAATAAGAAGAAATATAATCCAGAATAAATGTTCAAATATCTAACATTTGAAGGAGTAGACGAGAAAAACACCAAAGAGAGTATTATATAAGAGAAGGCTATAATGAAAGGGAAAGAAGAAAAATGATAATATAATAAATCCACACAACGATGAGACAAAATACTATTGAATAAACTTAAGATACTTTAACAATGATTTCAACTACCATAAGAAGAAATATTATCCAGAATAAAATGTTAAAAAATCTGACATTTGAAAGAGAAGAGAAGAAGACCACCAAAGAGAGTATTATGTAGAGGAGATCATAAGAAAGAGAATTGATCAAGAAGAAGAAAGAAAAAATCAATACGAAGAACATTTCTCACACGAAGAAGAGAAAAATAAAAAGTATTTACACATGCTATTTGTCAACAACATTAACTAATAAAGATCTACAGAAATAAGGAGGAATCCAGAAGAAAATGTATAATCAAATATAGATGGCAAAAGAGTGAATAACCCCAAGGTGTTTTTTATTAGTCACCAATCGACTACTTATAAGAGTTTATATAATGAATTGACTGAAGAAATGTTCCAGCAATCATTTTCATGAGCAGACATGATGTTCCTCTGATCTCAAAAAAGGTGTAGTATGGCCAGCAGAGTATTGTAGCCACAAATGCCGCTCTGGGCTGCCCCAGCTCACATGATAGGGAAAAAATGTTAGGGAAACTAAATATTTAAGGGATAACACGACAGCCAAGATGATATTTAACCAGATTCCAGAATTATGAAGGAAGATAAAAGGTAGAAATCTAATAAAATGAAGACAAGTATAAAAGTAAATAGAGAGCTGAAAGCATTATATGTGACTAAAAAGTGAAATTAAAAAATAAAAAATTGATAATTTCTACAATACTAAAGAAAAATCTCAGAAATAATCAATTCTAGTAGGGAGGCAATATGTAATGGTACATTTAACACTACCAACACCAAAGTACCACAAATGAGTTGAAAGCCACTACAACTAGGAATACCTACAAGGTCTAGCATACAATCATGGATAAAAAAAGGAAGTATCATAAGCTAAACCAAGCGAATAAAATGAAGAAGGAATTACCAGTAAACCTACTACTAAAGAAGATAAAGCAAGACTAACGACGAGACGACATGCATAATTACCCAATAGATCAAACGGTGAGAAGGAAACCCATGAAAACAAAATCATGAAGAAACTTATCAGTCAGTGAGAAGGAAACCAATGATAACGACATCAAGAAGAAATTTATTAAGAGTGAGGAAGGAATCAGTGAAGAGAAGAAGAAAATATCCAAGTCTAACACAAAAAGGGAGATAACATGAATTATAATGAACTAATATATGCCAATAAAAGAATTATTATAAAAGAAGAAAGTATAAGTGGAATAAACAACATGATTTAAATCCCTAAGCTGTAAAACTGACACTGACCTAAACTTATTAAGTGACTACCTTCCTTGACAATGTAATACAAACAGTACTCAATAAGAGTCAATTATTGAACCTAGAAAGTAATAAAGAGAATGAATAACAGTATGAGTTATTCATAGCTAAATGATGTGTAGACATGAAAAAAGGACTATGTCCAAAACACAATGACCAATTGTAAAGTGGAATTGAAATTGTAAATAACCACCAATTACCAATAATAAAGACTGTAAAAGATACACAATATGTAATCTAATAATAAACAATAAATATACCAGTGCTACATAAAGGTAAATAAATCAGATGTAATGTAGAAATACAAAACTGACCGTAATCCATTGTTGCATATTAAGAATATAACATAACCTAATCTGGTCAACTAGTTTTCACTGAAACTATAGAAAAATAAGGCTAAAGCAACGTTGAATTAAAATGTGTTATAGTATGACATAAATAGATAATATAAGGAACATTTATTGTGTAATAGATAATGTAATAAGGAAATATAAAAGTTAAATTGATGTAATTTCATATAACTATATGCCTGACATTGAATGGGTGCATGATGCAACAAAATTATCTGGTAAACTTATCATAAAAGAGTAGGAACTCAACTAACAACATTGAATGAGGCAGAATAACGTTCAAATAAGTAAATCCAAGGATTATAGCCACCTAAATACTAATAATAACAATAATAATTAATAAACCATGTTGACAGCTAGATGCAAGTAATCTTGGTAAATTTAAACCAAAGCAAATTATCAGTATAAATGCAGAATGAACTACTGCACAATAATAATAGTGTTATCAAAACAACGATAAGAGATATTCAAACAATAATGAGAATAATTTGAAAGGATTACAACTCATGTAAAAATGTAACTTTCTAGAGTATAGTAAACTCACCTAACAAACTATAGTTAAAGTAATAAAAACAAATGATAAAGAAAAAGGACACTATCAGAAGTGATAATGACCAATGCATTATGCATAGGCCATAATAAAATGTTATTAACAACTACTGTTAGTATAATATTATTGATAAACAAAATATGTAACAGTAAGCCTAGGATTTGAACCTATGGAAAATAGATATTTTATAATTATTTGTACATGACTAGAAGGGAAAAGTGAATAATACTGTAAGAATATGTTATCACCACGAAACCATGGGATAAAAACAATGTATTTAAAGTATTAAATAACTTAAAAAGTATTATGAATTTATACCAAGTGCGGTTTTATCAACCCCAGATCAGAACTATATGATGAGGGTATGCAAATTACTCGTAATCAAAAAATAGAAACGATGGGAATGATAAAAATATTGTCAGTGTAATTATAGATATTTGACTTATAAGACATAATTGAAAAGTGACAAGCCCTTGTGCTTGGGTATGTGACCAATAAATCATAATCTTGAACCCAGCTCCGGACGCTATGTTAAGCGTCTATTTTGACGAACCTCACCGAGAGTACACGACATAAAGACAATTAGCCAATCAGAGCTCATTAAAAAATACGAAGTGTAGAATCCCGACCAGGTAACCATAGCCAGTCTATCATCAACAACGAGAGATACTCCACGTTAGCGGAACGTCCATCACAACGTGGGTTTGACAACCGACAGCTGTTAATACACAGTCTAACCTCGAAACTTCGAGTTGAGGTTAGGTCAACCCGAGAAGACAGTGCAGTCTATTTTCAAGTGTTCTATTACGGAGTTCATGCGTATATGCAGTGTGTGAAGTGCATTTATGAAAATTAATTAAAATATTAATTAATTATAAAAAGTTTAAAAGTGTTAATTCTTCGAATCAACAGATTACGCAAGTATCAGTGCAAATGACCATTATATTATATATAGCAAATCATTCGTTAATTAAAGAACGCTAATAGCGGATCTAATTTGTCTGAATTAATTGATAAATAACCCAAATTCCACAAGGAAGGGGACTTAGAAAAAATCAAATAAACACTAATCAAAATGAAAGATTTTAATAATGACAATTTTAATTCTTTGATTGAATCAATTATATTAGTTTAAGAAAAGACATTGAATGATCAATGAGGGGAAAATTAACCCTGACAATTAAAATTTTAAGATGTTATTGTATTCTAATTGTAGTACTTCAACTCAGAGTCACACATGAGTGTAACCTAGTCGTATCGAATTAATTTGAATTACCTGTTTTATTTATATCCAATCTTGGAGATTATTCAGGAACATAACACTGAATTTAATAAATTATAATGATATACTAAATAAGTAATGCCTCAAAGAAGCATCAATTAATCAATTTTAAATAAGCAAGGTTACATGAACCGCTGCTAATCTCAATTGTAAACAATGAAAAATCGTTCATATTTTATGTTACGTTAAACCAATAATTAATATTTTTATTCTCCGCCTACTCATTATCACAGTAGTGCATTTTATTGTAGAAGTGTATCTTGCAGACTCAAAGAACTTACTAATGTTATAAAGCATCATAACCTAATTATTTACAAACAGAAAATAATCGACTTGCCAAATGCAGTCATACCACCCTGAGCATTTAATTATTTTAAGAGTCCATGTTCAACTTTGATTATTTTAAAAAAGGAAGATAAATAATAACATTGTAACAATAATTATTCTAGTTGAGTTAAATAAACAACTATTGTTTTATGAACAATTTAAAGTGTTGACCTTAATTGGAAAAAATAGAATTACAGCTTAGGTAAGCAACAAGAGATGGTTGATACCAGGAGCCAGAGCGAACATTCAAATTTAATGATTCTCACCAACAATATTATCTAAGATCTTCAACATATTACAACTGATAGTAAGTATCATGTACATGTTGTGTTTATGTTAATGTCTATACAGGAAAGTACCGATCGACTCACCGTAGCTAAAGGCAGAAAAGTCAACGCAACTTATTCAGCTACAAACTCAAGATACTGTTTAAACACTTTATTTGCCTCCAGAAACGGTTGAGACTATAAAACAGGTTAATTACCTTCTGTCGCGTTTCTCTGAATCCAATTGCGGGATTACTAGAGTTTCGACACCAATGGTGTCATCACCAGATCCAATATGATTAAGGTTAAAACTTCATTTATCGATGTATATTGTTACAACACAAATAAGCCAACCCAATACCAGGGATGAACAAAACAATATTGAATCTAAAATAATACTTCATGTTAAATAAAAATGATTAATTTAATTTAAATAAAATATAAAAACTATGACTCGACAAACGACGACATGACCTAACCCAAGTGATTGACCCAACGAAAGGAAACAAAATAAGAAGGGATCCACGAAGAATAAACAAGAATGTAACCAAACCAAAGGAAAAAAGGAAAAATCCAAAAACCCAAACAAAAATGAAACAAGTTCATGGAATTAAACGACCCAATGTAACACGTCGAAATGTACCCAAAGGAGAAGATGGAAAAACGAAGGTATTAACCAAATACGATGAAAATGAAGAAGGAGGGAAATAGATAGAAATGAAAACCAATAATGATACACAAACAAGTAATAAAGCATAGGAGAAGGAGAAATAATGCACTCAAGAATAATATTGGAACCAAGACCAATAATTACCCTATGAGAAAGGAAAAAGTAACTGTTATTACCCATTAATGGACAACAATGATTTAGGGAAGAAACCCTATTAAACAAGGTTAAAGATTAAAATGATAAAAAAGCAAACTAAACCCCAATTCAGAATTAGATGTAAGAATAGTATTGTAAGAACATAAAATTGTTAATAGTATTAAGGATATATTGTAATGAAAGAGAAAAAACGAATAGTGAGATAGTAATTAGAGGGATTACCTATTCAGAAACACTTAAAATACAAAAACCTTTGTGAAGTGCAAAATGAAAGTGTAAAACCCCAAAGTGTAGTGATAAAGAAGGTACACTAAATAAATTATAATTAACTATAAATAATTTAAGAGTGAAGGTAATGTTTGAATGAAAATAGTGTAAAGTATAGAATGGAAATATAGTGAAGAGTAGTGAGTGATAAAATCATTAACAATTAATCAATCCTAAAGAACGCTAAAAGTTTAATAGTGATAAATAATAGTGAGTAAGTATGTTGTGAAAAATGGTATTAAGTATAAACTATAAAGAGATATTGAACACTGGAAAGTGATAATTACCATAGTCAACAAAACTAAAAATGTAATTAAGGATTTTTAAAGGCAAGTAAAGATTGTTTAGAAGGTTAAGGAATTAGATACAAATCAAAAACACCCATGTTAGAAGGGATCAAGATAAGTTCATAAAAGTGATGTTGTTTGTCACACTAAAATAATATAAATTAAGATGTATTGTGAACAAAGATTAGCAAATAATAAGTTAGTTAAATAATTATTCAATCAAGTTTATGAATTGAATATGGCTGTAAAAGTTATACAGACCATAGGCTTATATGTTATATTTAAATAAGATCAAAAAAGTAGTAAATAATAGCCACATTGTTATTATTGGCAAAGGAAATGAACAAAAATGTTAAGAAATGTATGACTAGAAAACATGGAAACCAAAGAGTAAATAATTGTGTATAAAACAATAGTGACATACTAATAACACATAAACAGACTCAAAACACAACACAACCAATTATAATAACAAAGTAAAGCCCATTAGGCTGAAACGAATTGTGATTTAAATGAAATAAGTCAACCATAATGGCTACTCAGGCCAATGAAAGTGCCTAACTGTCAGAAACAAACAACTACAAATTATAACAAATTAACAAAGAAATTAGCAAATCTGAGGTGAAGGATTCACCAAGAATAAATCGTAAATCATTTATAAATCAAAAGATTATAGTAAGCATTTGTATACAAAAAGAAATGTAATTAACAAGCATTAACATAATTGTAAAAACATAAAATCTAAAATTACCCAAACTTGTGGGGTATCAAAATAATCTATGAAAGGAAATAAATACTATAGTGACAATATCTAATAACCAGGAAGGAAGATAGAGGAATAACAGCAGTCAGAAGATATACGAAGAATTCGAATTCTGATAACAATACATCATCTCAAAATCAACCAATCAAAATCATGCAGTTGCCATGGAAACGGCAGTTGAAGAATTAATTACCGTTGAATACCGTTAGACAGAAGTGAAGCGTCAGTAAGAGAATACAGAAGCCAATGTTGGGAAGAACGATTTTCCATTAAAATAATGTAAAAAAGTAATTAAAGTTCCTAACCATGACAGTATAAGAAGCAGACGACCATTTATAGCAGTCAACTCAAGATCCAAGACAATTAAACGGAAAATTAACCGAAAAGAACAGCCAGATACATTATGAAAAAGATGCCCAACCCATTGAAGCCCCAAAATTAATGAAAACAGAACTTATTGCAGCCAAATCCTACCCGATCAAACGAACGAAGACACCAAGTCATGCTGAGGTGTTAAGCACAATTAAATTACTCATTTTCCAAAACCCTAATCACTCTAAATTTTATTAAAGATAAATTTATCTCACTATAAACAAATATTTCTCTTTCACAGATTATTAAGTAAAATAAAACTCACTAAAAACTTGTTAACGTAAAATATAACCTATTATTTAAATATGAACTTACAAAACACAGTTAACGACACGACAGAACAGATTGTAACATCACACATTATTATTTATGTACACGTAGAAAAAGGTAATATATTTTTATTGTAACCATAGGAATTCTTTAGCTCATAGTCACAAGAATCCACGATTTTGGAAACAAAAATAATTGTAATACTTCAACGTACACAGCCATGCAAATGCTGATCGTTTCCTTAATCGATTCGTCAAGCCCAGAGGACAAGAGTTTCATGTAATCAGTCGGTGCAAATTTTATCATTATATAATTGTCAATTTGAATATTTTAATTATCACCTATTAAAAATCACTATTACAGGGAGTAACCGTCGTTATTATTTCATAGGGAGTGCTTTATATATTACTAGTGTTTATTTAAGAATAGATTTGACGAGAAGCGAACAAGTTGTCATTTGCGCAGCAGCATCGACAATTCAGACGGCAGTGCGAGCGGGAATTATTTAAACGCCCCGACCATCATCGCTGGAAACTCATCATACAATAATTTTAGTTGTTTTATATAACGACTTGGCGCCACCCGGGATTAACACACCCCTATAAGCAACAGTTAAGGTTACTGCCGTGTTATACAGGTTGATTACCGCAACGCTACGGACATCGTTAGCCGCGAACATTAATGTAACGACCCCGGTGCGAGACGAACGCACTACTAACCAATACACATACAAAATTGGTGTACATTTTACAGGTACGACAGACGCTAGTCAGATCGTTACAGATTGACGACTCCAACGTGAGGCTTAAACAAAGACGAGGACGTCATTCTATCGTTACAGATTGGCGACCAACCGGTGAGGCTTTAAAAGAAGGCCAGCGGCGACTATGAAGAGACATTCCATGGTTACCAGAAAAGACGCTCAGAAAGGAATTGAAGGTGAAGGTCAACCAGAAGAGATGGAAGAAATCGAAGAAATGATCGGGGAGCTATTCGAAGAGGATAATCAAGAAAACCAACCAGAAAATCCAACTCAACCAGAACCGGAAGTGGAAGTAATGGTCGGCGACCAACCAGACAAAACAACCGAAGGGGCAAGGATGGAGAACATGATGAGGATGATGATGGAACAAATGAACAAATACCAGGAAGAATTGAATAAAAAATTAGAGTCAGACAAGGAAGAATTGAATAAAAAATTAGAATCATTGCAACAGGGAAGGAAAGAAGACAGGGAGTTTTTCAAGGAGAACATGGAACTTCTGAATAATAAAATGGAAAGAAACCATGAAACTTTGAAGAGAAGCCAAGAGATGTTAGAAAAGAAGGAGGAGGAGCTGAAGAGGCAGATAAAAAAGGATCTTGAAGTATTAAATAACAAGATTGAAAATAATAGTGAAACACACCAAAGACAGTTGAAGGAAGAAGGTGAGAAGAACAGAGAAGAGTTAAGATTCATGCTAGTAGAGTTTCATGAAGAAGTCAAACGACAAAAACAGGGATGAATAAGAGATGGGAAGAAACAAGTTACCCAGTAAATCAACTTCAGGAAACTTTAGACAGTGATTTCAAACAATTGAATGAAACACTAGACAGCACTTCTGAAAGTATCAAAGAAACGTTGAATGAGAACAGGGAACCGGGTAATCAGAAAATAACACAGAAGGAGATGGAAAATGTAGAAGAAACAAGTGTATTGTTTTATGAAAATAAAGGTAACAATAACACTGAGAAAATCAAGCACATAAAAACCAACAATAGAAGAGGAAGAAAGAAGAACCGAATAATTAAGAAGATTAAGAAAACAGAGGAATTGGGAAAAGTATATAAGAAGAAACTAATAAAAACCAGAGAAGAATTAGAAATGATAAGGAGCGGACTCATTGATGTGTTTAATTTGCCCCTTACCTACCAAAGCAAGTTAATGAAGTATAAAGATTGTAGGAGGACCTCAACAGCAATTATAGAGGGAATTCTCAACAAGCTAGCGGAGGAAAACTTCAGCAAAACGATACGTAAATGGAAGATACAAGAAATAGAAAGGACCCACAACAAAGTAGTGTGTCACAAATTACAAAGGTTTCTAAAACACAGGAATCCACCAGCATTGGAAATGCAAAATAAAAAACCAATGGTCACAATTAATGAGGGAGGTACCATTAACTCCTTTGATTAATAAACCACATCATGAAGTGAACGATGGAACCATGGATACAAATGAACAAATGATGTTAGAAGAATTGTGGTACAAGATAGAAGATACCTATTTCACCAGCAAGGAAATAGTTATACACACCCAGATTATCCGAACCATAAGTGCGGAGGAACTGATGGACCATGGGTAAACTAAGCAAAGATACCACACACCAAGAAAAGGGACTGATCTTCGAATTACCGACCAGGCAAAACCCATAGAAAGAAAAAGGTATTAAAATTAAATGAAACCACTAAACAATCACCAAAACAAGAGGGTACAAGAAACGACTAAGACGAATTAAATGAGAAAAAATTAAACCATAATAAATAAATTTAATAAATCATCCAGAATAAAGGTTTAACCAACTAACCTTTGAAGGACTAGAGAAGCAGAACATCAAAGTGTAGAATAATAAAGGAGAAGGCGTGAATAAGGAATGGAATTAATAAAATTGACTATGTAATAAGTATGTATAAACCCAATATACTCTCAAACTATAATACTCCTATATTAATTTCAACAAATGGAATTATATATTATACAGAATAAATGTAGTAGACCAAACATTTGAAGGAGTAGAGGAGAAAGCCAACAAAGAGTGAAATATACAAAAGAAGGCAAGAACAAGGAAAGAAAAGGAAAAGATCAAATTACAAAAAAGTATAATTAACAAGGTCCAATATATAGTAATAGCGTATATGTATGACCATATGTCATCACGAAGGACAATGGAAACAATACTTATGAGATAAGTAATATAACCACCAAGAAAGTAAAAGGAGTTTACAACCAAGCTTCAATAAAGAAATTCTATGAAGAAAACTAAATTACTATAAATAAAATAAACAAATGCCAAAATTCAAAAATTATGTGAGCACAACTTACAACAACATTTCGATGACTTATGAGGCCTAAAATAAAAAATATAAGAACAAAGGAATAAGTTACACAAATTCCTACTAAGTGAAATCAACTTACAGTCTATTAACAAGTTGATATATGAAGTATATAAAATAATTAAACAAAAAGTACCAAAAATGGAATACGCTACAAAAATTCCTATAAAGTAAGAGAATTAACTTACAAAGAATTATCAAAAATGATATTTAATACAAAATAAAATAAACAAAAATAAAATCAAGCCAAAACTGCTAAGATAAATACCTGAAATAATAATGAGTTCGCTGTGTTCAAAGAAAAAAAAAAAATCAGAACTGGTACAAAGAAAAAGAGAAGTTATGTATAAATCAAATATACAAACTATGGATAAAGCAGAATATTGCTCAATAACTAAGAAAAGAATACAAATGTCTAAGATAATTAAAATGATCACCAGAAGAATAGAAAACAAAATAATGAAAAGTTAGATATAATGAAATTAACATATGAATAAATAAAAACAATCAACTGTATGAGTAGATGACAGTATATAGCAAAGGTACAGCGGAAGGAAGAATGAGTAAAAGGCCGAAGTGATCTAAAAACAAACCACGAGGTGGACAATCCCAAAATATATTATTATTATTAATTTAAGTCACAAGATGACAAAAAAGTTATTTAAGATTGACTGTTGAAAAGTCCAGCAATCAAAATAAACTGAGCAGAGATGATGTTCCTCTGGTCTCAGAAAAAATGAGTAGTAATGGGAGAAACCAGCTACTAAAAAGTTAGGGAAAAAATGTGTATAAGGGAGAATGCAACAAGGGAAATATAAATAAAAACAGATCCAAATAAAATGGAATGAATCAAGTAAGAAGAGAAATAAGAATGGAGAAACAAACAAGGAAGAAAAGGAAAAAGATTATATATAACTGATAATTTCATAAAAAACTATGCTAGTGTTTTATCAAAATGATCAATTTTGAAGGAGAGGCATTATGTTACAACACAAATAAGCCAACCCAATACCAGGGATGAACAAAACAATATTGAATCTAAAATAATACTGCATGTTAAATAAAAATGATTAATTTAAATAAAATATAAAAACTATGACTCGACAAACGACGACATGACCTAACCCAAGTGATTGACCCAATAAAAGGAAACAAAATAAGAAGGGATCCACGAAGAATAAACAAGAATGTAACCAAACCGAAAGAAAAAAGGAAAAAATCCAAAAACCCAAACAAAAATGAAACAAGTTCATGGAATTAAACGACCCAATGTAACACGTCGAAATGTACCCAAAGGAGAAGATGGAAAAACCAAGGTATTAACCAAATACGATGAAAATGAAGAAAAAGGGAAATAGATAGAAATGAAAACCAATAATGATACACAAACAAGTAATAAAGCATAGGAGAAGGAGAAATAGTGCAGTCAAGAATAATATTGGAACCAAGACCAATAATTACCCTATGAGAAAGGAAAAAGTAACTGTTATTACCCATTAATGGACAACAATGATTTAGGGAAGAAACCCTATTAAACAAGGTTAAAGATTAAAATGATAAAAAAGCAAACTAAACCCCAATTTAGAATTAGATGTAAGAATAGTATTGTAAGAACATAAAATTGTTAATAGTATTAAGGATATATTGTAATGAAAGAGAAAAAACGAATAGTGAGATAGTAATTAGAGGGATTACCTATTCAGAAACACTTAAAATATAAAAACCTTTGTGAAGTGCAAAATGAAAGTGTAAAACCCCAAAGTGTAGTGATAAAGAAGGTACACTAAATAAATTATAATTAACTATAAATAATTTAAGAGTGAAGGTAATGTTTGAGTGAAAATAGTGTAAAGTATAGAATGGAAATATAGTGAAGAGTAGTGAGTGATAAAATCATTAACAATTAATCAATCCTAAAGAACGCTAAAAGTTTAATAGTGATAAATAATAGTGAGTAAGTATGTTGTGAAAAATGGTATTAAGTATGAACTATAAAGAGATATTGAACACTGGAAAGTGATAATTACCATAGTCAACAAAACTAAAAATGTAATTAAGGATTTTTAAAGGCAAGTAAAGATTGTTTAGAAGGTTAAGGAATTAGATACAAATCAAAAACACCCATGTTAGAAGGGATCAAGATAAGTTCATAAAAGTGATGTTGTTTGTCACACTAAAATAATATAAATTAAGATGTATTGTGAACAAAGATTAGCAAATAATAAGTTAGTTAAATAATTATTCAATCAAGTTTATGAATTGAATATGGCTGTAAAAGTTATACAGACCATAGGCTTATATGTTATATTTAAATAAGATCAAAAAAGTAGTAAATAATAGCCACATTGTTATTATTGGCAAAGGAAATGAACAAAAATGTTAAGAAATGTATGACTAGAAAACATGGAAACCAAAGAGTAAATAATTGTGTATAAAACAATAGTGACATACTAATAACACATAAACAGACTCAAAACACAACACAACCAATTATAATAACAAAGTAAAGCCCATTAGGCTGAAACGAATTGTGATTTAAATGAAATAAGTCAACCATAATGGCTACTCAGGCCAATGAAAGTGCCTAACTGTCAGAAACAAACAACTACAAATTATAACAAATTAACAAAGAAATTAGCAAATCTGAGGTGAAGGATTCACCAAGAATAAATCGTAAATCATTTATAAATCAAAAGATTATAATAAGCATTTGTATACAAAAAGAAATGTAATTAACAAGCATTAACATAATTGTAAAAACATAAAATCTAAAATTACCCAAACTTGTGGGGTATCAAAATAATCTATGAAAGGAAATAAATACTATAGTGACAATATCTAATAACCAGGAAGGAAGATAGAGGAATAACAGCAGTCAGAAGATATACGAAGAATTCGAATTCTGATAACAATACATCATCTCAAAATCAACCAATCAAAATCATGCAGTTGCCATGGAAACGGCAGTTGAAGAATTAATTACCGTTGAATACCGTTAGACAGAAGTGAAGCGTCAGTAAGAGAATACAGAAGCCAATGTTGGGAAGAACGATTTTCCATTAAAATAATGTAAAAAAGTAATTAAAGTTCCTAACCATGACAGTATAAGAAGCAGACGACCATTTATAGCAGTCAACTCAAGATCCAAGACAAAGATTAGCAAATAATAAGTTAGTTAAATAATTATTCAATCAAGTTTATGAATTGAATATGGCTGTAAAAGTTATACAGACCATAGGCTTATATGTTATATTTAAATAAGATCAAAAAAGTAGTAAATAATAGCCACATTGTTATTATTGGCAAAGGAAATGAACAAAAATGTTAAGAAATGTATGACTAGAAAACATGGAAACCAAAGAGTAAATAATTGTGTATAAAACAATAGTGACATACTAATAACACATAAACAGACTCAAAACACAACACAACCAATTATAATAACAAAGTAAAGCCCATTAGGCTGAAACGAATTGTGATTTAAATGAAATAAGTCAACCATAATGGCTACTCAGGCCAATGAAAGTGCCTAACTGTCAGAAACAAACAACTACAAATTATAACAAATTAACAAAGAAATTAGCAAATCTGAGGTGAAGGATTCACCAAGAATAAATCGTAAATCATTTATAAATCAAAAGATTATAATAAGCATTTGTATACAAAAAGAAATGTAATTAACAAGCATTAACATAATTGTAAAAACATAAAATCTAAAATTACCCGAAGTTATCAGAAGATATACGAAGAATTCGAATTCTGATAACAATACATCATCTCAAAATCAACCAATCAAAATCATGCAGTTGCCATGGAAACGGCAGTTGAAGAATTAATTACCGTTGAATACCGTTAGACAGAAGTGAAGCGTCAGTAAGAGAATACAGAAGCCAATGTTGGGAAGAACGATTTTCCATTAAAATAATGTAAAAAAGTAATTAAAGTTCCTAACCATGACAGTATAAGAAGCAGACGACCATTTATAGCAGTCAACTCAAGATCCAAGACAATTAAACGGAAAATTAACCGAAAAGAACATCCAGATACATTATGAAAAAGATGCCCAACCCATTGAAGCCCCAAAATTAATGAAAACAGAACTTATTGCAGCCAAATCCTACCCGATCAAACGAACGAAGACACCAAGTCATGCTGAGGTGTTAAGCACAATTAAATTACTCATTTTCCAAAACCCTAATCACTCTAAATTTTATTAAAGATAAATTTATCTCACTATAAACAAATATTTCTCTTTCACAGATTATTAAGTAAAATAAAACTCACTAAAAACTTGTTAACGTAAAATATAACCTATTATTTAAATATGAACTTACAAAACACAGTTAATGACACGACAGAACAGATTGTAACATCACACATTATTATTTATGTACACGTAGAAAAAGGTAATATATTTTTATTGTAACCATAGGAATTCTTTAGCTCATAGTCACAAGAATCCACGATTTTGGAAACAAAAATAATTGTAATACTTCAACGTACACAGCCATGCAAATGCTGATCGTTTCCTTAATCGATTCGTCAAGCCCAGAGGACAAGAGTTTCATGTAATCAGTCGGTGCAAATTTTATCATTATATAATTGTCAATTTGAATATTTTAATTATCACCTATTAAAAATCACTATTACAGGGAGTAACCGTCGTTATTATTTCATAGGGAGTGCTTTATATATTACTAGTGTTTATTTAAGAATAGATTTGACGAGAAGCAAACAAGTTGTCATTTGCGCAGCAGCATCGACAATTCAGACGGCAGTGCGAGCGGGAATTATTTAAACGCCCCGACCATCATCGCTGGAAACTCATCATACAATAATTTTAATTGTTTTATATAACGACTTGGCGCCACCCGGGATTAACACACCCCTATAAGCAACAGTTAAGGTTACTGCCGTGTTATACAGGTTGATTACCGCAACGCTACGGACATCGTTAGCCGCGAACATTAATGTAACGACCCCGGTGCGAGACGAACGCACTACTAACCAATACACATACAAAATTGGTGTACATTTTACAGGTACGACAGACGCTAGTCAGATCGTTACAGATTGACGACTCCAACGTGAGGCTTAAACAAAGACGAGGACGTCATTCTATCGTTACAGATTGGCGACCAACTAGTGAGGCTTTAAAAGAAGGCCAGCGGCGACTATGAAGAGACATTCCATAGTTACCAGAAAAGACGCTCAGAAAGGAATTGAAGGTGAAGGTCAACCAGAAGAGATGGAAGAAATCGAAGAAATGATCGGGGAGCTATTCGAAGAGGATAATCAAGAAAACCAACCAGAAAATCCAACTCAACCAGAACCGGAAGTGGAAGTAATGGTCGGCGACCAACCAGACAAAACAACCGAAGGGGCAAGGATGGAGAACATGATGAGGATGATGATGGAACAAATGAACAAATACCAGGAAGAATTGAATAAAAAATTAGAGTCAGACAAGGAAGAATTGAATAAAAAATTAGAATCATTGCAACAGGGAAGGAAAGAAGACAGGGAGTTTTTCAAGGAGAACATGGAACTTCTGAATAATAAAATGGAAAGAAACCATGAAACTTTGAAGAGAAGCCAAGAGATGTTAGAAAAGAAGGGGGAGGAGCTGAAGAGGCAGATAAAAAAGGATCTTGAAGTATTAAATAACAAGATTGAAAATAATAGTGAAACACTCCAAAGACAGTTGAAGGAAGAAGGTGAGAAGATCAGAGAAGAGTTAAGATTCATGCTAGTAGAGTTTCATGAAGAAGTCAAACGACAAAAACAGGGATGAATAAGAGATGGGAAGAAACAAGTTACCCAGTAAATCAACTTCAGGAAACTTTAGACAGTGATTTCAAACAATTTAATGAAACACTAGACAGCACTTCTGAAAGTATCAAAGAAACGTTGAATGAGAACAGGGAACCGGGTAATCAGAAAATAACACAGAAGGAGATGGAAAATGTAGAAGAAACAAGTGTATTGTTTTAAGAAAATAAAGGTAACAATAACACTGAGAAAATCAAGCACATAAAAACCAACAATAGAAGAGGAAGAAAGAAGAACCGAATAATTAAGAAGATTAAGAAAACAGAGGAATTGGGAAAAGTATATAAGAAGAAACTAATAAAAACCAGAGAAGAATTAGAAATGATAAGGAGCGGACTCATTTATGTGTTTAATTTGCCCCTTACCTACCAAAGCAAGTTAATGAAGTATAAAGATTGTAGGAGGACCTCAACAGCAATTATAGAGGGAATTCACAACAAGCTAGCGGAGGAAAACTTCAGCAAAACGATACGTAAATGGAAGATACAAGAAATAGAAAGGACCCACAACAAAGTAGTGTGTCACAAATTACAAAGGTTTCTAAAACACAGGAATCCACCAGCATTGGAAATGCAAAATAAAAAACCAATGGTCACAATTAATGAGGGAGGTACCATTAACTCCTTTGATTAATAAACCACATCATGAAGTGAACGATGGAACCATGGATACAAATGAACAAATGATGTTAGAAGAATTGTGGTACAAGATAGAAGATACCTATTTCACCAGCAAGGAAATAGTTATACACACCCAGATTATCCGAACCATAAGTGCGGAGGAACTGATGGACCATGGGTAAACTAAGCAAAGATACCACACACCAAGAAAAGGGACTGATCTTCGAATTACCGACCAGGCAAAACCCATAGAAAGAAAAAGGTATTAAAATTAAATGAAACCACTAAACAATCACCAAAACAAGAGGGTACAAGAAACGACTAAGACGAATTAAATGAGAAAAAATTAAACCATAATAAATAAATTTAATAAATCATCCAGAATAAAGGTTTAACCAACTAACCTTTGAAGGACTAGAGAAGCAGAACATCAAAGTGTAGAATAATAAAGGAGAAGGCGTGAATAAGGAATGGAATTAATAAAATTGACTATGTAATAAGTATGTATAAACCCAATATACTCTCAAACTATAATACTCCTATATTAATTTCAACAAATGGAATTATATATTATACAGAATAAATGTAGTAGACCAAACATTTGAAGGAGTAGAGGAGAAAGCCAACAAAGAGTGAAATATACAAGAGAAGGCAAGAACAAGGAAAGAAAAGGAAAAGATCAAATTACAAAAAAGTATAATTAACAAGGTCCAATATATAGTAATAGCGTATATGTATGACCATATGTCATCACGAAGGACAATGGAAACAATACTTATGAGATAAGTAATATAACCACCAAGAAAGTAAAAGGAGTTTACAACCAAGCTTCAATAAAGAAATTCTATGAAGAAAACTAAATTACTATAAATAAAATAAACAAATGCCAAAATTCAAAAATTATGTGAGCACAACTTACAACAACATTTCGATGACTTATGAGGCCTAAAATAAAAAATATAAGAACAAAGGAATAAGTTACACAAATTCCTACTAAGTGAAATCAACTTACAGTCTATTAACAAGTTGATATATGAAGTATATAAAATAATTAAACAAAAAGTACCAAAAATGGAATACGCTACAAAAATTCCTATAAAGTAAGAGAATTAACTTACAAAGAATTATCAAAAATGATATTTAATACAAAATAAAATAAACAAAAATAAAATCAAGCCAAAACTGCTAAGATAAATACCTGAAATAATAATGAGTTCAATGTGTTCAAAGAAAAAAAAAAAATCAGGACTGGTACAAAGAAAAAGAGAAGTTATGTATAAATCAAATATACAAACTATGGATAAAGCAGAATATTGCTCAATAACTAAGAAAAGAATACAAATGTCTAAGATAATTAAAATGATCACCAGAAGAATAGAAAACAAAATAATGAAAAGTTAGATATAATGAAATTAACATATGAATAAATAAACAACAATCAACTGTATGAGTAGATGACAGTATATAGCAAAGGTACAGCGGAAGGAAGAATGAGTAAAAGGCCGAAGTGATCTAAAAACAAACCACGAGGTGGACAATCCCAAAATATATTATTATTATTAATTTAAGTCACAAGATGACAAAAAAGTTATTTAAGATTGACTGTTGAAAAGTCCAGCAATCAAAATAAACTGAGCAGAGATGATGTTCCTCTGGTCTCAGAAAAAATGAGTAGTAATGGGAGAAACCATCTACTAAAAAGTTAGGGAAAAAATGTGTATAAGGGAGAATGCAACAAGGGAAATATAAATAAAAACAGATCCAAATAAAATGGAATGAATCAAGTAAGAAGAGAAATAAGAATGGAGAAACAAACAAGGAAGAAAAGGAAAAAGATTATATATAACTGATAATTTCATAAAAAACTATGCTAGTGTTTTATCAAAATGATCAATTTTGAAGGAGAGGCATTATGTTACAACACAAATAAGCCAACCCAATACCAGGGATGAACAAAACAATATTGAATCTAAAATAATACTTCATGTTAAATAAAAATGATTAATTTAAATAAAATATAAAAACTATGACTTGACAAACGACGACATGACCTAACTCAAGTGATTGACCCAATAAAAGGAAACAAAATAAGAAGGGATCCACGAAGAATAAACAAGAATGTAACCAAACCGAAAGAAAAAAGGAAAAAATCCAAAAACCCAAACAAAAATGAAACAAGTTCATGGAATTAAACGACCCAATGTAACACGTCGAAATGTACCCAAAGGAGAAGATGGAAAAACCAAGGTATTAACCAAATACGATGAAAATGAAGAAAAAGGGAAATAGATAGAAATGAAAACCAATAATGATACACAAACAAGTAATAAAGCATAGGAGAAGGAGAAATAATGCAGTCAAGAATAATATTGGAACCAAGACCAATAATTACCCTATGAGAAAGGAAAAAGTAACTGTTATTACCCATTAATGGACAACAATGATTTAGGGAAGAAACCCTATTAAACAAGGTTAAAGATTAAAATGATAAAAAAGCAAACTAAACCCCAATTTAGAATTAGATGTAAGAATAGTATTGTAAGAACATAAAATTGTTAATAGTATTAAGGATATATTGTAATGAAAGAGAAAAAACGAATAGTGAGATAGTAATTAGAGGGATTACCTATTCAGAAACACTTAAAATATAAAAACCTTTGTGAAGTGCAAAATGAAAGTGTAAAACCCCAAAGTGTAGTGATAAAGAAGGTACACTAAATAAATTATAATTAACTATAAATAATTTAAGAGTGAAGGTAATGTTTGAGTGAAAATAGTGTAAAGTATAGAATGGAAATATAGTGAAGAGTAGTGAGTGATAAAATCATTAACAATTAATCAATCCTAAAGAACGCTAAAAGTTTAATAGTGATAAATAATAGTGAGTAAGTATGTTGTGAAAAATGGTATTAAGTATGAACTATAAAGAGATATTGAACACTGGAAAGTGATAATTACCATAGTCAACAAAACTAAAAATGTAATTAAGGATTTTTAAAGGCAAGTAAAGATTGTTTAGAAGGTTAAGGAATTAGATACAAATCAAAAACACCCATGTTAGAAGGGATCAAGATAAGTTCATAAAAGTGATGTTGTTTGTCACACTAAAATAATATAAATTAAGATGTATTGTGAACAAAGATTAGCAAATAATAAGTTAGTTAAATAATTATTCAATCAAGTTTATGAATTGAATATGGCTGTAAAAGTTATACAGACCATAGGCTTATATGTTATATTTAAATAAGATCAAAAAAGTAGTAAATAATAGCCACATTGTTATTATTGGCAAAGGAAATGAACAAAAATGTTAAGAAATGTATGACTAGAAAACATGGAAACCAAAGAGTAAATAATTGTGTATAAAACAATAGTGACATACTAATAACACATAAACAGACTCAAAACACAACACAACCAATTATAATAACAAAGTAAAGCCCATTAGGCTGAAACGAATTGTGATTTAAATGAAATAAGTCAACCATAATGGCTACTCAGGCCAATGAAAGTGCCTAACTGTCAGAAACAAACAACTACAAATTATAACAAATTAACAAAGAAATTAGCAAATCTGAGGTGAAGGATTCACCAAGAATAAATCGTAAATCATTTATAAATCAAAAGATTATAATAAGCATTTGTATACAAAAAGAAATGTAATTAACAAGCATTAACATAATTGTAAAAACATAAAATCTAAAATTACCCGAAGTTATCAGAAGATATATGAAGAATTCGAATTCTGATAACAATACATCATCTCAAAATCAACCAATCAAAATCATGCAGTTGCCATGGAAACGGCAGTTGAAGAATTAATTACCGTTGAATACCGTTAGACAGAAGTGAAGCGTCAGTAAGAGAATACAGAAGCCAATGTTGGGAAGAACGATTTTCCATTAAAATAATGTAAAAAAGTAATTAAAGTTCCTAACCATGACAGTATAAGAAGCAGACGACCATTTATAGCAGTCAACTCAAGATCCAAGACAATTAAACGGAAAATTAACCGAAAAGAACATCCAGATACATTATGAAAAAGATGCCCAACCCATTGAAGCCCCAAAATTAATGAAAACAGAACTTATTGCAGCCAAATCCTACCCGATCAAACGAACGAAGACACCAAGTCATGCTGAGGTGTTAAGCACAATTAAATTACTCATTTTCCAAAACCCTAATCACTCTAAATTTTATTAAAGATAAATTTATCTCACTATAAACAAATATTTCTCTTTCACAGATTATTAAGTAAAATACAACTCACTAAAAACTTGTTAACGTAAAATATAACCTATTATTTAAATATGAACTTACAAAACACAGTTAATGACACGACAGAACAGATTGTAACATCACACATTATTATTTATGTACACGTAGAAAAAGGTAATATATTTTTATTGTAACCATAGGAATTCTTTAGCTCATAGTCACAAGAATCCACGATTTTGGAAACAAAAATAATTGTAATACTTCAACGTACACAGCCATGCAAATGCTGATCGTTTCCTTAATCGATTCGTCAAGCCCAGAGGACAAGAGTTTCATGTAATCAGTCGGTGCAAATTTTATCATTATATAATTGTCAATTTGAATATTTTAATTATCACCTATTAAAAATCACTATTACAGGGAGTAACCGTCGTTATTATTTCATAGGGAGTGCTTTATATATTACTAGTGTTTATTTAAGAATAGATTTGACGAGAAGCAAACAAGTTGTCATTTGCGCAGCAGCATCGACAATTCAGACGGCAGTGCGAGCGGGAATTATTTAAACGCCCCGACCATCATCGCTGGAAACTCATCATACAATAATTTTAATTGTTTTATATAACGACTTGGCGCCACCCGGGATTAACACACCCCTATAAGCAACAGTTAAGGTTACTGCCGTGTTATACAGGTTGATTACCGCAACGCTACGGACATCGTTAGCCGCGAACATTAATGTAACGACCCCGGTGCGAGACGAACGCACTACTAACCAATACACATACAAAATTGGTGTACATTTTACAGGTACGACAGACGCTAGTCAGATCGTTACAGATTGACGACTCCAACGTGAGGCTTAAACAAAGACGAGGACGTCATTCTATCGTTACAGATTGGCGACCAACTGGTGAGGCTTTAAAAGAAGGCCAGCGGCGACTATGAAGAGACATTCCATGGTTACCAGAAAAGACGCTCAGAAAGGAATTGAAGGTGAAGGTCAACCAGAAGAGATGGAAGAAATCGAAGAAATGATCGGGGAGCTATTCGAAGAGGATAATCAAGAAAACCAACCAGAAAATCCAACTCAACCAGAACCGGAAGTGGAAGTAATGGTCGGCGACCAACCAGACAAAACAACCGAAGGGGCAAGGATGGAGAACATGATGAGGATGATGATGGAACAAATGAACAAATACCAGGAAGAATTGAATAAAAAATTAGAGTCAGACAAGGAAGAATTGAATAAAAAATTAGAATCATTGCAACAGGGAAGGAAAGAAGACAGGGAGTTTTTCAAGGAGAACATGGAACTTCTGAATAATAAAATGGAAAGAAACCATGAAACTTTGAAGAGAAGCCAAGAGATGTTAGAAAAGAAGGGGGAGGAGCTGAAGAGGCAGATAAAAAAGGATCTTGAAGTATTAAATAACAAGATTGAAAATAATAGTGAAACACTCCAAAGACAGTTGAAGGAAGAAGGTGAGAAGAACAGAGAAGAGTTAAGATTCATGCTAGTAGAGTTTCATGAAGAAGTCAAACGACAAAAACAGGGATGAATAAGAGATGGGAAGAAACAAGTTACCCAGTAAATCAACTTCAGGAAACTTTAGACAGTGATTTCAAACAATTGAATGAAACACTAGACAGCACTTCTGAAAGTATCAAAGAAACGTTGAATGAGAACAGGGAACCGGGTAATCAGAAAATAACACAGAAGGAGATGGAAAATGTAGAAGAAACAAGTGTATTGTTTTAAGAAAATAAAGGTAACAATAACACTGAGAAAATCAAGCACATAAAAACCAACAATAGAAGAGGAAGAAAGAAGAACCGAATAATTAAGAAGATTAAGAAAACAGAGGAATTGGGAAAAGTATATAAGAAGAAACTAATAAAAACCAGAGAAGAATTAGAAATGATAAGGAGCGGACTCATTTATGTGTTTAATTTGCCCCTTACCTACCAAAGCAAGTTAATGAAGTATAAAGATTGTAGGAGGACCTCAACAGCAATTATAGAGGGAATTCACAACAAGCTAGCGGAGGAAAACTTCAGCAAAACGATACGTAAATGGAAGATACAAGAAATAGAAAGGACCCACAACAAAGTAGTGTGTCACAAATTACAAAGGTTTCTAAAACACAGGAATCCACCAGCATTGGAAATGCAAAATAAAAAACCAATGGTCACAATTAATGAGGGAGGTACCATTAACTCCTTTGATTAATAAACCACATCATGAAGTGAACGATGGAACCATGGATACAAATGAACAAATGATGTTAGAAGAATTGTGGTACAAGATAGAAGATACCTATTTCACCAGCAAGGAAATAGTTATACACACCCAGATTATCCGAACCATAAGTGCGGAGGAACTGATGGACCATGGGTAAACTAAGCAAAGATACCACACACCAAGAAAAGGGACTGATCTTCGAATTACCGACCAGGCAAAACCCATAGAAAGAAAAAGGTATTAAAATTAAATGAAACCACTAAACAATCACCAAAACAAGAGGGTACAAGAAACGACTAAGACGAATTAAATGAGAAAAAATTAAACCATAATAAATAAATTTAATAAATCATCCAGAATAAAGGTTTAACCAACTAACCTTTGAAGGACTAGAGAAGCAGAACATCAAAGTGTAGAATAATAAAGGAGAAGGCGTGAATAAGGAATGGAATTAATAAAATTGACTATGTAATAAGTATGTATAAACCCAATATACTCTCAAACTATAATACTCCTATATTAATTTCAACAAATGGAATTATATATTATACAGAATAAATGTAGTAGACCAAACATTTGAAGGAGTAGAGGAGAAAGCCAACAAAGAGTGAAATATACAAGAGAAGGCAAGAACAAGGAAAGAAAAGGAAAAGATCAAATTACAAAAAAGTATAATTAACAAGGTCCAATATATAGTAATAGCGTATATGTATGACCATATGTCATCACGAAGGACAATGGAAACAATACTTATGAGATAAGTAATATAACCACCAAGAAAGTAAAAGGAGTTTACAACCAAGCTTCAATAAAGAAATTCTATGAAGAAAACTAAATTACTATAAATAAAATAAACAAATGCCAAAATTCAAAAATTATGTGAGCACAACTTACAACAACATTTCGATGACTTATGAGGCCTAAAATAAAAAATATAAGAACAAAGGAATAAGTTACACAAATTCCTACTAAGTGAAATCAACTTACAGTCTATTAACAAGTTGATATATGAAGTATATAAAATAATTAAACAAAAAGTACCAAAAATGGAATACGCTACAAAAATTCCTATAAAGTAAGAGAATTAACTTACAAAGAATTATCAAAAATGATATTTAATACAAAATAAAATAAACAAAAATAAAATCAAGCCAAAACTGCTAAGATAAATACCTGAAATAATAATGAGTTCAATGTGTTCAAAGAAAAAAAAAAAATCAGGACTGGTACAAAGAAAAAGAGAAGTTATGTATAAATCAAATATACAAACTATGGATAAAGCAGAATATTGCTCAATAACTAAGAAAAGAATACAAATGTCTAAGATAATTAAAATGATCACCAGAAGAATAGAAAACAAAATAATGAAAAGTTAGATATAATGAAATTAACATATGAATAAATAAAAAACAATCAACTGTATGAGTAGATGACAGTATATAGCAAAGGTACAGCGGAAGGAAGAATGAGTAAAAGGCCGAAGTGATCTAAAAACAAACCACGAGGTGGACAATCCCAAAATATATTATTATTATTAATTTAAGTCACAAGATGACAAAAAAGTTATTTAAGATTGACTGTTGAAAAGTCCAGCAATCAAAATAAACTGAGCAGAGATGATGTTCCTCTGGTCTCAGAAAAAATGAGTAGTAATGGGAGAAACCAGCTACTAAAAAGTTAGGGAAAAAATGTGTATAAGGGAGAATGCAACAAGGGAAATATAAATAAAAACAGATCCAAATAAAATGGAATGAATCAAGTAAGAAGAGAAATAAGAATGGAGAAACAAACAAGGAAGAAAAGGAAAAAGATTATATACAACTGATAATTTCATAAAAAACTATGCTAGTGTTTTATCAAAATGATCAATTTTGAAGGAGAGGCATTATGTTACAACACAAATAAGCCAACCCAATACCAGGGATGAACAAAACAATATTGAATCTAAAATAATACTTCATGTTAAATAAAAATGATTAATTTAAATACAATATAAAAACTATGACTTGACAAACGACGACATGACCTAACTCAAGTGATTGACCCAATAAAAGGAAACAAAATAAGAAGGGATCCACGAAGAATAAACAAGAATGTAACCAAACCGAAAGAAAAAAGGAAAAAATCCAAAAACCCAAACAAAAATGAAACAAGTTCATGGAATTAAACGACCCAATGTAACACGTCGAAATGTACCCAAAGGAGAAGATGGAAAAACCAAGGTATTAACCAAATACGATGAAAATGAAGAAAAAGGGAAATAGATAGAAATGAAAACCAATAATGATACACAAACAAGTAATAAAGCATAGGAGAAGGAGAAATAGTGCAGTCAAGAATAATATTGGAACCAAGACCAATAATTACCCTATGAGAAAGGAAAAAGTAACTGTTATTACCCATTAATGGACAACAATGATTTAGGGAAGAAACCCTATTAAACAAGGTTAAAGATTAAAATGATAAAAAGCAAACTAAACCCCAATTTAGAATTAGATGTAAGAATAATATTGTAAGAACATAAAATTGTTAATAGTATTAAGGATATATTGTAATGAAAGAGAAAAAACGAATAGTGAGATAGTAATTAGAGGGATTACCTATTCAGAAACACTTAAAATACAAAAACCTTTGTGAAGTGCAAATGAAAGTGTAAAACCCCAAAGTGTAGTGATAAAGAAGGTACACTAAATAAATTATAATTAACTATAAATAATTTAAGAGTGAAGGTAATGTTTGAATGAAAATAGTGTAAAGTATAGAATGGAAATATAGTGAAGAGTAGTGAGTGATAAAATCATTAACAATTAATCAATCCTAAAGAACGCTAAAAGTTTAATAGTGATAAATAATAGTGAGTAAGTATGTTGTGAAAAATGGTATTAAGTATGAACTATAAAGAGATATTGAACACTGGAAAGTGATAATTACCATAGTCAACAAAACTAAAAATGTAATTAAGGATTTTTAAAGGCAAGTAAAGATTGTTTAGAAGGTTAAGGAATTAGATACAAATCAAAAACACCCATGTTAGAAGGGATCAAGATAAGTTCATAAAAGTGATGTTGTTTGTCACACTAAAATAATATAAATTAAGATGTATTGTGAACAAAGATTAGCAAATAATAAGTTAGTTAAATAATTATTCAATCAAGTTTATGAATTGAATATGGCTGTAAAAGTTATACAGACCATAGGCTTATATGTTATATTTAAATAAGATCAAAAAAGTAGTAAATAATAGCCACATTGTTATTATTGGCAAAGGAAATGAACAAAAATGTTAAGAAATGTATGACTAGAAAACATGGAAACCAAAGAGTAAATAATTGTGTATAAAACAATAGTGACATACTAATAACACATAAACAGACTCAAAACACAACACAACCAATTATAATAACAAAGTAAAGCCCATTAGGCTGAAACGAATTGTGATTTAAATGAAATAAGTCAACCATAATGGCTACTCAGGCCAATGAAAGTGCCTAACTGTCAGAAACAAACAACTACAAATTATAACAAATTAACAAAGAAATTAGCAAATCTGAGGTGAAGGATTCACCAAGAATAAATCGTAAATCATTTATAAATCAAAAGATTATAATAAGCATTTGTATACAAAAAGAAATGTAATTAACAAGCATTAACATAATTGTAAAAACATAAAATCTAAAATTACCCAAACTTGTGGGGTATCAAAATAATCTATGAAAGGAAATAAATACTATAGTGACAATATCTAATAACCAGGAAGGAAGATAGAGGAATAACAGCAGTCAGAAGATATACGAAGAATTCGAATTCTGATAACAATACATCATCTCAAAATCAACCAATCAAAATCATGCAGTTGCCATGGAAACGGCAGTTGAAGAATTAATTACCGTTGAATACCGTTAGACAGAAGTGAAGCGTCAGTAAGAGAATACAGAAGCCAATGTTGGGAAGAACGATTTTCCATTAAAATAATGTAAAAAAGTAATTAAAGTTCCTAACCATGACAGTATAAGAAGCAGACGACCATTTATAGCAGTCAACTCAAGATCCAAGACAATTAAACGGAAAATTAACCGAAAAGAACATCCAGATACATTATGAAAAAGATGCCCAACCCATTGAAGCCCCAAAATTAATGAAAACAGAACTTATTGCAGCCAAATCCTACCCGATCAAACGAACGAAGACACCAAGTCATGCTGAGGTGTTAAGCACAATTAAATTACTCATTTTCCAAAACCCTAATCACTCTAAATTTTATTAAAGATAAATTTATCTCACTATAAACAAATATTTCTCTTTCACAGATTATTAAGTAAAATAAAACTCACTAAAAACTTGTTAACGTAAAATATAACCTATTATTTAAATATGAACTTACAAAACACAGTTAACGACACGACAGAACAGATTGTAACATCACACATTATTATTTATGTACACGTAGAAAAAGGTAATATATTTTTATTGTAACCATAGGAATTCTTTAGCTCATAGTCACAAGAATCCACGATTTTGGAAACAAAAATAATTGTAATACTTCAACGTACACAGCCATGCAAATGCTGATCGTTTCCTTAATCGATTCGTCAAGCCCAGAGGACAAGAGTTTCATGTAATCAGTCGGTGCAAATTTTATCATTATATAATTGTCAATTTGAATATTTTAATTATCACCTATTAAAAATCACTATTACAGGGAGTAACCGTCGTTATTATTTCATAGGGAGTGCTTTATATATTACTAGTGTTTATTTAAGAATAGATTTGACGAGAAGCGAACAAGTTGTCATTTGCGCAGCAGCATCGACAATTCAGACGGCAGTGCGAGCGGGAATTATTTAAACGCCCCGACCATCATCGCTGGAAACTCATCATACAATAATTTTAGTTGTTTTATATAACGACTTGGCGCCACCCGGGATTAACACACCCCTATAAGCAACAGTTAAGGTTACTGCCGTGTTATACAGGTTGATTACCGCAACGCTACGGACATCGTTAGCCGCGAACATTAATGTAACGACCCCGGTGCGAGACGAACGCACTACTAACCAATACACATACAAAATTGGTGTACATTTTACAGGTACGACAGACGCTAGTCAGATCGTTACAGATTGACGACTCCAACGTGAGGCTTAAACAAAGACGAGGACGTCATTCTATCGTTACAGATTGGCGACCAACCGGTGAGGCTTTAAAAGAAGGCCAGCGGCGACTATGAAGAGACATTCCATGGTTACCAGAAAAGACGCTCAGAAAGGAATTGAAGGTGAAGGTCAACCAGAAGAGATGGAAGAAATGATCGGGGAGCTATTCGACGAGGATAATCAAGAAAACCAACCAGAAAATCCAACTCAACCAGAACCGGAAGTGGAAGTAATGGTCGGCGACCAACCAGACAAAACAACCGAAGGGGCAAGGATGGAGAACATGATGAGGATGATGATGGAACAAATGAACAAATACCAGGAAGAATTGAATAAAAAATTAGAGTCAGACAAGGAAGAATTGAATAAAAAATTAGAATCATTGCAACAGGGAAGGAAAGAAGACAGGGAGTTTTTCAAGGAGAACATGTAACTTCTGAATAATAAAATGGAAAGAAACCATGAAACTTTGAAGAGAAGCCAAGAGATGTTAGAAAAGAAGGGGGAGGAGCTGAAGAGGCAGATAAAAAAGGATCTTGAAGTATTAAATAACAAGATTGAAAATAATAGTGAAACACTCCAAAGACAGTTGAAGGAAGAAGGTGAGAAGAACAGAGAAGAGTTAAGATTCATGCTAGTAGAGTTTCATGAAGAAGTCAAACGACAAAAACAGGGATGAATAAGAGATGGGAAGAAACAAGTTACCCAGTAAATCAACTTCAGGAAACTTTAGACAGTGATTTCAAACAATTGAATGAAACACTAGACAGCACTTCTGAAAGTATCAAAGAAACGTTGAATGAGAACAGGGAACCGGGTAATCAGAAAATAACACAGAAGGAGATGGAAAATGTAGAAGAAACAAGTGTATTGTTTTATGAAAATAAAGGTAACAATAACACTGAGAAAATCAAGCACATAAAAACCAACAATAGAAGAGGAAGAAAGAAGAACCGAATAATTAAGAAGATTAAGAAAACAGAGGAATTGGGAAAAGTATATAAGAAGAAACTAATAAAAACCAGAGAAGAATTAGAAATGATAAGGAGCGGACTCATTTATGTGTTTAATTTGCCCCTTACCTACCAAAGCAAGTTAATGAAGTATAAAGATTGTAGGAGGACCTCAACAGCAATTATAGAGGGAATTCTCAACAAGCTAGCGGAGGAAAACTTCAGCAAAACGATACGTAAATGGAAGATACAAGAAATAGAAAGGACCCACAACAAAGTAGTGTGTCACAAATTACAAAGGTTTCTAAAACACAGGAATCCACCAGCATTGGAAATGCAAAATAAAAAACCAATGGTCACAATTAATGAGGGAGGTACCATTAACTCCTTTGATTAATAAACCACATCATGAAGTGAACGATGGAACCATGGATACAAATGAACAAATGATGTTAGAAGAATTGTGGTACAAGATAGAAGATACCTATTTCACCAGCAAGGAAATAGTTATACACACCCAGATTATCCGAACCATAAGTGCGGAGGAACTGATGGACCATGGGTAAACTAAGCAAAGATACCACACACCAAGAAAAGGGACTGATCTTCGAATTACCGACCAGGCAAAACCCATAGAAAGAAAAAGGTATTAAAATTAAATGAAACCACTAAACAATCACCAAAACAAGAGGGTACAAGAAACGACTAAGACGAATTAAATGAGAAAAAATTAAACCATAATAAATAAATTTAATAAATCATCCAGAATAAAGGTTTAACCAACTAACCTTTGAAGGACTAGAGAAGCAGAACATCAAAGTGTAGAATAATAAAGGAGAAGGCGTGAATAAGGAATGGAATTAATAAAATTGACTATGTAATAAGTATGTATAAACCCAATATACTCTCAAACTATAATACTCCTATATTAATTTCAACAAATGGAATTATATATTATACAGAATAAATGTAGTAGACCAAACATTTGAAGGAGTAGAGGAGAAAGCCAACAAAGAGTGAAATATACAAGAGAAGGCAAGAACAAGGAAAGAAAAGGAAAAGATCAAATTACAAAAAAGTATAATTAACAAGGTCCAATATATAGTAATAGCGTATATGTATGACCATATGTCATCACGAAGGACAATGGAAACAATACTTATGAGATAAGTAATGTAACCACCAAGAAAGTAAAAGGAGTTTACAACCAAGCTTCAATAAAGAAATTCTATGAAGAAAACTAAATTACTATAAATAAAATAAACAAATGCCAAAATTCAAAAATTATGTGAGCACAACTTACAACAACATTTCGATGACTTATGAGGCCTAAAATAAAAAATATAAGAACAAAGGAATAAGTTACACAAATTCCTACTAAGTGAAATCAACTTACAGTCTATTAACAAGTTGATATATGAAGTATATAAAATAATTAAACAAAAAGTACCAAAAAAGGAATACGCTACAAAAATTCCTATAAAGTAAGAGAATTAACTTACAAAGAATTATCAAAAATGATATTTAATACAAAATAAAATAAACAAAAATAAAATCAAGCCAAAACTGCTAAGATAAATACCTGAAATAATAATGAGTTCAATGTGTTCAAAGAAAAAAAAAAAAATCAGAACTGGTACAAAGAAAAAGAGAAGTTATGTATAAATCAAATATACAAACTATGGATAAAGCAGAATATTGCTCAATAACTAAGAAAAGAATACAAATGTCTAAGATAATTAAAATGATCACCAGAAGAATAGAAAACAAAATAATGAAAAGTTAGATATAATGAAATTAACATATGAATAAATAAAAAACAATCAACTGTATGAGTAGATGACAGTATATAGCAAAGGTACAGCGGAAGGAAGAATGAGTAAAAGGCCGAAGTGATCTAAAAACAAACCACGAGGTGGACAATCCCAAAATATATTATTATTATTAATTTAAGTCACAAGATGACAAAAAAGTTATTTAAGATTGACTGTTGAAAAGTCCAGCAATCAAAATAAACTGAGCAGAGATGATGTTCCTCTGGTCTCAGAAAAAATGAGTAGTAATGGGAGAAACCAGCTACTAAAAAGTTAGGGAAAAAATGTGTATAAGGGAGAATGCAACAAGGGAAATATAAATAAAAACAGATCCAAATAAAATGGAATGAATCAAGTAAGAAGAGAAATAAGAATGGAGAAACAAACAAGGAAGAAAAGGAAAAAGATTATATATAACTGATAATTTCATAAAAAACTATGCTAGTGTTTTATCAAAATGATCAATTTTGAAGGAGAGGCATTATGTTACAACACAAATAAGCCAACCCAATACCAGGGATGAACAAAACAATATTGAATCTAAAATAATACTTCATGTTAAATAAAAATGATTAATTTAAATAAAATATAAAAACTATGACTCGACAAACGACGACATGACCTAACCCAAGTGATTGACCCAATAAAAGGAAACAAAATAAGAAGGGATCCACGAAGAATAAACAAGAATGTAACCAAACCGAAAGAAAAAAGGAAAAAATCCAAAAACCCAAACAAAAATGAAACAAGTTCATGGAATTAAACGACCCAATGTAACACGTCGAAATGTACCCAAAGGAGAAGATGGAAAAACCAAGGTATTAACCAAATACGATGAAAATGAAGAAAAAGGGAAATAGATAAAAATGAAAACCAATAATGATACACAAACAAGTAATAAAGCATAGGAGAAGGAGAAATAATGCAGTCAAGAATAATATTGGAACCAAGACCAATAATTACCCTATGAGAAAGGAAAAAGTAACTGTTATTACCCATTAATGGACAACAATGATTTAGGGAAGAAACCCTATTAAACAAGGTTAAAGATTAAAATGATAAAAAAGCAAACTAAACCCCAATTTAGAATTAGATGTAAGAATAGTATTGTAAGAACATAAAATTGTTAATAGTATTAAGGATATATTGTAATGAAAGAGAAAAAACGAATAGTGAGATAGTAATTAGAGGGATTACCTATTCAGAAACACTTAAAATATAAAAACCTTTGTGAAGTGCAAAATGAAAGTGTAAAACCCCAAAGTGTAGTGATAAAGAAGGTACACTAAATAAATTATAATTAACTATAAATAATTTAAGAGTGAAGGTAATGTTTGAATGAAAAAAGTGTAAAGTATAGAATGGAAATATAGTGAAGAGTAGTGAGTGATAAAATCATTAACAATTAATCAATCCTAAAGAACGCTAAAAGTTTAATAGTGATAAATAATAGTGAGTAAGTATGTTGTGAAAAATGGTATTAAGTATGAACTATAAAGAGATATTGAACACTGGAAAGTGATAATTACCATAGTCAACAAAACTAAAAATGTAATTAAGGATTTTTAAAGGCAAGTAAAGATTGTTTAGAAGGTTAAGGAATTAGATACAAATCAAAAACACCCATGTTAGAAGGGATCAAGATAAGTTCATAAAAGTGATGTTGTTTGTCACACTAAAATAATATAAATTAAGATGTATTGTGAACAAAGATTAGCAAATAATAAGTTAGTTAAATAATTATTCAATCAAGTTTATGAATTGAATATGGCTGTAAAAGTTATACAGACCATAGGCTTATATGTTATATTTAAATAAGATCAAAAAAGTAGTAAATAATAGCCACATTGTTATTATTGGCAAAGGAAATGAACAAAAATGTTAAGAAATGTATGACTAGAAAACATGGAAACCAAAGAGTAAATAATTGTGTATAAAACAATAGTGACATACTAATAACACATAAACAGACTCAAAACACAACACAACCAATTATAATAACAAAGTAAAGCCCATTAGGCTGAAACGAATTGTGATTTAAATGAAATAAGTCAACCATAATGGCTACTCAGGCCAATGAAAGTGCCTAACTGTCAGAAACAAACAACTACAAATTATAACAAATTAACAAAGAAATTAGCAAATCTGAGGTGAAGGATTCACCAAGAATAAATCGTAAATCATTTATAAATCAAAAGATTATAATAAGCATTTGTATACAAAAAGAAATGTAATTAACAAGCATTAACATAATTGTAAAAACATAAAATCTAAAATTACCCAAACTTGTGGGGTATCAAAATAATCTATGAAAGGAAATAAATACTATAGTGACAATATCTAATAACCAGGAAGGAAGATAGAGGAATAACAGCAGTCAGAAGATATACGAAGAATTCGAATTCTGATAACAATACATCATCTCAAAATCAACCAATCAAAATCATGCAGTTGCCATGGAAACGGCAGTTGAAGAATTAATTACCGTTGAATACCGTTAGACAGAAGTGAAGCGTCAGTAAGAGAATACAGAAGCCAATGTTGGGAAGAACGATTTTCCATTAAAATAATGTAAAAAAGTAATTAAAGTTCCTAACCATGACAGTATAAGAAGCAGACGACCATTTATAGCAGTCAACTCAAGATCCAAGACAATTAAACGGAAAATTAACCGAAAAGAACATCCAGATACATTATGAAAAAGATGCCCAACCCATTGAAGCCCCAAAATTAATGAAAACAGAACTTATTGCAGCCAAATCCTACCCGATCAAACGAACGAAGACACCAAGTCATGCTGAGGTGTTAAGCACAATTAAATTACTCATTTTCCAAAACCCTAATCACTCTAAATTTTATTAAAGATAAATTTATCTCACTATAAACAAATATTTCTCTTTCACAGATTATTAAGTAAAATAAAACTCACTAAAAACTTGTTAACGTAAAATATAACCTATTATTTAAATATGAACTTACAAAACACAGTTAACGACACGACAGAACAGATTGTAACATCACACATTATTATTTATGTACACGTAGAAAAAGGTAATATATTTTTATTGTAACCATAGGAATTCTTTAGCTCATAGTCACAAGAATCCACGATTTTAGAAACAAAAATAATTGTTAATACTTCAACGTACACAGCCATGCAAATGCTGATCGTTTCCTTAATCGATTCGTCAAGCCCAGAGGACAAGAGTTTCATGTAATCAGTCGCTGCAAATTTTATCATTATATAATTGTCAATTTGAATATTTTAATTATCACCTATTAAAAATCACTATTACAGGGAGTAACCGTCGTTATTATTTCATAGGGAGTGCTTTATATATTACTAGTGTTTATTTAAGAATAGATTTGACGAGAAGCGAACAAGTTGTCATTTGCGCAGCAGCATCGACAATTCAGACGGCAGTGCGAGCGGGAATTATTTAAACGCCCCGACCATCATCGCTGGAAACTCATCATACAATAATTTTAGTTGTTTTATATAACGACTTGGCGCCACCCGGGATTAACACACCCCTATAAGCAACAGTTAAGGTTACTGCCGTGTTATACAGGTTGATTACCACAACGCTACGGACATCGTTAGCCGCGAACATTAATGTAACGACCCCGGTGCGAGACGAACGCACTACTAACCAATACACATACAAAATTGGTGTACATTTTACAGGTACGACAGACGCTAGTCAGATCGTTACAGATTGACGACTCCAACGTGAGGCTTAAACAAAGACGAGGACGTCATTCTATCGTTACAGATTGGCGACCAACCGGTGAGGCTTTAAAAGAAGGCCAGCGGCGACTATGAAGAGACATTCCATGGTTACCAGAAAAGACGCTCAGAAAGGAATTGAAGGTGAAGGTCAACCAGAAGAGATGGAAGAAATGATCGGGGAGCTATTCGACGAGGATAATCAAGAAAACCAACCAGAAAATCCAACTCAACCAGAACCGGAAGTGGAAGTAATGGTCGGCGACCAACCAGACAAAACAACCGAAGGGGCAAGGATGGAGAACATGATGAGGATGATGATGGAACAAATGAACAAATACCAGGAAGAATTGAATAAAAAATTAGAGTCAGACAAGGAAGAATTGAATAAAAAATTAGAATCATTGCAACAGGGAAGGAAAGAAGACAGGGAGTTTTTCAAGGAGAACATGTAACTTCTGAATAATAAAATGGAAAGAAACCATGAAACTTTGAAGAGAAGCCAAGAGATGTTAGAAAAGAAGGGGGAGGAGCTGAAGAGGCAGATAAAAAAGGATCTTGAAGTATTAAATAACAAGATTGAAAATAATAGTGAAACACTCCAAAGACAGTTGAAGGAAGAAGGTGAGAAGAACAGAGAAGAGTTAAGATTCATGCTAGTAGAGTTTCATGAAGAAGTCAAACGACAAAAACAGGGATGAATAAGAGATGGGAAGAAACAAGTTACCCAGTAAATCAACTTCAGGAAACTTTAGACAGTGATTTCAAACAATTGAATGAAACACTAGACAGCACTTCTGAAAGTATCAAAGAAACGTTGAATGAGAACAGGGAACCGGGTAATCAGAAAATAACACAGAAGGAGATGGAAAATGTAGAAGAAACAAGTGTATTGTTTTATGAAAATAAAGGTAACAATAACACTGAGAAAATCAAGCACATAAAAACCAACAATAGAAGAGGAAGAAAGAAGAACCGAATAATTAAGAAGATTAAGAAAACAGAGGAATTGGGAAAAGTATATAAGAAGAAACTAATAAAAACCAGAGAAGAATTAGAAATGATAAGGAGCGGACTCATTGATGTGTTTAATTTGCCCCTTACCTACCAAAGCAAGTTAATGAAGTATAAAGATTGTAGGAGGACCTCAACAGCAATTATAGAGGGAATTCTCAACAAGCTAGCGGAGGAAAACTTCAGCAAAACGATACGTAAATGGAAGATACAAGAAATAGAAAGGACCCACAACAAAGTAGTGTGTCACAAATTACAAAGGTTTCTAAAACACAGGAATCCACCAGCATTGGAAATGCAAAATAAAAAACCAATGGTCACAATTAATGAGGGAGGTACCATTAACTCCTTTGATTAATAAACCACATCATGAAGTGAACGATGGAACCATGGATACAAATGAACAAATGATGTTAGAAGAATTGTGGTACAAGATAGAAGATACCTATTTCACCAGCAAGGAAATAGTTATACACACCCAGATTATCCGAACCATAAGTGCGGAGGAACTGATGGACCATGGGTAAACTAAGCAAAGATACCACACACCAAGAAAAGGGACTGATCTTCGAATTACCGACCAGGCAAAACCCATAGAAAGAAAAAGGTATTAAAATTAAATGAAACCACTAAACAATCACCAAAACAAGAGGGTACAAGAAACGACTAAGACGAATTAAATGAGAAAAAATTAAACCATAATAAATAAATTTAATAAATCATCCAGAATAAAGGTTTAACCAACTAACCTTTGAAGGACTAGAGAAGCAGAACATCAAAGTGTAGAATAATAAAGGAGAAGGCGTGAATAAGGAATGGAATTAATAAAATTGACTATGTAATAAGTATGTATAAACCCAATATACTCTCAAACTATAATACTCCTATATTAATTTCAACAAATGGAATTATATATTATACAGAATAAATGTAGTAGACCAAACATTTGAAGGAGTAGAGGAGAAAGCCAACAAAGAGTGAAATATACAAGAGAAGGCAAGAACAAGGAAAGAAAAGGAAAAGATCAAATTACAAAAAAGTATAATTAACAAGGTCCAATATATAGTAATAGCGTATATGTATGACCATATGTCATCACGAAGGACAATGGAAACAATACTTATGAGATAAGTAATGTAACCACCAAGAAAGTAAAAGGAGTTTACAACCAAGCTTCAATAAAGAAATTCTATGAAGAAAACTAAATTACTATAAATAAAATAAACAAATGCCAAAATTCAAAAATTATGTGAGCACAACTTACAACAACATTTCGATGACTTATGAGGCCTAAAATAAAAAATATAAGAACAAAGGAATAAGTTACACAAATTCCTACTAAGTGAAATCAACTTACAGTCTATTAACAAGTTGATATATGAAGTATATAAAATAATTAAACAAAAAGTACCAAAAAAGGAATACGCTACAAAAATTCCTATAAAGTAAGAGAATTAACTTACAAAGAATTATCAAAAATGATATTTAATACAAAATAAAATAAACAAAAATAAAATCAAGCCAAAACTGCTAAGATAAATACCTGAAATAATAATGAGTTCAATGTGTTCAAAGAAAAAAAAAAAAATCAGAACTGGTACAAAGAAAAAGAGAAGTTATGTATAAATCAAATATACAAACTATGGATAAAGCAGAATATTGCTCAATAACTAAGAAAAGAATACAAATGTCTAAGATAATTAAAATGATCACCAGAAGAATAGAAAACAAAATAATGAAAAGTTAGATATAATGAAATTAACATATGAATAAATAAAAAACAATCAACTGTATGAGTAGATGACAGTATATAGCAAAGGTACAGCGGAAGGAAGAATGAGTAAAAGGCCGAAGTGATCTAAAAACAAACCACGAGGTGGACAATCCCAAAATATATTATTATTATTAATTTAAGTCACAAGATGACAAAAAAGTTATTTAAGATTGACTGTTGAAAAGTCCAGCAATCAAAATAAACTGAGCAGAGATGATGTTCCTCTGGTCTCAGAAAAAATGAGTAGTAATGGGAGAAACCAGCTACTAAAAAGTTAGGGAAAAAATGTGTATAAGGGAGAATGCAACAAGGGAAATATAAATAAAAACAGATCCAAATAAAATGGAATGAATCAAGTAAGAAGAGAAATAAGAATGGAGAAACAAACAAGGAAGAAAAGGAAAAAGATTATATATAACTGATAATTTCATAAAAAACTATGCTAGTGTTTTATCAAAATGATCAATTTTGAAGGAGAGGCATTATGTTACAACACAAATAAGCCAACCCAATACCAGGGATGAACAAAACAATATTGAATCTAAAATAATACTTCATGTTAAATAAAAATGATTAATTTAAATAAAATATAAAAACTATGACTCGACAAACGACGACATGACCTAACCCAAGTGATTGACCCAATAAAAGGAAACAAAATAAGAAGGGATCCACGAAGAATAAACAAGAATGTAACCAAACCGAAAGAAAAAAGGAAAAAATCCAAAAACCCAAACAAAAATGAAACAAGTTCATGGAATTAAACGACCCAATGTAACACGTCGAAATGTACCCAAAGGAGAAGATGGAAAAACCAAGGTATTAACCAAATACGATGAAAATGAAGAAAAAGGGAAATAGATAAAAATGAAAACCAATAATGATACACAAACAAGTAATAAAGCATAGGAGAAGGAGAAATAATGCAGTCAAGAATAATATTGGAACCAAGACCAATAATTACCCTATGAGAAAGGAAAAAGTAACTGTTATTACCCATTAATGGACAACAATGATTTAGGGAAGAAACCCTATTAAACAAGGTTAAAGATTAAAATGATAAAAAAGCAAACTAAACCCCAATTTAGAATTAGATGTAAGAATAGTATTGTAAGAACATAAAATTGTTAATAGTATTAAGGATATATTGTAATGAAAGAGAAAAAACGAATAGTGAGATAGTAATTAGAGGGATTACCTATTCAGAAACACTTAAAATATAAAAACCTTTGTGAAGTGCAAAATGAAAGTGTAAAACCCCAAAGTGTAGTGATAAAGAAGGTACACTAAATAAATTATAATTAACTATAAATAATTTAAGAGTGAAGGTAATGTTTGAATGAAAAAAGTGTAAAGTATAGAATGGAAATATAGTGAAGAGTAGTGAGTGATAAAATCATTAACAATTAATCAATCCTAAAGAACGCTAAAAGTTTAATAGTGATAAATAATAGTGAGTAAGTATGTTGTGAAAAATGGTATTAAGTATGAACTATAAAGAGATATTGAACACTGGAAAGTGATAATTACCATAGTCAACAAAACTAAAAATGTAATTAAGGATTTTTAAAGGCAAGTAAAGATTGTTTAGAAGGTTAAGGAATTAGATACAAATCAAAAACACCCATGTTAGAAGGGATCAAGATAAGTTCATAAAAGTGATGTTGTTTGTCACACTAAAATAATATAAATTAAGATGTATTGTGAACAAAGATTAGCAAATAATAAGTTAGTTAAATAATTATTCAATCAAGTTTATGAATTGAATATGGCTGTAAAAGTTATACAGACCATAGGCTTATATGTTATATTTAAATAAGATCAAAAAAGTAGTAAATAATAGCCACATTGTTATTATTGGCAAAGGAAATGAACAAAAATGTTAAGAAATGTATGACTAGAAAACATGGAAACCAAAGAGTAAATAATTGTGTATAAAACAATAGTGACATACTAATAACACATAAACAGACTCAAAACACAACACAACCAATTATAATAACAAAGTAAAGCCCATTAGGCTGAAACGAATTGTGATTTAAATGAAATAAGTCAACCATAATGGCTACTCAGGCCAATGAAAGTGCCTAACTGTCAGAAACAAACAACTACAAATTATAACAAATTAACAAAGAAATTAGCAAATCTGAGGTGAAGGATTCACCAAGAATAAATCGTAAATCATTTATAAATCAAAAGATTATAATAAGCATTTGTATACAAAAAGAAATGTAATTAACAAGCATTAACATAATTGTAAAAACATAAAATCTAAAATTACCCAAACTTGTGGGGTATCAAAATAATCTATGAAAGGAAATAAATACTATAGTGACAATATCTAATAACCAGGAAGGAAGATAGAGGAATAACAGCAGTCAGAAGATATACGAAGAATTCGAATTCTGATAACAATACATCATCTCAAAATCAACCAATCAAAATCATGCAGTTGCCATGGAAACGGCAGTTGAAGAATTAATTACCGTTGAATACCGTTAGACAGAAGTGAAGCGTCAGTAAGAGAATACAGAAGCCAATGTTGGGAAGAACGATTTTCCATTAAAATAATGTAAAAAAGTAATTAAAGTTCCTAACCATGACAGTATAAGAAGCAGACGACCATTTATAGCAGTCAACTCAAGATCCAAGACAATTAAACGGAAAATTAACCGAAAAGAACATCCAGATACATTATGAAAAAGATGCCCAACCCATTGAAGCCCCAAAATTAATGAAAACAGAACTTATTGCAGCCAAATCCTACCCGATCAAACGAACGAAGACACCAAGTCATGCTGAGGTGTTAAGCACAATTAAATTACTCATTTTCCAAAACCCTAATCACTCTAAATTTTATTAAAGATAAATTTATCTCACTATAAACAAATATTTCTCTTTCACAGATTATTAAGTAAAATAAAACTCACTAAAAACTTGTTAACGTAAAATATAACCTATTATTTAAATATGAACTTACAAAACACAGTTAACGACACGACAGAACAGATTGTAACATCACACATTATTATTTATGTACACGTAGAAAAAGGTAATATATTTTTATTGTAACCATAGGAATTCTTTAGCTCATAGTCACAAGAATCCACGATTTTAGAAACAAAAATAATTGTTAATACTTCAACGTACACAGCCATGCAAATGCTGATCGTTTCCTTAATCGATTCGTCAAGCCCAGAGGACAAGAGTTTCATGTAATCAGTCGCTGCAAATTTTATCATTATATAATTGTCAATTTGAATATTTTAATTATCACCTATTAAAAATCACTATTACAGGGAGTAACCGTCGTTATTATTTCATAGGGAGTGCTTTATATATTACTAGTGTTTATTTAAGAATAGATTTGACGAGAAGCGAACAAGTTGTCATTTGCGCAGCAGCATCGACAATTCAGACGGCAGTGCGAGCGGGAATTATTTAAACGCCCCGACCATCATCGCTGGAAACTCATCATACAATAATTTTAGTTGTTTTATATAACGACTTGGCGCCACCCGGGATTAACACACCCCTATAAGCAACAGTTAAGGTTACTGCCGTGTTATACAGGTTGATTACCACAACGCTACGGACATCGTTAGCCGCGAACATTAATGTAACGACCCCGGTGCGAGACGAACGCACTACTAACCAATACACATACAAAATTGGTGTACATTTTACAGGTACGACAGACGCTAGTCAGATCGTTACAGATTGACGACTCCAACGTGAGGCTTAAACAAAGACGAGGACGTCATTCTATCGTTACAGATTGGCGACCAACCGGTGAGGCTTTAAAAGAAGGCCAGCGGCGACTATGAAGAGACATTCCATGGTTACCAGAAAAGACGCTCAGAAAGGAATTGAAGGTGAAGGTCAACCAGAAGAGATGGAAGAAATGATCGGGGAGCTATTCGACGAGGATAATCAAGAAAACCAACCAGAAAATCCAACTCAACCAGAACCGGAAGTGGAAGTAATGGTCGGCGACCAACCAGACAAAACAACCGAAGGGGCAAGGATGGAGAACATGATGAGGATGATGATGGAACAAATGAACAAATACCAGGAAGAATTGAATAAAAAATTAGAGTCAGACAAGGAAGAATTGAATAAAAAATTAGAATCATTGCAACAGGGAAGGAAAGAAGACAGGGAGTTTTTCAAGGAGAACATGTAACTTCTGAATAATAAAATGGAAAGAAACCATGAAACTTTGAAGAGAAGCCAAGAGATGTTAGAAAAGAAGGGGGAGGAGCTGAAGAGGCAGATAAAAAAGGATCTTGAAGTATTAAATAACAAGATTGAAAATAATAGTGAAACACTCCAAAGACAGTTGAAGGAAGAAGGTGAGAAGAACAGAGAAGAGTTAAGATTCATGCTAGTAGAGTTTCATGAAGAAGTCAAACGACAAAAACAGGGATGAATAAGAGATGGGAAGAAACAAGTTACCCAGTAAATCAACTTCAGGAAACTTTAGACAGTGATTTCAAACAATTGAATGAAACACTAGACAGCACTTCTGAAAGTATCAAAGAAACGTTGAATGAGAACAGGGAACCGGGTAATCAGAAAATAACACAGAAGGAGATGGAAAATGTAGAAGAAACAAGTGTATTGTTTTATGAAAATAAAGGTAACAATAACACTGAGAAAATCAAGCACATAAAAACCAACAATAGAAGAGGAAGAAAGAAGAACCGAATAATTAAGAAGATTAAGAAAACAGAGGAATTGGGAAAAGTATATAAGAAGAAACTAATAAAAACCAGAGAAGAATTAGAAATGATAAGGAGCGGACTCATTTATGTGTTTAATTTGCCCCTTACCTACCAAAGCAAGTTAATGAAGTATAAAGATTGTAGGAGGACCTCAACAGCAATTATAGAGGGAATTCACAACAAGCTAGCGGAGGAAAACTTCAGCAAAACGATACGTAAATGGAAGATACAAGAAATAGAAAGGACCCACAACAAAGTAGTGTGTCACAAATTACAAAGGTTTCTAAAACACAGGAATCCACCAGCATTGGAAATGCAAAATAAAAAACCAATGGTCACAATTAATGAGGGAGGTACCATTAACTCCTTTGATTAATAAACCACATCATGAAGTGAACGATGGAACCATGGATACAAATGAACAAATGATGTTAGAAGAATTGTGGTACAAGATAGAAGATACCTATTTCACCAGCAAGGAAATAGTTATACACACCCAGATTATCCGAACCATAAGTGCGGAGGAACTGATGGACCATGGGTAAACTAAGCAAAGATACCACACACCAAGAAAAGGGACTGATCTTCGAATTACCGACCAGGCAAAACCCATAGAAAGGAAAAGGTATTAAAATTAAATGAAACCACTAAACAATCACCAAAACAAGAGGGTACAAGAAACGACTAAGACGAATTAAATGAGAAAAAATTAAACCATAATAAATAAATTTAATAAATCATCCAGAATAAAGGTTTAACCAACTAACCTTTGAAGGACTAGAGAAGCAGAACATCAAAGTGTAGAATAATAAAGGAGAAGGCGTGAATAAGGAATGGAATTAATAAAATTGACTATGTAATAAGTATGTATAAACCCAATATACTCTCAAACTATAATACTCCTATATTAATTTCAACAAATGGAATTATATATTATACAGAATAAATGTAGTAGACCAAACATTTGAAGGAGTAGAGGAGAAAGCCAACAAAGAGTGAAATATACAAGAGAAGGCAAGAACAAGGAAAGAAAAGGAAAAGATCAAATTACAAAAAAGTATAATTAACAAGGTCCAATATATAGTAATAGCGTATATGTATGACCATATGTCATCACGAAGGACAATGGAAACAATACTTATGAGATAAGTAATATAACCACCAAGAAAGTAAAAGGAGTTTACAACCAAGCTTCAATAAAGAAATTCTATGAAGAAAACTAAATTACTATAAATAAAATAAACAAATGCCAAAATTCAAAAATTATGTGAGCACAACTTACAACAACATTTCGATGACTTATGAGGCCTAAAATAAAAAATATAAGAACAAAGGAATAAGTTACACAAATTCCTACTAAGTGAAATCAACTTACAGTCTATTAACAAGTTGATATATGAAGTATATAAAATAATTAAACAAAAAGTACCAAAAAAGGAATACGCTACAAAAATTCCTATAAAGTAAGAGAATTAACTTACAAAGAATTATCAAAAATGATATTTAATACAAAATAAAATAAACAAAAATAAAATCAAGCCAAAACTGCTAAGATAAATACCTGAAATAATAATGAGTTCAATGTGTTCAAAGAAAAAAAAAAAATCTGAACTGGTACAAAGAAAAAGAGAAGTTATGTATAAATCAAATATACAAACTATGGCTAAAGCAGAATATTGCTCAATAACTAAGAAAAGAATACAAATGTCTAAGATAATTAAAATGATCACCAGAAGAATAGAAAACAAAATAATGAAAAGTTAGATATAATGAAATTAACATATGAATAAATAAAAAACAATCAACTGTATGAGTAGATGACAGTATATAGCAAAGGTACAGCGGAAGGAAGAATGAGTAAAAGGCCGAAGTGATCTAAAAACAAACCACGAGGTGGACAATCCCAAAATATATTATTATTATTAATTTAAGTCACAAGATGACAAAAAAGTTATTTAAGATTGACTGTTGAAAAGTCCAGCAATCAAAATAAACTGAGCAGAGATGATGTTCCTCTGGTCTCAGAAAAAATGAGTAGTAATGGGAGAAACCAGCTACTAAAAAGTTAGGGAAAAAATGTGTATAAGGGAGAATGCAACAAGGGAAATATAAATAAAAACAGATCCAAATAAAATGGAATGAATCAAGTAAGAAGAGAAATAAGAATGGAGAAACAAACAAGGAAGAAAAGGAAAAAGATTATATATAACTGATAATTTCATAAAAAACTATGCTAGTGTTTTATCAAAATGATCAATTTTGAAGGAGAGGCATTATGTTACAACACAAATAAGCCAACCCAATACCAGGGATGAACAAAACAATATTGAATCTAAAATAATACTTCATGTTAAATAAAAATGATTAATTTAAATAAAATATAAAAACTATGACTCGACAAACGACGACATGACCTAACCCAAGTGATTGACCCAATAAAAGGAAACAAAATAAGAAGGGATCCACGAAGAATAAACAAGAATGTAACCAAACCGAAAGAAAAAAGGAAAAAATCCAAAAACCCAAACAAAAATGAAACAAGTTCATGGAATTAAACGACCCAATGTAACACGTCGAAATGTACCCAAAGGAGAAGATGGAAAAACCAAGGTATTAACCAAATACGATGAAAATGAAGAAAAAGGGAAATAGATAGAAATGAAAACCAATAATGATACACAAACAAGTAATAAAGCATAGGAGAAGGAGAAATAATGCAGTCAAGAATAATATTGGAACCAAGACCAATAATTACCCTATGAGAAAGGAAAAAGTAACTGTTATTACCCATTAATGGACAACAATGATTTAGGGAAGAAACCCTATTAAACAAGGTTAAAGATTAAAATGATAAAAAAGCAAACTAAACCCCAATTTAGAATTAGATGTAAGAATAGTATTGTAAGAACATAAAATTGTTAATAGTATTAAGGATATATTGTAATGAAAGAGAAAAAACGAATAGTGAGATAGTAATTAGAGGGATTACCTATTCAGAAACACTTAAAATACAAAAACCTTTGTGAAGTGCAAAATGAAAGTGTAAAACCCCAAAGTGTAGTGATAAAGAAGGTACACTAAATAAATTATAATTAACTATAAATAATTTAAGAGTGAAGGTAATGTTTGAATGAAAATAGTGTAAAGTATAGAATGGAAATATAGTGAAGAGTAGTGAGTGATAAAATCATTAACAATTAATCAATCCTAAAGAACGCTAAAAGTTTAATAGTGATAAATAATAGTGAGTAAGTATGTTGTGAAAAATGGTATTAAGTATAAACTATAAAGAGATATTGAACACTGGAAAGTGATAATTACCATAGTCAACAAAACTAAAAATGTAATTAAGGATTTTTAAAGGCAAGTAAAGATTGTTTAGAAGGTTAAGGAATTAGATACAAATCAAAAACACCCATGTTAGAAGGGATCAAGATAAGTTCATAAAAGTGATGTTGTTTGTCACACTAAAATAATATAAATTAAGATGTATTGTGAACAAAGATTAGCAAATAATAAGTTAGTTAAATAATTATTCAATCAAGTTTATGAATTGAATATGGCTGTAAAAGTTATACAGACCATAGGCTTATATGTTATATTTAAATAAGATCAAAAAAGTAGTAAATAATAGCCACATTGTTATTATTGGCAAAGGAAATGAACAAAAATGTTAAGAAATGTATGACTAGAAAACATGGAAACCAAAGAGTAAATAATTGTGTATAAAACAATAGTGACATACTAATAACACATAAACAGACTCAAAACACAACACAACCAATTATAATAACAAAGTAAAGCCCATTAGGCTGAAACGAATTGTGATTTAAATGAAATAAGTCAACCATAATGGCTACTCAGGCCAATGAAAGTGCCTAACTGTCAGAAACAAACAACTACAAATTATAACAAATTAACAAAGAAATTAGCAAATCTGAGGTGAAGGATTCACCAAGAATAAATCGTAAATCATTTATAAATCAAAAGATTATAATAAGCATTTGTATACAAAAAGAAATGTAATTAACAAGCATTAACATAATTGTAAAAACATAAAATCTAAAATTACCCAAACTTGTGGGGTATCAAAATAATCTATGAAAGGAAATAAATACTATAGTGACAATATCTAATAACCAGGAAGGAAGATAGAGGAATAACAGCAGTCAGAAGATATACGAAGAATTCGAATTCTGATAACAATACATCATCTCAAAATCAACCAATCAAAATCATGCAGTTGCCATGGAAACGGCAGTTGAAGAATTAATTACCGTTGAATACCGTTAGACAGAAGTGAAGCGTCAGTAAGAGAATACAGAAGCCAATGTTGGGAAGAACGATTTTCCATTAAAATAATGTAAAAAAGTAATTAAAGTTCCTAACCATGACAGTATAAGAAGCAGACGACCATTTATAGCAGTCAACTCAAGATCCAAGACAATTAAACGGAAAATTAACCGAAAAGAACATCCAGATACATTATGAAAAAGATGCCCAACCCATTGAAGCCCCAAAATTAATGAAAACAGAACTTATTGCAGCCAAATCCTACCCGATCAAACGAACGAAGACACCAAGTCATGCTGAGGTGTTAAGCACAATTAAATTACTCATTTTCCAAAACCCTAATCACTCTAAATTTTATTAAAGATAAATTTATCTCACTATAAACAAATATTTCTCTTTCACAGATTATTAAGTAAAATAAAACTCACTAAAAACTTGTTAACGTAAAATATAACCTATTATTTAAATATGAACTTACAAAACACAGTTAACGACACGACAGAACAGATTGTAACATCACACATTATTATTTATGTACACGTAGAAAAAGGTAATATATTTTTATTGTAACCATAGGAATTCTTTAGCTCATAGTCACAAGAATCCACGATTTTGGAAACAAAAATAATTGTAATACTTCAACGTACACAGCCATGCAAATGCTGATCGTTTCCTTAATCGATTCGTCAAGCCCAGAGGACAAGAGTTTCATGTAATCAGTCGGTGCAAATTTTATCATTATATAATTGTCAATTTGAAAATTTTAATTATCACCTATTAAAAATCACTATTACAGGGAGTAACCGTCGTTATTATTTCATAGGGAGTGCTTTATATATTACTAGTGTTTATTTAAGAATAGATTTGACGAGAAGCGAACAAGTTGTCATTTGCGCAGCAGCATCGACAATTCAGACGGCAGTGCGAGCAGGAATTATTTAAACGCCCCGACCGTCATCGCTGGAAACTCATCATACAATAACTTTAGTTGTTTTATATAACGACTTGGCGCCACCCGGGATTAACACACCCCTATAAGCAACAGGTAAGGTTACTGCCGTGTTATACAGGTGATTACCGCAACGCTACGGACATTGTTAGCCGCGAACATTAATGTAATGACCCCGGTGCGAGACGAACGCACTACTAACCAATACACATACAAAATTGGTGTACATTTTACAGGTACGACAGACGCTAGTCAGATCGTTACAGATTGACGACTCCAACGTGAGGCTTAAACAAAGACGAGGACGTCATTCTATCGTTACAATATTCATCTCGTCAAATAATAAAAAAACAACACATACATTGCACAAAAATAATAAATAATTAACACATATTAAAACGAAATAACAACGAATGAAAAATAACATGCGGCCGTTACGAACCTGTACAGGAACGCTCCCACGGTAAAACTAATCAATGCCGGCTTGACCTTCATTTTTGTATATATGTTGTATAGACAACATATAATGTTTAATAAGAACTATAGTTTGAAAAACAGTTTAAAACTGGTCGAGCTTATAAAAACAATTACAATCGAACCGAGACATACCCTCGCTTCATTCGACATAGTTAATTTATACACGAACGTACCAATTAGTGAAACGTTAGAAATAGCAAAAAGTTTATTACTCTCTAAATCCACATTAAACCATGAAACAATCGATGAGCTAATCAATTTGACAAAGGTAATATTGGAACAAAATTATTTTACTTTCGATAACAAATATTATTTACAACGGGATGGATTGGCGATGGGATCCCCAATATCGGGCATCCTGGCGGAAATTTACTTAAACCACATCGAAACAAACGAAATATTATCAACTAAAAACAAACATAAAAAAATTTTATTTTACCGACGATATGTGGATGACACAATAATGATTTATAATGGCAATTACAGGCAATTGGAGATGCTTAAAAAATATATGAATACTATTACAAATAATTTGCAATTCACATTAGAGGCGGAAATGAATAATAAAATTAATATTTTAGATTTAACTTTAACAAAAATAGATAATAAAATTAACTTTAATATTTACAGAAAACCAACAATCACAGATCATGCTATTCACGCCTCGTCTTATCATAGATTGCTGGCATTGCCCCTATCTACGGAAGATTATAAAAATGAACTAGACATTATTAAACACATAGCGACAGCCAATGGATATAAAAGTCACATAGTAGATAGAATAATTAATAAAAAACAAAATAGACTAATAAATATTGATGTGTCCAAAGAAAAAGTAAAAAAATATATTGCAATAGAATATAGTGAAATTTTACATCATAGTTTAAAAAACCAATTAAAAAAGCAAAATATTATTTTGGCTTCAAAGGCGAATAATAAACTTGAGAAAAAACGTACGTTTACAAACAAACATAAACCTTCTGATATATTTGACGGTACTGGTGTATATAGACTTAATTGTTCGGATTGCACACAGTTCTACATAGGACAAACGGGTCGTTCGTTCAAATTACGTTATAAAGAACACATCCCAAACTCCAAGTCAAATGTAGGAAAATCTACATTTGCTGAACATTTAAGCTTACATGACCATAACATAAAAAGTATTGGGGATAATTTAGACATCTTACATAAATGTAAAAAATCACTAAGGCTGGACACTCTCGAACGGTTAGAGATATATAAAGCTATAAAGGAGGATTACAATCGCGTCCTAAATGAAAAATCAGTACATACAAATAATATTTTGTTTAATAGAATTAATCATATAGAACGAGAAATCGGCTATATCAGATCAATAAAATTGAACGAAGGTCAAGCCGACATTGATTAGTTTTACCGTGGGAGCGTTCCTGTACAGGTTCGTAATGGCCGCATGTTATTTTTCATTCGTTGTTATTTCGTTTTAATGTGTTAATTATTTATTATTTTTGTGCAATGTATGTGTTGTTTTTTTATTATTTGACGAGATGAATATACATCGATAAATGAAGTTTTAACCTTAATCATATTGGATCTGATGATGACACCATTGGTGTCGAAACTCGAGTAATCCCGCAATTGGATTCAGAGAAACGCGACAGAAGGTAATTAACCTGTTTTATAGTCAAGATACTGAACAAAAAACATTATAAACAATCTAAACAAAATTAATAAACGACGTCAAAGAGTAAGTGAACCGATTTATTCATATCGGATTCAATAATAGATTGAATTGGGTAGAATAAATCAATAAAACAAAAATTAATAATAAAAAAACAAACTTTAATAATAATAATAATAAAACAGACAACAAGAATCAATAGGACCCTAATCTCGTCTTATTACAAATTTAATTATTGTAATATAAGAAGTTTTTGTTATTGTTTACAAGATCCTCATTTATAAACATTGTTAATATGTCTAACAAGTAAAATATGTTTTCGGCATAACAAGGTTTCAATTATTCACTCAATCCTTTTATAAACATAATCCTGAGCGAAGCCGGGAAAATTCCTCTAGTAAGTATTATATTTTTGTTATACGTTTTAACTGACCTCACATTACCGTACACGATGGTACATATTCATTAATATACCAATTAATGGAAACACTCAATAGAACAACTAATATTTTTTCATAATCATGGTAATATATTATTATTACTATTATTATTGCATTTATAATATTCAATTTAATTTTAAAAATACAATTTTAACTGTTTATTTCATTATGAATATTGGATATATTTAAACCCTTTTTGCATGTCTAGTGCCCCCCGCACAAACGTTTGCACTTCATGAAGTAAACATCCTTTTTTGACTTTAAAATTTATTGGAACTCAGTGACACTAATCATACGAATACTCAAATTTTCTTCTTCTTCATATTGCCTGCCTGTTCCAGCTTCACCATCTTATCCTCAGTCTCCTAACACTTCACTTTCCCACCCGCTTGTAGCTCGTAGCCTACTTAGGGATTCAATCAAAAGACACATGCATAACATAGTCCCTAATTTTTTTCCACAAATTTGGTAAGTGTTAATAATTTCAATCTTGTATAAAGCTACAAAGTGAATTCATAATAATCAAGGGTTTTGTTTAGACTTGATAATCGTCCAATATTAACTATTTAACATCTGCATCTGTTATCAGGGTGGCCACTAAACCGAGGCCAGAAAATTCATGCATAATTCCAAGTTACTGATTACACATTCGACGTAAATCAAATTATGACACGAAACATTAAAAAAAAATTAACACTATATTCATATTTATGACATGTCTTACTTACTCTTAATTCTAAATAATCAGCACATATAGGTTATCAAATTAAATATTTATGTTATTAATACAGGTTAGAAAATTACTCCACGCAAAAGAACTGTATCTCTACAAAGTGTACTGAGCAGCGCTTGGACCATGTATGCTCATAACACACTTACCGTAATAATTAAGTTATGAACAGTATAACAAGTACTGAAAATTTGCATTTTAAATTAAATCCTAACTACAAAAAAAAAGAATTATTATGTATTCTTATTATAAGAATTATTATATGTTCTTCCCACACTTGTTAAATAATCTTAGTAGGCCTATTATATTTCACATTCCAGGTCTTGAAGCAGGTTTTGAAGTCCAAAAAGGTGATAAACATGACTAATTTAAAAAAAAAAGGTTACTTTCAATTATTAAAAAAGGCTGAAGAAAGTGACTAAAACTTACGAAAAAATATATGCAGAAATGTACATGTAGGAATTTGTCTTATACTCTTAGTTTTCTTTAAAAAAAAATTATATTTTACTAATTTGCATGGGAAGTCATTCAAATTATAAATCGGTAATTTTTCACTATTTCAACGTCAATAATGTTTAGATTGACTTTATAATCTATTGTTATATTGGAGTGTTAGTGGTCTCAAATATTTCTACTAGTAATTTTATACAAACCACTATGTTGTCTTTGGTATTGACGAGCACTTTCGGCAGTCAAGCCATCTTCAGGTCATTTACCAAGTCAGCCATCGTTGGTAAATGACCTGAAGATGGCTTGACTGCCAAAACCGCTCGTCAATACCAAAGACAATATAGTGTTTTGTATAAAATTACTAGTAGAGACTTTATAATCGTAGATGAAACATTTTTAAAGGTAGGAAAAGTAAAAACAACAATAAAAGTAACTTTAAAAATCGAACGAGGCCAGTAACAAAACACGAAAAAAGTTAGGTTATGTTTGGTTAGGAACAGTTTGAAAAGCCCGATTTGGAACTATAAAATTATAGATTAACCATTTTTAAAGGTCAGAAAATTAAATATAACAATAAAATTAATTACCTAAAATTATAAATCTATATAATTAATTATTTTTATTTACGTCTAAAACTTAAAAATGAATTATTTCGTCACATGGTTTCATTAATAATCACGAAAAGAACTCATTTAAAATAAACAACGGTGTTTGAATTGAATGACTGACCACGCAGCTTAGATAACAATACCATAGTTTTACGTGCGAAAAACATCGTTCCATTCACTGACTCTGTTAGACTAGGGATTGGATACGATATTTTGTTCGTATATATCGCATTAATGATTTTTTATGAATATATTTCTAACATTGAGCTCGTCAAAAGCTACTGCCTTAATATTTTAAAATTTATAAAAGCACAGCTGAGAGGAAAAGTGCGCGTACTGTTCTTGCCCAAATCGGATGCTTTACTGGCATCTCTGGTTCAAATGGGGTGTTACAGCGCTGGTGGCATTCACATCTCCTACTGAAATACAAATTTATGAAGGATTTCAGCGCAGTTTTCGTTTCTCGAACATAAAAAAGTAGTAAGCCGTTGCTAAAAAAACACATATTAATAATGTCGTATTCTTAACTTTATTTCTTTTTTTTTTAAATTCCAGGATTCGCTGAAAATTCACCCATAATTCACATAGTTTTTCCCGGTCAATGAAATTCACGCATTATTCCCGATTTTCCCGGTCGGTGGCCACCCTGGTTATTTAATTTTGCTTTTTGACATTAATTCTTATCTTAATACCATCTACAAGAATTATGCTTCCATAAGGATTGTGCTTTAAATAAAACTAAATATTAATTTGCTGACTTGGGGTATCGTACATATAACAAATAAAACTTTTATATGTATATGTTATTCACAATTGCCGAATTCGGGCATTACCCAAAATTTTTACTCACTCCGCGAAGTGCGAATCTTGTTTTACGCAATCCGCGGAGTGAGCATTTATTTTGGGCAATAGGCGAAATAAAGTACCCACTCTGCGGAGTGCGTATTTCCATTTGCACAATACCAGAAGTAAACTTTAATTTCGGCCACTGCATAAATCAAAATACCCAGTCCGCGAAGTGAGCATTTCATTTTACTCACACTGCGAATTGCGTATTCTGCTTTTACTCAACAGCCAAAGTAACCATTCCCACACACACGTGAGCATGTTCTGGAGCATTGTGGCTGTCACAATGGAAGTAGTGGAGCCAAATTTATATATCCTAGGAACAAAACATGGGGAATTGGACAAGGCTTTTACTAGGAACCGTTTCACGCGGCTCCAAATAAATTTTTAAAGACTGAAGAATGTCCTGCAAATCCTGTCACAGTAAGGAAAGAAGCAATGATGTCGTCAGGTTCCAAACAAGGATTTGTACGTTGTGGTTGTACAAAGAACTGCATAAATAAATCATGTACTTGTTTAAAACTTAACGTAAAATGCAATTTAAAATGCCATAATAGTGCTCCCTGTAACAATAAGTAATTAAGAACTGGATTTAATCAAAATCTTATATAGATATTAAAATTTTAGTGAGGGAAGCTTCCTTATTTTAATGTTTAACAATTAGGTCTCTTAGATTAGTTGTTTTTTCTATTATATTCTGTTAAACTGTTTAAAAATAAAATAAATATAAAAATAAAGATTACAACCCCTAAGAACTACTTAAAAAATAAAAAAATAAATAAAAAATATAAATACAATAAATGTACATGTGTAGACGCGTGAGTGTGCACACGTGCGCATGGGTGTTCGTGTGTGCGTATGTTTTTCACACAATTGTCACTTCGGCTATGGAGTAAAAGCAGAATATGCAATTCGCGGTGTGAGTAAAATGAAATGCTCACTTCGCGGACTGGGTATTTTGATTTACGCAATGGCCGAAATTAAAGTTTACTTCGCGGGTATTGTGCAAATGGAAATACGCACTCCGCGGAGTGGGTATTTTATTTCGCCCATTGCCCGAAATAAATGCTCACTTCGCGGATTGCGGAAAACAAGATTCCCACTTTACAGAGTGAGTAAAAATTTCGGGCAATGCCCGAATTCGGCAATTGCGAATAACATATATATGATTTAATCAAAAAGCTTTTTATAAGAATTGTAGCTTTATCATAACAGAAACTGTATTTTTATTTCTCAATTGTCATTTGTTTTATAAACTGAATAATTTTTATTTTTATTTTATCCTTATTGTTAACTGATATTACTAACAGGTTGCCTAAGCTACAGAACTTGTTCAGACTTTTACAATTTTTTCAAACCTCTAAAGATGAAAAATTTCAGTTTTACAAAATTTTGCCTGCCTCTATTTTTTTGGAGGTGGCCCATTTTCAAAACAGTAGGTATCTCTGTGGATTAAAAGTATGGACACAAGCCAAGTTTTTTTTCAAAACTTGTCATGAGACATACCCCAAAAGACAGAGACAAATGCTAAACAGTAAAGTTAAAACTGAGAATGCTCTTTGCTAAATCAGTTGCATCTATTTATATGTTTTTTGTTACCAATTAATATAACAATGGAAAATAAAATATAGATTTAATAATAGCTTATTTTTAATGACAATTTTCATTATTTGATCCTTCAACCAATTTAATATTTTAAAATTAAGATCATTATCACTAATATTCACTTTTATTTCAGTAAGGTACTGATATATTCTTAACTATTATATACTTGACATCAATACAGGATCGAAACAATATAGAGTGAAACCTGGATATAGGTAATGCTCTTTAGTGAACCAAACAAAACAAACTTTATATCAACGCTTCAGGTTTAACTTTAGAAAAGTGAAGGTATCCCCCCCCCAAACCTTTGTTTACCTCATATTCATTTCTTTTTTTGAAGTTTGGAAACTTAAAACTTTGTATTTTGAGTCAGTTTGTGAAGATTTCTTCCAACAATTCTTAAAGCTGAGTTTCTACAAAAACGTTTCTCTTTCTTACAAGTACTATGCAACCAATAATAATATCATACACTGATATTACTGCAAGCCAGGTAAAAAATAATATCAATGTTGCCAATTATGTACAGTAGTTGTGTGTTAAAACTGTGAGCACTAAATGTAGAGATAAAAAGTTAAAAATGAAAAACTAATATATCGAGCATTCTTTAATTAATTATAATAGGTACACTTTTAAGTGCTGTGAGCTTCGTTTTAAACACTGATTAATACAAAATTTATTATTTAATGTACACAGAGCTTGGCTTGTAGCAGTTACTTGAATATAAAAATTTTAAAAGTTTGTGAAAGAAACACTTAATGAAAATGCACTAAAAACTCTACAAAATGATTTAACTAAAATATTCTTAATTACACAAAAGTTGAAAAAATATCGACAACCCAATCTACTAAAACTGGTGAGTTCTAGTGTTGCACTTAAAAAAAAAATTAACCAGAAAACGCAGCCATAATGTATGTTTACAATGATCCACCATAAGGACTATGTAGAAACAACAAAATAATTTTAGAAATTGATAATAAATTCATTATCACCATGTATACCGTATACATAAAAGATCACACTGTAATTAATAATTTCCACAAAAATGTATAAAGGAAATGTTTGCATGAAAAAGAAACATTAATTAATTGAACAAATATAAAAAATGGTTTAGAAGCCAAACAAAAAAATTGAAGACAAAGCAAGTTAAGTTGGAAAGGATATGAAGCACAGATCCATTTTTTTTTTTAATGTACATTTTATGATGTATAAAACGGTCATTCCCAATGGTTCAATGAAGCTTGCGCTTCCAACATTCTGATGGTTGGGCAGTATATTGCTTGTGTCGCATCGCCATGTGGCTGGAAGCAGCGCCGGATTAAGGTATCTTGGCGCCCTAGGTTAATTATATTTTAGCGCTCCCCTCACCTCCCATAGGCTACTCCTACATTTATTTCCAAGGGGCTGAATGAAGCTTTAAACACCCTACAATATATTTCTTAGTTACGAATATTTCAAATATCTTACTGTTTTTGAAAATAGTCTCAAGAATTGAAAACTGAGGCTATTTTTCAGAGACTGTTTTAGAGTTACACCTTCAACCATTTGTAGTTTGCATGGCTTTTATAAGGAAAACATTAACTAAGTAGTTACAGAATTATAACAGTTTTATTATGGGTACATTTGACATCATTTATACAAAGAAGAACAATCAGTTAAATATCTTGTGGATTTGTTAAGACTCATTTTACGTTCAAGCTAGATTCTTTTTTCTTGCTAGATTCAATTCCACAAAAGTCGGGTGGCGGCATAGTTCTATGAGCACCGGCCGCCGATGACTCATAACCGGAAAAAACAGTTTGGAAAGCATTTCTATTATTTATGTACAGTTTTACCATAATTTCTCGCAAACAGGCGCCTGTGTTCAAAATGAACTCAAATTTTAATCCTTGTAATTTATTACCAATTTTACATTTAGCTATAAAATTTTATTATTTTTTAGCTAGAATTTTGTGACCCCCCCCCCCCAGTGACTACACAGCCTAATGGTTAATCCACCCCTGGCTGGACGTTATGTGAGAAAACAGTGGCAGCAACGGCTGATAGTTATGAACACCTATTTCTCGATACAACAAATCAGAGAGCGTAATCTTTAACAAAAAGACTGACATGAGTGATGTAGGCACCAGTTTGCAGGATGCATTACGCCTTCATGTCTCACACTGCAAACACACGGATCTGAGTTACAAGGAATACAAGAACAAGCTAACCAGATTGCTGAAACTATGGAGATTCAAGGTTCCAAAGCCAATGGAAACTAGTGGTTGGAAATGACAATTAGAGCTGTTTATGATGATTATAACATAATGATGACTATCTGGTAGTTACTGTCATCGAATTCAAATAATTTATACAAATTAGTTACAATTTTAAGATTAGGCTAACATGAATTACAATACTGCGGAGTAATTTCGTCTACTGTATTTAAGGGAGTGCTGCAATAATTCACAAAAAACCTAATTTATAATAATAAAATTGAAAAATTATTTGCAACCAGCCTACTGAAATTTCATGAACTAGCAACTTCCCACAAATCTTTTTAAAAAGCTTAATTTAAAAATTCTCTGGGGATGCAATAACAAATTTCAAAACAGCTTTGTGTGAATTATGGCTGACAATTACTATATTTACTTACGTATTTTTGCACTTCTGTTACGAAAAATTATGTGGAACTCAGTGGAATTGCATAAATTTATGAATGAATAAAATAAATGAATACAGTACTACAAATATGCACTGTTACGTGATTTGTTAAAGACTTTTTTGTTGCTCCATTAATGCACACATACTTCTGAAATACCAAATTCCCTCTCAGCACCTTGACAGTTTATCTCTGCATATTAAATTATGCAAACTTCGTAACCTGCAGTGTTGAAGGATGACAAATTATCAAAAATAGGCTATTTTTCCAATCAACTATATTTTCATCACAACTAAAACACTCACCTAGCAGTTAGCAAATGATAAATTAAGGCTGTCTCATCTATTTGTACACTTTTGACTTGAAGAGCATAACATTTATGCTTTTATAGTAAACACGAGTAGGCCAGTGTAAATTATAGGGAAACCAGGATGTGGTGACCATGAAGAAATAAGGTGGGGAGCACGAGAAAGGGAAAGCTTGTTGTGTACATGTCTTCTGTTATATGATAACTAACTCTTTTGCAGAAATTACTGTTTTCTAGTATTCCCATATGTGATACTGTGAAAAGTACAGTAGACTAAGAAGTAACAGGGGTGCAAAAATCATGTGAGAGTAAAAATCACACAACTAGATTGGAATCAGTCACTTATACAGCAGTCCTGCTTAGCCAAGAGTCTAAAATTTTCACTGTGTAATAATCTGACCTCACATTAATACACAATAAAACACTTAAATAACAATTAACTCACTAATAAAACAATTAATATTTTTTCATGATTACAGTAATGCTCTTATTATTATTATTATTACTATTACTGCATTTATAATCTTTATAAAAGCAACTTTGACTTTCATAATAACCATGTTGTCTTAAAAAAAATGTAAAAAGAATTTTAAAAAGTTACTAAACAATTCTATTTTTAACAACAAAAACAATATAGAATCAGTAATAACTTATCTCCTGTATTGAAATTATACAAATAAAAATAAATAAATAAAAAATTAGCACAAACTCTGATGCCAATCCAACAAACACGTACATAATATATGACTCCCAAACTAAACAAACGTAATTTAGATGGTTTCCAAGGTCACAGTATGTATACAATCACTGCTTGCAATGGAAGCATCCGTCCCCTAATATGTATACTCAAAATTATTTGAAAGTATATTCATGCAATTACTCAAATAAAGGGTGCAATAATCTTAGAAAAAATTGTTTCTGTCAGTAGGCTAAAACAGCGTTACATCAAGGATCTCGTACCTAAACTAGAGTATAAAATCAAGGTTTATTATCCATGGAAGTTGCTTTCAGTTTTGTGGATTTAACTTCCCCTCATAAAACCAGTCCTAATTCTTATCTGATAAACAAGGCAGTCGTAATACTTACTGTCACCTAAACAGGAGTATGTAGATGGCGCCATGAGACACCACAAACCCAACTAGAAAATTAAAGTGGCTAAAAGGCTCCTAGCATTTAACCATTTACACACAGGTGCAATTTATACCTGTGTTTCAGAACACAAAAATCTAATAAACAAAAATACATTTCTCATACTCTTCAGTACTTTAATATGCAAACCTTTACCTTACAAATACTTTGGTATTCTTCATTTTCTTCATCATAACAAGAAAGTAAAAAGCCCCCATATACCCCAGTCCTCTTTCCACGTCCAAGATATCCTCCAATTACAACTACATCAAGAGTATCCCCAACACCTTCCAAATAATCCTTCTTCAATTTTAACCAATTTCGAGAACGTTTTGCAATCTCATATGTGGCTTCTGACTCCAGAGTTTTCACCATAAGACCTTCACAGTTTCCTGCAGAGTTAAAAAGTAAAATAATTAATGTCACTTTGTGAACAGTATTTTAAGAATACTTTAACTTACAATACATTGATTTTAACAATTCCTATAAAATATAAATGCATTCATGAGATCAAATTCCTGAGAAAAATTTCTAGCAGACTGTAACTTAAGCTACTCATGTTACATGTGCAACACGTGTCAGGGGATTGTAAAGGCCTTCTATGTGTTAGCCTTTCCTGCTAATTGTTTGTTAATAACTTTGTGTACAATCTGTTGGTTTTGTTACATCTTTTATTCTGCAAAATGAGAAACACACATGATAAATTTCTAAAGACATTACATTTATGTATTATTTATGTGAAGGAACAGTGAAGTTACAGATGAAGATTTTCCACTGCCTACAAACACAGAGGGTAAATGATTCAGAAAGCAGTAGTAACAGTGAATGTGGTGATGCAAATGAAAAACAAGTGTTATTTTATGAATGGAACTCGCAAAATGTAAATTATGCTGTTGTTGACATTCATTTTCTACGCAATGCTAGGGTAAGTCATATATTTACAAACTTTTGGTCACGGTTCTGTGTTAAAAGAAATAGATACTTTTAGTGAAATTCTTAATGACAATTTTTTTTTTTAATGATATTTCTTTAGATTAATTGGTAAGCTCAAGTCAAATTAAATACTATGGACATTCAAAATAGTTAGAAATGTTTTCCAGCTACTGCTGATGAACTCAAAACTTTGGTGTTTTACTGCTTGAATGGTTGTAAATGTACTGGACCAAGATGAAAATCCTTAGGACACTGATTTTTCTGAGGTAAATGCTTTTAACCCTTACCTAAATACAGTAGAACCTCCCATATTCAGAGACTTCTTGTATCCAGAATCTCTCAAAACCAAAAAGAACAAGAATTGAAAAAAAAATTCAAAAAATTTAGTGCTGTATCATTTTAATCTTTGTTAATGGTAATATTGTTGTAAGAAAACCAGTTGTTTTCAAAACAGCCTACAAACATGACCTATGAACATCACTTTCAGTAAACTAGGCACATATTTTTGTTTTTACAACTAAACAATTTCTACAAGGCCATACTAAAATTTCTAGGAATTTATATAAGCACGGTATAAACACAGCACAGGTACAACAGCGCCTGACCAGTCCATCGTAGGTTATTGTACTGTGAAGTTATTTTCATTTGTCTCTGTTACTGAAGTTCTTGTTGGATAATGAAGTTAACTTTTACAGTAGTTTAAAAGTGATGTTATTACATCAGACCAATTTAGAAGAAGCAGTTGATAACAATATAGAAGAAGAAACACAAAAAATAGAGATTTAAGTTTGGAATTCCTCCGTAGCAGTAATACAACCACTACTAACATTATGGACCAGTTTGTAGACAACGACCCCGATTAGGAGAGGAGTTCTAAAGTGAAGAGGGGAGTTCTTTCCATGTTGTCTTGATGTCAGTAATTTACTAACTGAAAGGCAACAAAGGAAAAGCCAAGGTAATTTATTTGATTATATTTTTAAGAAACCCAAAGACGTGCAAGAACCACAGTCAGAAACATTGTTTTTTATTTAATTTTTATTGTACTGTCCTATAAATTTGCTAACTGTAAATTTGTTTGCTTTGAAGTTTTTCAGTTTTTTTTTGGCATTTTACATAGTGTGTTAGTAATTTTGGATTTTAGTGTGGCGTCATAGTACTGTACTCTAGTATAATTTGTTTTTCCATTAGGTATAAGGTTTTTGTAATGTACGTATTTTGTGCTGTTTAAGTAACTACATTAAATTTATTTCTAATAATGTATAATATTTCTAATACAGCAAATATTTAGAACCTAGAACAAGCAAATAAATTAAAATATAAATAAAAAAAAATAAACAACAAAGAAAAAAGAATAAAACAAGTACTAAACAATAATCATTTAAAACTGACCCCACACAGTGCTGTTTTGTATAGCACTTTGTGATCGCGGGACATATCTTGAGCGCTAAGCAGAGTATTACTGTAATGTCAAGAGAGCCTGCTTATAAATTTAATAGCTAATGTGAAACTAATTACTTTTAGAATATTCTTTTTAATTCAAAATTGTTGCAAACTACACAACATTTAAAACCCAATGTATATTATTTAGTTTTAATGTTAATTTTACTATTCACCGAATAAGATGATATGACATAGAAAAAATATTAATAGAAAAAAGAGAATATCTGTTGCAAACAACTTAAAATGGTATTAATTTCAAACAACAGTGCACAGTGAGTTTTAATATTATAGCAACTTTACCTAATATAGTATAAACAAAACACAGTAAACATAACAAATTACAACCAACTTCAAGTAACTGCTTCAAGTGTTATTCTTAACAAGTTACTAAGTATATTTAACATAGTCCAGTAATCTACACCTGTCATTTATTGTTTAAATAAAATGAATTGACTCTGTACAATGTAGTCACATTTAGGTGTAATAGATAGCCATAAAAGGGAAAAAACAATTGTACCTTATATCACGGAAAACATATGAAGTATCCCATGACACTACATATTAAGAAAATAGTTTACACTAATAAAGAAAATATGATTTCTGAATGCACTACAAATGTTATAGTCACCTTTAACAGATTCCTCTAGAAAATCTTGAACTTCCTCCATTGTTGAAGTGTCTAGATTTGTTGCAAACTGAAACTGTTCATCAACAACCACAAAATTTTCATGCAGCAACTTGCGACGTTCACTTAATGGCTTCTTTACAAGTGATTCGCCATTCAAATATAAGAGATCAAACATAAAAACGCAGACAGCAACTTTTATGTCACTTTCTGAACAGTCCTGTACAACAATCATTTAAAAAGTTTACTGGTTTTTACTTTTAAATAAGCTAAGCTGTCTTAACATTTTAGAAACTGACTAAATTCGTTGTATTATCTGAACTGAATATTTATACTGAATACAGGATAACATTTCTCTACATTAGAAATAAAGTACTTATCTTTATCATAAATTTATAATATTTGAAAATGAAATAACAACTCATATCACTAAAAAAGGAGAACAGAGAAGACGTAGAAAATTTAAATATTCAACTGAAGAGAGGAAGACAATAAAGCATAATAAATTAAAGAATTTGCGTTTTGTTAGAACTGGATATGGTGAGGAATGTAAGAAAAAATGTAACACAGTGATAAATCAGGGAAGAAGAGTTGATATAAATAGTCAGTTTTGGAATTTGGACCATGAACAGCAGGACCACTTTATGTTATCATGCATAAGTAATACAAATGTAAAACGTAGAACAGTTGGACCGGAGTCTCGAAGATCTTGTACACTTAGGTATTTTTAAAAAAATGAAACTGGAGAATCTAAAGAGGTATGCCGAACTTTTTTCCTTACAACTCTTGGATTTCACAAGAATAATGATAAAATTCTACAACGATTTTGTAAATATAAGAAATCTCTTATTACTCCAAAATCAGATGGTAGACGTGGAAAAATACCTCATAATAAATTAGATCACAGCATGATAGAAAAACATATAGTGTCACTCAATCCGTCAATTTCGCATTATCGTAGGGAGCATGCACCTAATCGGTGTTATTTGCCCAGTGATTTAAATATAAAAGATATGTTCAGTGACTTTAAAAATAAAAATCCAACTTTTTCTTGTTCTTATGATTTATACTGCTCAATAGTACACAAGTTAAACATATCTTTTGTAAAGCTAGGACATGAAGAATGCAAAATGTGTGAGCACTTTAAAATTCACCCTCATTTGCAAGAAAATTTACAAAACGATTGTGCAAACTGCAAAAACTGGTCAATTCATATTAAAAAGGCTGAAGACGCAAGGATAAAGTACAAAGAACATGCCAGCAAACATCCAGAACAAGGAGAAGTTATATTTTCAGTTGACCTGGAAAAAGTAATAATGTTGCCGCGGTGTGAAATGTTTAAATCCGTTATATTTGCTCAACGTTTGGTTGCTTACAACGAAAGCTTTATTCCTGTAGGAAGCAAAAACAAGAACATAAAAGCTATGGAGCACTTTGGCATGAAGCAATTCAAGGAAGAAAAAAGAAGATATAATAAGTGCATTTTATAAGTTCTTCTTGTCACAGCGAGATGCGAAGAAAATTATTTTATGGGTAGATAACTGTTCTTCCCAGAATAAAAACTGGGCTTTCTTTACGTTTTTTGTGTACATAGTCAACTCATCCCACATTTCTGCAAATGTAATAGACATAAATTATTTAGAACTGGGTCATACATTCATGAGCGCCGACTCATTCCACCACCAAGTGGAAAAGTCTCTCCGCAAAGTGAAAAAAGTGTATGACTTTACTGAATTTAAACACACTGTTCAACAAGCAAATTCCGGTAAAGTTGATATTTTGGAAATGGAACTTCGCGATTTCTATCATTGGAAAGATTTTTCTTCTGCTCATAAGATTTAACAGAAATCATAGTGAAAGGCCATATATCTATGATATGGTTCAGGTGCAGGCACAAAGAGGATCAATGTCATTACTTTATAAAAAAGATTTTCATGGTTCTCAGTTACCTTTAAATTTTTTAATTGCTAAAGTTATGAAATCTGGAATTCCATTTCCGAAATCAAAAGAAAACCTGAGGGGTATTACAACCGAAAGACGTGATAACATTATCTCAAAGCTTCTGGAATCTGAGAATTCTATTATGCCAAAAAACAGGTTAAATTTTTGGAAAGAAATACCTATTACCTAATCCACTGAGGAAGACAACGATGTTTAGTTTCATTATAAACCATTATTTTGTATTAACATGTTTATTGTTTTCATTTAATAAATACAAGGTTCTTAAAAAATATAAACTTTTGTAGTTACTGCTTATTAGCTTAGTAACTGGAACCATTTTAATACGCTAAAAAAGGGTATCTGCATTTTTTTTTTAGAAAAAATTTTTGTTTAATATTTTAAGCTTTTAGATAAAAAACAGTGGGAATAAATGACATACATACAATACATAATTTAAACATTTTTTGAAAAATAAGAATGGCACTCAATTAAACCTAAAAGTTTGAATTACTCAAAACGTTAAAAAATGTAGATACCCCCTTTGCGCTTAGTAGGGCAGTATATAAATTACTAGATAAAGTGGTAATAATGATGCATGAATTCTTCTTCAAGTTGCTCACCCCACTTACCTAACTTGTTCAAATCTTCTGACTGTTCCGGGCATTCAATGCTGCCAATCGTCTTATAGCATATATATTACTGCTATACTGTGAATCTTCATCACTGATCAACTTGTGAATAATAGTAACAAACTCCATTAGTTCAATTAAATTCTTTTTATTACGGAATCCTTCATTCCCTTTCTGCATTTTATATGATCAATAACATAACGATTCGGTTTATAAACACCGTTGATTGCTTTACAATTGGTTTGCCGACCCTTGGCTACGCGGTTACATGAGTTAGTTCATCTCAGGGTATAAAATTGTTAAGTTAATTAACAGTAAACATAGGGTCCTTGTGACTGCAAAATACTCAACTCTAATGCCTTAACTAATACAAAACATAATATCAAATAGTTATTACTTTCAACGATAACTATTACTTAATCTAATATCAAACTGGTTGTTACTGTCGAAAGTTATCGTCTTTGAGGTTATCTTGTGTTTAACAATATAAAAGTTCAAACATAAAAACAAGTGATGAATAGTTTATAATGTATCAATATACAATAGTAGTAGTGTTATTAGTGTTGTACTATGATATAAACAAAAAAACTAAAGTGGTTATATACAATGCTTCAATCTAATTTCAAGGTTACTTAACGTCTGTTTATCATATTGTTTAATCTCTAAATTCGTTCAGTGGTGCTTATTAATAACAGAAAGAAAACAAATGAGTGTTCATTGAAATTGTAGTGCGCACCAGAGTTCATAAGTGGTTAATGTACTACAGTCAATACATCTTATCCTCATATAACTAGTTTATAGAAATTGATATAAAACCACTATACTTTCCATTAACTCCTTTACTTAAATGTTTTATCACAATTCACTGTTCACTATATATGATTTATTATTCACACACTTATTTATTTTTATTTCTTTCATATATCATCACTCATCCCGACACATGATCGACTTTGTTTACTTATTCCGCGCACTAAGGTTAACTAATTGTTTACATTTGGATCAGCTGTTGCTGTCGCCGCGGGTTCGCTATGACAGAATTCATAGATTCATTGTCGCGAAGATGCGTAGTTACTCCTTTGAGAGATGTAGACCAACTAACTGAGATGGAAGTGTCAGTTCGCGTGGGATGATGGGAATTGCTTAAAAAATTAACACCTCTGATTGGCTATAATTATTTAAATTATGTCATCAACTCCTGGGTTCATGACAAATTGTAGGGGTTCACCAACCTTATTCCAGAGATCGAAATTGATCATATTTAAAACTATTGACATAACTAACTTATGCTTATTCTAATTCCCAAACTTTTGTCACCATTACATTGCTCTAAATTTTCTGAACAATGAGACACCTCATTTGTCATAAATTGGTGCATTACTAAGAAAGTTAGTAATTCCTACTGTTAGCTTCCTTTCATTTTTTGTCCATAATTATTAATTTCTTTCCTTTGGATGATAGACAATGATTGTCCATTGTGTATTACATTATCATGAATTATGTGAATACAATTGTTAACAATAATAAACCTTATTTTATAAGAAAAATACAAAATTCGTTCCTTGGCTAACCAGGTTTCACAAATTAGTTTGTTTTTTACAAAACTTTTACTCCTTATTATTATATCCTAATAACACATGCTTATTCCTAAATAATCTTAGCAACTTTTGGAATATAGTTCATGGTTGTAAGAGCTGCCATTGGCCATGGCCAAGGTTCATTGTCCAGTAGGCAGTCTGTACATGACTACATTATTGTTAATTTACAAATCTTATGAATACTTAACTATAAATCTATTTGTACACCTTATCTATGGTTACATTCTTCCACTACTGGTACGGTTTTACCTATCAGTTTCTCAGATTAATTCATAATTTAATGATCTACATCTAGGCTCACCTAGTACATCTTATGACACACATTATTAATAAACAGATTATCTTTTAGAATTCACAATTATTACTTATTTTGTTGACCATTAATCGTTTTGAATATTATTTTTCATATTAAGATAGTTCAACTTTCTTCATTCTCAATTATTTAATTGTTTCTTTTTTCTTAAACCAGATGTAGCTTTGCTCACTACTGGGCTTTAATACTCTATTTCCTGATAATACTAATATAATACACATTGTATAGTGTCATGCTTATTTTCAACATTATCTATACGTTCAATAGTTACCTTTACAATTATTAGACATTAATTGGGTAGCATATTTACTACAGTTTATCTGTTCATAAAGTTAGACATTGAATCAGCTAGGTTAGGGTGCCAGTTTTAACAATGCTGGTCACTTTAATTCACATTTTGTACACTGTTTGTGTACTTTAGGTACATGTTCTTATTTAGTATATCCTCTTTTAATATTTACAATAATTTCTGCCATTATTTACATCTTCCTATTTAATTTTATATACATTTTAATTGCAAACTTATCTTATTTCATAATTTCCTTGTGATTAACATATATTTTACCTACATTATATTTATTACTAACATTATAGATCCTCGTCTATGTTCCTTATTCACTTATGTATTTTTAATTACATTCAATAGCATTAATCTTATTTGTTACCTATACCTTATATTCTATTTACTTATTTTGAGTCCTATCACAGTCTCATAATTAGTCTACTCACTATCCTAATCTATTGGGTATTTTTTAGTCACACTTTGTCTAGTTTATAGGTCGGTTTGCCTTCCTTACTTTAGCATTCATGATAATTTACTAAGGAGTTATACTTTATTCTTTTAAATTAATTTGGTATTAAATCTCTTTCCTCTTTCAAAGGTTATACCTGGTTATTTCTTGTGGTATCTGAATGTTTAGGAGTGTTCAATTGGGTTTTTGTGGTACTGTGACATTTTGTAATGTTACTATATATATATATATATATATATATATAGTTACAAAACGATTATGTGGTTTGTAAAAATTTGTATTTAGTGTTAATTAGTGTGTAATATGTCAAACTGTAACTTCTCTTATCGTTTACGGGTAAACCGTATTTCGCTCTGTTGCATTCAAATGTTGCCGCCTCGCCACCTGATTGGCGCACGGCTTTCTGCAGTGTTGACTCGTTCTATCGTTTGCTTTGATGCTTTCACTTCAATAATTCTTAGTTGTTATTATAAATTAATTGAATCAAACATACAGAATTGCAGATTGAGAACATTTATTAACTCTTTAGAAGGTTCCAATTACTTTATGATACATCAAATTCGTTTTCTGCACCGGCTATTACACTTATTCGGTTGGTACTTGCTCAGTTTCAGTGTTTGTATACAATTCGTCTTTAACGCTAGTTTACAGTAAATATGGTTTTTCTCAGGGGTGTTAAAGTCCTTTCGGCTACAGAAATATATACTTACGGCTAACACACACAAATTTATAACAATTCTTAATACTAGTTACATAAACAAATTAATATCTCATTATATTCAAGTAAGTAATTACCAATGAAAACTTGTAAAGGAATTTTGGGTTAGTTTTCGTTTGTCAAATTTATTTATCAAAAGGTTCGTCAATTATTTATTATATTTTACCTTCAATAATTGCTAATCGATTAAAGTTTAAATAGTGAATTTAACAAAGCATTTATTTCTGAATCGGAATAGTGATCAGTGAAGTGAAATAGTTATTTATTAATTCTGACCAAAAAATTGTGAATTCGATAATGGGATAATGTTTATACTCATCGATTTTCCTGCTGAAGATCCTGATGTCGTCTTCTTCTTCCGGATAACTCCTGGGATGTCGTCTTCTTATATTTTCCAGAAGTTTATTTCCCTCGTCTCGATGGTCTTCCTCGTTGACTCCGGCCTCGCACTCCTTAGGTTATCGTCCGTCTTTTTCTATGATCGATGTCCCGATGATCTTCATTCGGTGTCCGTTGTCGTCTCTCTTCTTCACTGCGTCTTTCCGTCTTCTTCAGATAATTATGGTTGGTTAATTAATTTTTTATTAAACAAAATTCTGTTCAGGATTCCCTGGACTGTTGTTGTTATCTCCGTCTGGTTTAAATAAAGTTAAAATTTACTTTAATAATAAAATTTTAGTGCGAGAGCTGCTCGATCCACTCTCGGCGTTGGTCAATAATACAGTAATCAAAATCTAACGGTTTTTTGGCAATAAATTTCTGGTTGCTATGGTTACCTAATAAATTATGCTAACTTTCATTGGTCATTAACTTGAGTCATTGTTATGTTTTAACGTCTTTTTTAGTCTAATTTTACCAAAATATCTTCAAATGAAGATTTCTATCTTATACTAATAGCTAGAGTTATTACATGAGTACCATTCTTCCTAATTTTTCATGATGATCATTTTGATATCCCTCATGCCCACTTTTGAATAGCTAATTACATTTTTACTATTTTCCATATTTTTATTTTACATATATTTTATTCAAAATTAGTTGTTAATCATATATCTTGGTATTAGAAATACTCACTTAATTGGTTTAACCATTTGGTATACTCTGCTTCAACTTTGGATTATTATTTGTTCTCAAAACTACTAAATTTATATTCAACAGTTTGGCCTAGAGCCTAGATTTTATTCTACTCCCATCTAACATTTCTTAATAACATATTTGGTAATTCTAATACAATTTTATAAACAACACAAACAATAAACATCAGTATTTCTAACTCTAACTCTTATTATAAAAATATTCCTTGTCAGGTTCTAGCCTGAAATAACTTTTAACTACCTTTTCTGTTTTTTATAATTAACTTGCTTATCCTATAATTTACTACATTCTATGGTTCTTTGAACAATAATAAAAATCTTATAATACTATTGATAAACTGTGCCTTACTCGATATGTCTTATCTACTAATCCCTTCACTTAAATATAGTGTCTGTCCTTCTTAATTTGCTACTCATTCTAATAACTTAATTCTTACCTTATTATATAGTTCTGACATCCTATTACCTAAATTTATAATATCACAATTAGTTTAATCTTACTTACTAACATACAGTTTATCAAAAATTGTTTATCTGTTTATTATAGTCTGCTTATAAAATATTTTATTCTACACCCCCACTGCACTTTTCCTTTCATAGAAGGTTTCTTTATTTATTATCACTCTCACTTTTTTCCATTATATGCTATACCTAGCACTTCACCACTTATTTAATTTTACACACATTTTTAATTTACTCACTTGTTTATTCACATGATTTGTCTGATTATTTTATATCACTGTGTGATTATGGTCATGAATAACTAGTTTACTTTCAAATCACTCTGATCACTTTTAGTTATTACTTAAATATTGCTTTTGTTTGGCTCAAAGCATCGTTTATTGGCTTTGCCTATTATCATCACTATTAGTTTGGGTATGGTTAGTTTCTAACTCCCTACCTTATATTATATAAATACATTCTTTTATCAACAAAATATATATGACATTATTACTTTCCATTAATCTTATTATCCTAGGTAAATCTCATATACTACAAATATCAGTTCATTATTTAAATTACAATATAATGGTCATTATTTGGGATTATTTGATTGCACTTAGGTCTCGGCTGTTTCTTCATTGTCTCTTGGTTACTTTGGTATTTATCCGATCTATTGTGTCCGGTCATTGTCAGTTTAATAGTCATTTGTCATTTTTGGGGTTACTGGGTTATTGGTCTCTAAGTTTATAAGTTTTTGCCTCTTATTCTTATCTTCAGCTTTTTATTTTATAATTAAATACAATTGGATCTTCACTACCTTATGTCATGTTACATAATGCATCGCCACCAAAATTGATTATTTCGAAACAAAGATTATTAGATTTTTTCTGAAATCATCAATATAGTTCATTTTATCAAGTTGTTATAATTCAGGAATTCATCAATCGCTACTTCTTCTGTATTCATTCTTTATTAAGTCACGGTTCATAATATGATAATTGGTATTATTTTCTTTCTTTATTATTCCCTTTTATGTTCTATTTCCCTAAAATTTTTCTTCTCTCTCCTTCATATAAATTGGTACTAGCCAGAGGGCACGTGTGGCTCTATTACTCTGCTATCCATTTATACACATTTTGAGTTCAGAGGCCTTGCCTATCTGCTCAATAACATCAATAATTGTTGGACGTATCTCAGCATAAAATCATCACATAATAATATCCCTAATAATTATAATAATAGTCGTTCATTTCCGACTCACATAATATTAATACAATAAAACACTTTTGGGATTAATTATTCTCTCTTTTATACATCTCCTGACTTTTTCATCTCAGTAACTTATTTGGATTCCTTTGATTAAGCTTATGGCGATATTTAATAGGCATTTTGCATTGTTTCATTAGCTTATTTTATATGGTAGTGATTTTATTTGTCATCACTTTAACGCTCATTGACATTTAAAATTAACATTATAGCTGGGTTCTGGCTTACTTATATTTTTTCATTGATCGTTCAGTTAATATGTCAGACTTATTTTTTATTTGATTGTCTTGTCTTTTCTTTTGTGAAACATTAATTTTTATTCTTATTCCCTTTTATGATAGGGTTGGTTAATGATGTTATGTAGCGTCATCATTATTTGTGTAACATTTATTTATTTTATCTCAATTTTTATGACATTCATTATACATATTTTCAAAATTACATGGGTTTACACATTTTGTTTCACACTTGGTCGTAAGTTTAGCCTTACTTTGTTTTGAATTTAGCTTATCTTTCTTCTAAATTCTCTTTCATTCATAATAATAATAGTTCCAATCAAATACTTATTGTAAGTTGTGCTTACATTTATTTTTGAATTTTGATAATTGTTACTTTCAAAATTCTCTTTAATTTTCTGACACTGGTTCATAATACTTTTTTAAAGAAGACTGGTTGTAAGTCTCTTTTATTTTCTTAGTTGTGATCTCACTTATGACATAGGTATTGTTTTTGTTATCCTTTACTATGAGACAGGGTCCATTGTATAATAACAGCAATTTCTTTGTGATCCCCTCTCTGGAACTTGGTAATTCTCGGTTTCGTATTAGTACCTTTTCTCCTTCATTATACCGGATTGCCTTCGGTTGCATTTTATGATATTTAGCCTTTTTCTTTTCTGTTTGCTCCGCTATCTTACTATAGAATTTGGCGTTATCAAATTGGTATATTGGATTGGTGGGGAAATTGACAAGTTCTTCTATGGCTCGAGGTGGTGGTTTTCCGTACATGATGGTGTAAGGGGTATCCTTAATGGATTCATGATAGGCGAGATTTATGAAATTTTCTGTGGCTTCGAGGTATTCGCTCCACTTACGCTGCTGATCGTGGCAGTATGTACGAAGAATCCTCCCAACTTCACGGAGCACTCTTTCCGCTAGGTTGCTGTTCGGGTGGTAAATTGAAGTCTTGTATGTTCGGATACCCAGATCCATTAATGTGTCTTTCCATCGTCTTCCCCGGAATTGAGTACCATGGTCAGTGATAATATTCGTGGGACTTCCCACCTCAGCAATGTATCTCTGTGTGAATATGTTCAATACCTTGTTTGTAGTAGCACGGTTGATCGGGTATAATTTAATAAATTTTGAGTAATGGTCCATGATAATGATTATGAATTTGTGCTGCTTTCTACCTCCACTTCGTGGCATAGGTCCACATATGTCTAAGAAGACTCGTTCCATTTTATTTGTAGAGGTTATTGGTTGCATTACCCCTTCCTTCCTGTAGTTGTTGCATTTAACAAGCTGGCATATGTGACAGTTTCTTATGGTCTTCCTTACCCTCCGGTTAATGTCTTTCAGATATGTGTGCTCTTCTAATGCTTTTGTCACCTTCAGTGCTCCCATGTGTCCGTACCTGAGGTGGTATTCCATTATGATCTCAGCTGCGGTTTCTTTAGGTATCATCAGTTTCCACGTATTCTGGTTGGGTTTAGTTTTAACAAATAACATATCTTCATGTACACAATAATAATGAGTTGCTTTTTCTTCTTGTCGATCTAGTCTCTCTCGGATTTGATTTAATTTTGTATCCTCTTTCTGGTGTTGTATCACTTTATTCACTATCACTTCTAGGTTAGCGTTATTTTTCATAATGTTAAATACCTTCACTATGGTCTCCTTCTCTCCATCGAAGGTTTGTTGTTCTGTGTTAACTCGTGATAGAACATCAGCTGCTGTGTTTTTGCTACCAGGGATATACTCTCAGTTGATGTGATATTCTTGGAGAGCAAGAATCCATCTGGCTAATCGACCATGGCTGAGTTTGCAGTTCTTCAAAAAGGAAATGGATTTATGGTCGGTGCGCACGGTGATAGGATATCCAAGAATGTAAGTCCGAAATTTTCCACAAGAAAAGACCACACTCAATAGTTTTTATTCGGTTACATGATAATTGCGCTCACATTGGTTTAATGTTCGGCTGGCGAAGCTTATTACTTGGTGGTTTCCATCTTTGTCTTCTTGGTAAAGCACCGATCCCAAGCTAATGTCGCTTGCGTCGCAGTTCATGAAAAAGGGTCTATTGAAATCGGGATGGTTTAACATGATAGTGTCGAGGAAGTGTTTTTTGATAGTGTTGAAGATCGTTTCCTGTTCTGGGCCCCACATCCACTTGTTTTTGGATGACAGCTGTGGTGATAGTTTAGTAGTCAGCTCTGAATAATTTTGCTGGAACTTTCTGTAGTAGTTACAGATGCCCAGGAACGACTGTAACTGTTTCTTATTTTTAGGGGTAGGAAAACGTTGAATGGCATCTACTTTATCGGTTGATGGTGTTATCCCTTGTCGTGACAGGTTGAATCCAAGGAATTGGACTTCTGCTGCTATCAGCTTAGACTTCTCTAGTTTTAATGTCACATTGTTAATGGATAATTTTTCTAACACTTTTTCAACTCTCATACAATGCTCCTCCCAGTTTGATGAAGTGATCAGCAGATCATCGACGTATACAGTGGTATAGCTCGTAGTTTCAGGACCCAGTATCTGGTCCATGCAGCGAACAAATATTGCTACCGAGTTTACCAGCCCAAAAGGTAGTCGCTTGAACTGGTAGTTCCTGCCTTCAAATATGAACGCTACGTATTTTCGGCTGGCTGGGTGCAGTTCTACTTGCCAGTACCCGCAGACTGTATCCCAGGTGCTGATGAATTGCGTTCCATGGAGACATCGAGACACAAGCGTACTCTTCCATCCTTTTTCGTAACAGCAACTATAGGACTGGTGTACTGCGAACAGCTATACTCTATGATATCTTCCTCCATCATTTTACTAATTTCTGTGCGCACTGCTTCCTTGGCTGCGTACGCTATGGGGTAGGATTTTTTATTGAAATTGGCCACTTCTTTGAATCTCAACTCGCACTGATACCCCCGTACCTTTCCTGGTTGGTCGGAAAATACATGTCGGTACTTGTTGTAAATTCTTATTAACTTCTCCACCTCTTGCTCTGTCAATGGATTCCCATCTTGGGTTCCTCGAAACTGTCGGATTTCCTCCAATTTCCGATGCCATAGAATGTCATTATTTACTTGACTGTCTGGCTTCACTTCCCACCTCCGGTCTGGTGAATCACAAATTGTTCTTATGCTGTATATTTTACTTACTGGTATGACCCCCTTGCTGCCAGTTAATTCAGCCACCCATTCTCTGCCTTCATATTTCATGGTTACCTTTGATAATTCCATATCGATAACCGCAGAGTACTTTCTCAATATGTCACAACCGATTAGGATATCAAATGGTAAGTTGTGAGCAATTAAAAATATCATAGGCAGTGTCTCACCATTACTTATGACTTCTAGACACTTGTCTCTTAATGGTCTTATTTTGCCTCCCAGTGGCTCCAATTAAAATAATGTTACTTATTGGTAACGTGGGTAAGCTGATCTTACTCTCTTTTTGAATTTTGTCGTACATGTTTATATCAATTAAAGACACATTTGCACCTGTGTCGATCATAAATTTTACATTTACATTGTATACCTTAGCGGTAACATAGGCAATTTCATTATCCGGGTGCTTGATTAATGAGGAACTTTCTTCCATTAGCTCCTCTCGGATATTTTTCAGATAATGGTTCTGAATTATTATAATAGTATTGTCATTCGTCTCGTCTGTCTGTGTAGTTATTAACCCAATAGATCGGATCAGTGACGGGTCCTGTGGTATTCTCACTGCCGCTGCTCGTTTAAATGCTGGCCGTTGCCTTCGGCGCGGTCCTCTATTCTGACGGGGTGATTACTCTCAGGGTTTTGCCTTCTCTCGATCGAGTGGTCATTACGAGTTATTTGTTCCCGACTCCTTCTGTTCTCTTCGGCACTCTGGCTCCTCGGTCTTCTATAACTGCGTCTCCCGTCATTTCTACCTTCTGCATTTACATAGTTTACCCGTCGTCTGTATGTTTGATTCTGTATCGACTGGTTATTATTATGGTATTGATTATTTGGTCTGTTATAACCACCTCCATTTTGGTTATTTCCCCTGTTGTAAGGATGGTTTGCATGTTATTGTTGTTGGGGTAATTCTGATTATAATTTCTTGGGTAATTATTATTGTTGTTGTGGTTATTGAACCCTCGATAATTATTGGGGTTGGCTGGCGGATGATTGGCCGGGGTGTGGTTTCCTTGCGGCCCACTTGGTTGATTCCGGTTGTCATAATTCCTGTAGTTTGGTGTGTTCTTCTGTCTGTTCAAGATATAATGTTTCTCCCGCTCATACTCTCCCAATAATGCGGCCATCTCTTGTAGTCTTAATTCGTCCACTTAAACGGCTTTTTGTGATTTCCCCGTCGTAGTGATATGCCAATTGTGTCACTAGGCATTCTTCCGGGATGTTAGGTTCGAGGTTCCTCGCTATGCTTACCTTACCTAAAAAGTAAGCGGTTGGGGACTGTCCTAGGTAAGGGTCGAATCGGCCGTTGCTTATGTTGTTTCTCACCACGTGCTGAGTCGCCTCCGACCAGTATTTGTCTTTGAATAATTTTTTGAACTCACTGAAATTACTTATATCTGGTCTCACCGCCGTCCACCAATTGTCATGGACTTCTTTGAACATGTCATCTATCATACTCTTGATTATTGTCCACCGTGTCTCTCTGGTTCGGGCTAAGTTCTCCTCTACTCGTTCTATAAACTCAATTGGGTTGTGTTTATAGTTTTTAAAGTTTATTGTCTCTCTACTTTCGCTACATAATACATGTGAGCTCAAAATTGGTCGATCTTTCAGTGCGTTGATTTCTTCCTGTAGGCGTAGCTCTCTAGCCCTAAATTCAGCTATTTTCCCTTCTTGGGCGGTTGTGGTGTCCTTCACTTCACTTACTGACGCGTCCAATCTGCTATAGTTCTCTTCCACTCTGGTTTGTATTTGTTCTAATTTGTTGTTGGTTTCTTTTTGGAGTCCTTCAACTCTCCTCTTACCTTCGCCTTCAACTTCATTCACCTTGATCAAAATTTCTTCTCGGACTTGCATCACTACTTCGCTGGTTTTCTCTATCTTCTCTTCCGTTTCCATTACAGTTTGTTTCAGTTCTTCTCTGTACTCAGTCAACTGTTGCTGTAATGTATCTTGGTTATATTCAATTTTATCATTCAGCGTTTCAATGTCCTCTTTCATGAGTCTCAAGGTTTCGCTGGTTTTCTCATTACTCTTCTCTATCTTTTCTCCTATCAGCTTATTCTCCTCTTTCATCTTCTGTTCTAGAGTCTCGATATTCTTTTTGTTACTCTCCTCATTCCTGTCGAATTTTTCGTTCAAGGACTCAAATTTCTTCTCCATCTTCTCAAAATTGTTATCAATTAACTCAAATTTCTTGTCTAGTTTTTCATCTATTTTCTCCTCCTGCTTCTTGAAATTGTCATTAATTAACTCAAATTTCTTATTCAGTTCTTCTTTGTCTTCTCTTCTCCTTCTCTCACTGTCCTCATTTATTGTTTTACTGAAATCGCCCATTAGCCTTACCATGTCCTGTAAGGTCAAATTCTCTGGTGGTGCGGGTTTATCTATTTCCATAGGAGTTAATAATTCTTCCACATCTTCCACTGAAGTTATTTCCTTTTCTTCCATTCTGGCACCTTTCTCGATCTCCTTTTCTAATCTCCTTGCTTCCTCTTCCGCCTCCTTTTCGCGTAGCATCGTCTGGAGTCTCGTCCCGTGTTTTGCCGGTTCCATTTCTGTAGTCGCCGCTAGAATCTGTAAAGTTTAAAGGTATGTTTCCTTAACTATTCTAGCCCTACTAGTTGGCGTGCCACTTTGTTACAAAACGATTGTGGTTTGTAAAAATTTGTATTTAGTGTTAATTAGTGTGTAATATGTCAAACTGTAACTTCTCTTATCGTTTACGGGTAAACCGTATTTCGCTCTGTTGCATTCAAATGTTGCCGCCTCGCCACCTGATTGGCGCACGGCTTTCTGCAGTGTTGACTCGTTCTATCGTTTGCTTTGATGCTTTCACTTCAATAATTCTTAGTTGTTATTATAAATTAATTGAATCAAACATACAGAATTGCAGATTGAGAACATTTATTAACTCTTTAGAAGGTTCCAATTACTTTATGATACATCAAATTCGTTTTCTGCACCGGCTATTACACTTATTCGGTTGGTACTTGCTCAGTTTCAGTGTTTGTATACAATTCGTCTTTAACGCTAGTTTACAGTAAATATGGTTTTTCTCAGGGGTGTTAAAGTCCTTTCGGCTACAGAAATATATACTTACGGCTAACACACACAAATTTATAACAATTCTTAATACTAGTTACATAAACAAATTAATATCTCATTATATTCAAGTAAGTAATTACCAATGAAAACTTGTAAAGGAATTTTGGGTTAGTTTTCGTTTGTCAAATTTATTTATCAAAAGGTTCGTCAATTATTTATTATATTTTACCTTCAATAATTGCTAATCGATTAAAGTTTAAATAGTGAATTTAACAAAGCATTTATTTCTGAATCGGAATAGTGATCAGTGAAGTGAAATAGTTATTTATTAATTCTGACCAAAAAATTGTGAATTCGATAATGGGATAATGTTTATACTCATCGATTTTCCTGCAGAAGATCCTGATGTCGTCTTCTTCTTCCGGATAACTCCTGGGATGTCGTCTTCTTATATTTTCCAGAAGTTTATTTCCCTCGTCTCGATGGTCTTCCTCGTTGACTCCGGCCTCGCACTCCTTAGGTTATCGTCCGTCTTTTTCTATGATCGATGTCCCGATGATCTTCATTCGGTGTCCGTTGTCGTCTCTCTTCTTCACTGCGTCTTTCCGTCTTCTTCAGATAATTATGGTTGGTTAATTAATTTTTTATTAAACAAAATTCTGTTCAGGATTCCCTGGACTGTTGTTGTTATCTCCGTCTGGTTTAAATAAAGTTAAAATTTACTTTAATAATAAAATTTTAGTGCGAGAGCTGCTCGATCCACTCTCGGCGTTGGTCAATAATACAGTAATCAAAATCTAACGGTTTTTTGGCAATAAATTTCTGGTTGCTATGGTTACCTAATAAATTATGCTAACTTTCATTGGTCATTAACTTGAGTCATTGTTATGTTTTAACGTCTTTTTTAGTCTAATTTTACCAAAATATCTTCAAATGAAGATTTCTATCTTATACTAATAGCTAGAGTTATTACATGAGTACCATTCTTCCTAATTTTTCATGATGATCATTTTGATATCCCTCATGCCCACTTTTGAATAGCTAATTACATTTTTACTATTTTCCATATTTTTATTTTACATATATTTTATTCAAAATTAGTTGTTAATCATATATCTTGGTATTAGAAATACTCACTTAATTGGTTTAACCATTTGGTATACTCTGCTTCAACTTTGGATTATTATTTGTTCTCAAAACTACTAAATTTATATTCAACAGTTTGGCCTAGAGCCTAGATTTTATTCTACTCCCATCTAACATTTCTTAATAACATATTTGGTAATTCTAATACAATTTTATAAACAACACAAACAATAAACATCAGTATTTCTAACTCTAACTCTTATTATAAAAATATTCCTTGTCAGGTTCTAGCCTGAAATAACTTTTAACTACCTTTTCTGTTTTTTATAATTAACTTGCTTATCCTATAATTTACTACATTCTATGGTTCTTTGAACAATAATAAAAATCTTATAATACTATTGATAAACTGTGCCTTACTCGATATGTCTTATCTACTAATCCCTTCACTTAAATATAGTGTCTGTCCTTCTTAATTTGCTACTCATTCTAATAACTTAATTCTTACCTTATTATATAGTTCTGACATCCTATTACCTAAATTTATAATATCACAATTAGTTTAATCTTACTTACTAACATACAGTTTATCAAAAATTGTTTATCTGTTTATTATAGTCTGCTTATAAAATATTTTATTCTACACCCCCACTGCACTTTTCCTTTCATAGAAGGTTTCTTTATTTATTATCACTCTCACTTTTTTCCATTATATGCTATACCTAGCACTTCACCACTTATTTAATTTTACACACATTTTTAATTTACTCACTTGTTTATTCACATGATTTGTCTGATTATTTTATATCACTGTGTGATTATGGTCATGAATAACTAGTTTACTTTCAAATCACTCTGATCACTTTTAGTTATTACTTAAATATTGCTTTTGTTTGGCTCAAAGCATCGTTTATTGGCTTTGCCTATTATCATCACTATTAGTTTGGGTATGGTTAGTTTCTAACTCCCTACCTTATATTATATAAATACATTCTTTTATCAACAAAATATATATGACATTATTACCTTCCATTAATCTTATTATCCTAGGTAAATCTCATATACTACAAATATCAGTTCATTATTTAAATTACAATATAATGGTCATTATTTGGGATTATTTGATTGCACTTAGGTCTCGGTTGTTTCTTCATTGTCTCTTGGTTCCTTTGGTATTTATCCGATCTATTGTGTCCGGTCATTGTCAGTTTAATAGTCATTTGTCATTTTTGGGGTTACTGGGTTATTGGTCTCTAAGTTTATAAGTTTTTGCCTCTTATTCTTATCTTCAGCTTTTTATTTTATAATTAAATACAATTGGATCTTCACTACCTTATGTCATGTTACAATATATATATTATAACAGCACCAAATATCAATTATTTGGGGTTATATGTCAACAGTATACTAGAATCATGTTTAAATAAATTGTAATAGTCAAAACTCCATTTGTATGTAGAGCGATGAAAATAATGCTTTGTAAAACGATGCACACGTGGCCGTTATGTAATCAGCTCACTGTACAAGGAAGAGCCCCACCCTAACTGTTAATTATTAATATCTCGGAAACTAATAAATTAAGGCGAAACCCAAGATAACCAAAACGTTTGCCGAAATATTAATAATAACGTGTGCAAATTTTACGCAATATAATTAACAAATAAAAGAGTTAATTATTTTAATTGAATAACTTCTGTAAAAATAGAGCTACATTAATGAGATTTTAATATGTTATAAAGATAATAATTTCCAACAGATTGTATATTTTAGATTTAGCACAACTTGGTTTGCAACCAAGATATTGAAAAAATAAACTATCACAGGAAATCTGGACCGACAATTTGGTTCCGCCGAATAATAATATTAATTCTCCGTCTGTGGGAATCTAACTTCATTCTCACGGACCAAGGGAATTCAAATTTTGTGTAGTAGGGAGAGCGTGTCAGCCAATCAAATCATTTGACGAAATCCCGACCAGCGCGGTGTTTTCGGGCTGAACCATCACTCTTCTGCCAGTACTTGCGAAGTAAAGACGTAATTCTTCGATCGTCTCGTAACCATAGTTGTGAAGATTCATCAGAAGACTCTACGTGGTCAACACACGCAATTACGAACACAGTAAATACAGATCAACTGTACAACTCGTAATTATTGCGTCAAGTGCAGATACTCTTCATTACAACAACCAAGCTTATTGTGTACTACAAGCTGTGGTCATAAGCACGCAAGAGATCCACCAGACTTCAAGAATACGACAGAGAGGCCGTCTAAATCATTGGTGAACAGCTGACGAGCAGAGCTACCACTCGAACGAAACACACACACACACACGCTGACGTGCGAATCGACGAGGGACATACACCAGTTCCAGCAGAGAGCCGTAGACGTTAAAATATTCAACAAACAGCAGGAGAGGAGAGTGTTGCCGAATTCTGAACTCAACGACCGAATCCAGGAGCTCTAAGCAGATTACTATCTCTAGCAGATCGGACTGGGACCAGCGAGGGATATTTGGAGCAACTCTACTATCCACTTCAATAACAGGAAAGCAAAATCAACTTATTTATTTTTCAACAACAAATTTTCTTGACTTTTCAATTAAAAGCATTGTAATTTGAACAATTCAGGTGCCATACAAAAATCAAAGACTCTAGTAAATAAGAATAAATTCATTGTGATAATCTGTATAGCAGTCTAAGTCATTAGTAAGCTGTAGTTAAGAGTCAATAGAAATAATATAAAAGCGCTATACAAATCTTAACAAACAATATAATTATTAGCTCATACTGCAGTATAACAGAAGTCAAATAACTAGAAATGAAATGACGTGAACTAGACTGTCACGCCTAATTTATTTTTGAAAATTATTCTAATTAACTTCAGAGTTTTTATATTTTATTTTTATTAAAATTTAAACTCAATTTATTTAAAGCAATTTAATTAAATTAAATCAATTAATTAATTAAATTTTTACTTGCAATTAACTCGTCAAATAACGAGTTTAGTTTCTTTTCAATTATCAATCAATTGAAAAACATTAGTCAACATAGATTCATTGTTTAAACTGTAAGATAATTGATAATATAATAACCATTTTATTCTTGTGTGTTATTGGAGTAATAAACAACGTTTTATTACCCCATATTGCATTGTTTTATTGGTGTACGACAAAGCCTACCAGTCTCACAGAACTCTCCCCCTTTAAAGTAACTTATTTTGTGTGTTGTTGCCATAAATTTGAGATTACTAGCTTGCGAAATTCAAATCCAAAATCCACACGCCTAAGTCGGAAGAAACCGCAAGATCGGACAGCAGGTAGGTACTCATACACAACACAACACAACAACAACGCATATAAGTAGAGTTGCATATGTCGGCCAACGTGGGGCCCGGCAAACGTACATTAAACTAAATTCACGTTCCGAACAGAAGTTGCATATGGCGCTCCAATTTCGTGGGGCTCGAGAAAATTAAATTAATTAAATTCAATTTAAATTTAATTTTCACGTTAAAACAAAGTTTGCTATTTTAACTCTTAAAACAGCTGGCGTCCAACTGAACAATCCCCAATGAGTTTTGTGATTGGTTGTGGTACAGCAGTGAAATTATTTTGTGTATTTGAAATTGTTTTGTGTATTTGAAATTGTTTATATTTGAAATTGTTGTGTATTTAAAATGGATATGGATAAAATACTTAAACAAATGCAACAAATGAAAGCGGATTTGACCGCTAACATGAACGAGAAATTTGAACAAATAACAGCCAATGCTGAAATGAATAACGCAGAATTAAAGTTTATTTGCTCATACTGCAGTATAACAGAAGTCAAATAACTAGAAATGAAATGACGTGAACTAGACTGTCACGCCTAATTTATTTTTGAAAATTATTCTAATTAACTTCAGAGTTGTGTGTTATTGGAGTAATAAACAACGTTTTATTACCCCATATTGCATTGTTTTATTGGTGTACGACAAAGCCTACCAGTCTCACAAAACTCTCCCCCTTTAAAGTAACTTATTTTGTGTGTTGTTGCCATAAATTTGAGATTACTACCTTGTGAAATTCAAATCCAAAATCCACACGCCTAAGTCGGAAGAAACCGCAAGATCGGACAGCAGGTAGGTACTCATACACAACACAACACAACAACAACGCATATAAGTAGAGTTGCAATATATATATATATATATAATCACTTTCTGCTACAGTTCGTTTCTTGATATATATAAAATATTTAAAATTTATATTTAATTTACCTCAAAATGTTATTTTTCAACACGGGAGTTCTCAAAACATGTTCCAAATAAAGGAAAAATAACATCTTGAGGTAAATTAAATATAAATTTTAAATATATATATGTTGGTGTATTTATATTTCATAGTATGTCGAATTACACATATGTACATTATGGTACATTATGTACATAAAAACCTTGAAAAACTCTAAAGAGAATGCATCCACTGTTAAAACCTACAACGATGGAGATTTTTTCTAATCCTCTTTGTGTTCCAGCATAAACTGTTTTCATTTAGTTGAACAGATTCTAATCTAACTAATAATTAAATTCTACTTAACTTATCAAAGGGTTTTTTTAATAACCAGTTAACTTTGCTTGCACTTCTTTGTATATATCTCATTTTCTCACTTAGGTACTTTAACATTGATGCATTATGCAATGTACTGTATTTCTATCCTTACTACAAAAAAATAATTATTATTACAAAACATTCAAATTTAAAACATTTACAACATTATGTATTGGGTAAAAACATAAAGACATTAAACTATGCTTAAAATTGCTCTTCATTTTTGGAATTACTCAACTGACCACCAAATAATACTCTACAATAATAATAATAATGCATTATTGCAAAAGTCAGCAGAAAAAAACTAATTTTCATTAAGACAATTTTTAAGTGTCTCAAGATTTTATTTTCCATTTGGAATTATACTGAAAGTATTTACACCTTAAGTATGTTAGCACCTTAGTCAAAATCTGTTGGTACACATTTCATTCACTTTTACAGATGCTGTCAGCATTATACAAACAGAATTACTGACAAACTTGCTAAAAGGGATGAAACATGTATCTAATAAAAAACAACTAAGTATGACTTCTCGTGATAAAGGTTTTATAAAAAATTACTACAATCCATTAAATAAAGCACTGTTAGAATTTACTATGAATTAGAGAAATAATGTAGTATGCAAAAACCTTTCTTTTCCTAGTACTAAGTACTTGGAATGGTAGAATTCGTTTATTCTGTGTATCCCATGCAACAACTTCAGTGTCCAGAACACATGATTTTACTTCTGGACCAACACACTGAGGTAAGCGTGACACAATATCGGGGTACTTGGTTGTATTATTCTCCTGGTTACGACTGTATATATGTATTTTGGAACCTTCAAGATGAATCTGTAAACAAAATTAATTATTGCTTTCTTAGTTAACACTTTTTTTATTTTAGTAGGCTATATTAATTGTAGAGTACACACCTGTGCTCGTTCACCATCATATTTCCATTCACATGTAAAACGAAGGCCTTCAAAACGCTGTAGAACTTCTGAGACTCCTTTTGTAGGTTGTGCTAACATTGGTTTAAGTGGGATGCCTGGAGTTAAACGACAACGTTGTGGTAATGCTTCCACACCTTCTTTGAGAATCACTGGTATGATCATATCATAACTTGGGCATTCACTGTTCAATACATATTAGATATATATATATATATATATAACATTATATGTTTACTATGCAAAAGGTTTATGGGAAATTACATGTCATGTCTGAATGATCACAATGTTACATATCCTTTGAATTTAACTTTCATTATAACAAAAACAATAATTTTTTAAAAATTACAATTATTTTTGTTTATACTTACTTACACCAGCCCCATAAAACCTGATTTCTTTACGATAAAAACATGCTCTCAAAACTTATATAGTAAAACTTGTTCAAAGTGCAATTACAAAGAGACAAAGTTTTGTTCCAGATTGGACAAGCTTCCAAACATATAAAAACAAATAAAGTTCTGCATCATGAACTGTACATGTACTTTGCTTCTGAATTATCACATATGAGGTATCTGCATAAAATTCCCGAAATTTGCAAACAGAATTAGTATAATATGCTGTGACCTAGCAGCAGCATTGAGAAATGGCCTAGTGAAAACTTCAACATAATATTTTGCTTGATCATTGTACTGCACCTGTTTGTGTCAACGAGTGTTATGTGTGACCTGTAATTTATATTGCGTTTAAAATGGGTGATTTTCATAAGGAACAAACTGATATGAAATTCTATGTCATACCAGAAGAAATCCTTCACACAAACATGCAAGTGGTAATAATGTTTTAAACAGGAGACCAAACTTAAACTGATTCTTGATTAGACTGACCACCAACACCCCAAAACTGATGAAATTATTGGGAAATTTATGGAAATCGTTCATCCTCACTGTTGTTCAACTGCTCATGAGGTAGATGAAGAAGTACGCATTTCAAAAAATGTTTGCCATAAAATTATTACAAAAAATTTAGGGATGAGTCGCACTGTAGCCAAATTTGTGTCTAATCTTTTGACTGATGAGCAAAAAACATATTGACGTGGACATTCTGAATCGAATTAATAACGATGAGAATTTAAAAATAAAAAACACCATTACTGGAGTACATTACGTGTGTATGATCACAGCACTGAAACAAAAGTTCAATCATCACAGTGTATGTTAAAAAGAGTCCCTACGAATAAACAAAGCAAGATGTTAAAGTCATACTAAGTTGTTTCATTTTATTCTACAGGTGTTGTTCACCATGAATTACTTCCACAGGGCACGACAGTAAACAAGTAATATTATTCGGAATATTACTCATGACACTCTCAGAAAAAAATCACAATGCTTAATGATGACAAAACGCCCATGCACACATCAGTATTCAGTTTTTGGTGAAAAATGAGGACCCACTCCACATATTCCTTACTCATCCAATCTGGGATCAGCAAAATGAGGTTGGAAGTCCATCACTTTCAGTCAACTAAGTGACTGAGGATTCACTAGCAAAACCACACAATGTCCCAAATAAAGTTCCAGAAATGTTTCAAAGGATTGAAATAATATTCAGAATAGTGTATTCACAATAGAAGGGACTACTCTGAAGGTGAAAATGTTGATTAGCTTCTACCACATGCAGAATGTTTTTATTGAACAAGTTCAGGAATTTTACAGGCATGCTTTACACACTTCTGTAATAATATAATTACTGTTAAACACATATATCACGTACACTCATTTTTACTTCCATGTTCCATAAGGAAATGGAAGTATGGTCAAACCGAAAAAAATCGTGTTCGAGATAACAGTAGATTCTGATTGTACTACCATCAAAACATGAAAAAATATCGGTATGGAGAACCAAACATTACTTCCATGTTCTAAGATTTATATTTAAAATCATTTTCGAAATGAAATATTTCCATAGAAACTACTTCTTTCTACTTATTGCTTCAGTCGTAACCACAGTACTGTGGTCACTAACGTATATCACTTCACGTTATCGCACTCGATTTTCACTGATGACGGCTGTCGATGGCACTGCCAAAATGTCTGGTTTTGCAGAAAATATTGGACTACGGCCAAACAGCCTGAGAAGGAATATTAACAACAAACTACTTCTTTGTTGCCGATAACGTAGTACACATATAAAAAGTTATCCCCTCCCCCTTCAACTATAATTTTCATTTATATAAAATTACCCCCACCCCGTTCAACCAGCCTCTTCATTTACAGATATTTCATCTATGTTTCTACAGTGGATTATTATGCTCTTCTTATCAGGATACTTTATTTATCAAAATAAAGTACTTCACTCTTGTTAAAACATAAAACGTTGCAGGTAAACTACCCCTTTCCCTTAACCGATCTTCACCAAAATCAACAGGCCTCGAGTCCTCTACAATTCAGGGATGTATGCAAACAATTATTTGATTCTGTTTGAATGTGGGGCAGTTATCGTTCATCATAGAAAAAATTACCCTTGTTAAAACATAAAACGTTGCAGGTAACCTACCCCTTTCCCTTAACCGATCTTCACCAAAATCAATAGGCCTTGAGTCCTCTACAATTCAGGGATGTATGCAAAAATTATTTGATTCTGTCTGAATCTGTGGCTGTTATCGTTTGCCACAGAAAAAATTCTACACACAGACGGACACACACACACACACTCTCTCTTTTCGAAAAATGTCTTTTCTTCATGTTTTGAGGGTAGTACAATCAGAATCAGCAGTTATCTTAAACACGATTTTTTTCACCATGACCATACTTCCATTTCCTTATGGAAAATGGAAGTAAAAATAATTTTTCGAAAAGTGTCTGTGTGTGTAGAATTTTGTCTATGGCAAATGATAACAGCTGCAAATTCAAACAGAATAAAATAATTTTTTGCATACAGCCATGAATTGTAGAGGACTCAAGGCCTATTATTTTTTTTTTTATCAGTTAAGGGAAAGGGGTAGTTTACCTGCAACGTTTTACGTTTTAACAAGAGTAAAGTGCTTAATTTTGATAAATAAAGTATCCTGAAAAGAAGGTCATAATAATCCACTGTAGAAAGGTAGACGAAATATCTATAAATGAAAAGGGTAGTTGAAGGGGGAAGGGGTTATTTTTTTTTATAAATTAAAATGCTAGTTGATGATGGAGGAGGTAAATTTTTATAAGTTTTATATGTGTACTACGTTATTGACAACAAATAAGTAGTTTCTATGGAAACATTTCATTTAACTTTAACAAAATTCTATATTTTTTGTTTTAATTTAAATCATGTATGAGAGAAAATATATCGTTCGTGGCAGGCAAAAATATCTCAATTATGTAATGTTTACGTTTCCATTTTATTATTATGATTACCACAATAAAAAGGCAGGCAAGACACACGCACACACAATTCGCGTTATTTCTGGCCTCACTCATGTTTATTTTCTTACATTTGCACGCTTTTTAAATGGAAAGTGCCGAAACCCACACCAACACAACGCGTGCAAGCCGAAAAAGTGTCCAGCGTGGATAGTGATTTGCTTCCTGTGGATCGCTGGGCAGTGTAACTGCATGTGTTTACAGAGGAACGGTTCATAGACAGACTTCTCGTCTTTAGGGAATGAACCCTCTGCAAGATGCTCAGTTCCATGAGTGACTTCGGAGCGCTTCGGAGGAGGGATGATTATCTGCGAAGTTCGGTTTCTTTATAAGAATAAAGTAAGCCTACCTAATTTGTATGGATAAAGTGACTTAAAATAACATTATATTAAACGACTACCCCCATAATAACAAAAATATCTATAAATAGTGAAATTAGTTTGAGGGTGGGCGATATTTTTTTAGAAATTACCGAACCGAATTCAAGTAAATTATTTTAAACATAAATCTTACAACATGGAAGTCATGTATAGTTCTCTATACCGATTTTTTGATACTGACAGCCTCAATAACTTTTTCCATATCACTAAGGAATAATGAATAATAATATATAATGAATATCACAATAATAATGAATAATGGTTTAGCCATGATCATCACTTTACCATCATATTTCTCAAACTGTGATTTACAACATGGAACCTACTATAACATATGGTACTTTACTATAAATCGAGAAAAAATTATTTTTCTCAGACATTATGTTCATGTTTACGTAATACAGTTACGTTAGTGATTATAATCACAAACGGAAATTACGCTGTTGCACACCACTAAATAAAATATCGGTATGGAGAACCATACATGACTTCGATGTTCTAAGATTTATATTTAAAATCATTTTCGAAATGAAATATTTCTATAGTAACTACTTCTTTCTACTTACTGCTTCAGCCTTAACCACAGTACTGTGGTCACTAACATATACCACCTCACGTTATCGCACTCGATTTTCACTGATGTGGAAGTCAATGGCACTGCCGAGACGTCTCGTTTTGCCGAAAACGTTGGTCTACGGCCAAACAGGCCGGGAAGGAATTTTAACAACAAACTACTTCTTTGTTGCCGATAACATACTACGTATATAAAAAATTATCCCCTCCCCCTTCAACTATAATTGTAGCCTCTTCATTTATAGATATTTCATCTACGTTTCTACACTGGATTATTAAGATCTTCTTATCAGGGTACTTTATTTTTCAAAATTAAGAACTTTACTCTTGTTACAACAAAAAATGTTTCACGTAAACTACCCTTTCCCCGTAACCGATCTTCACCAAAATCAATAGGTCTTGAGTCCTCTACAACTCAGGCACATATGTAAAAAATTATTTGATTCTGTTTGAATTTACGGCAGTTATCGTTCGTCATGAAAAAATTTCTCTTGTTACAACATAAAATGTTGCAGGTAAACTACCCCTTTCCCTTAACCGATCTTCACCAAAATCAACAGGCCTTGCGTTCTCTACAATGTAGGGATGTATGCAAAACATTATTTGATTATGTTTGAATTTACGGCAGTTATCGTTCGTCATAGACAAAATTACCCTTGTTATCACATAAAACGTTGCAGGTAAACTACCCCTTTCTCTTAACTGATCTTCACCAAAATCAATAGGCCTTCAGTCCTCTACAATTTAGGAACGTATGCAAAAAATATTTGATTCTGTTTGAATGTGCGGCAGTTATCGTTCGTCATAGAAAAAATTACCATTGTTAAAACATAAAATGTTGCAGGTAAACTACCCCTTTCTCTTAACTTATCTTCACCAAAATCAACAGACCTTGAGTTCTCTATAATTCAGAAAGGTATGCAAAAAAATATTTGGTTCTCTTTGAATATGCGGCAGTTATAATTCGTCATAAAAAAATTACCCTTTTAAAACATAAAACGTTGCAGGTAAACTACCCTTTTCTCTTAACCGATCTTCACCAAAATCAACAGACCTTGAGTTCTCTATAATTCAGGAAGGTATGCAAAAGAGTATTTGATTATGTTTGAATTTGCGGCTGTTATCGTTTGCCATAGAAAAAAATTACCCTTGTTAAAACAAAAAACGTTGCAGGTAAACTACCCCTTTCCTTTAACTGATCTTCACCAAAATGAATAGACCTTGAGTACTTAATAATTCAGGAATGTATGCAACAAATTATTTGATTCTCTTTGAATATCCGGCAGTTATCATTCGTCATAGAAAAAATTACCCTTGTTAAAACATAAAACGTTCCAGGTAAACTACCCCTTTCAGTTAACCGATCTTCACCAAAAACAATAGGTCTTGAGAACTCTACAATTCAGGGCTGTATGCGAAACATTATTTGATTCTGTTTGAATTTACGGCAGTTATCGTTCGTCATGAAAAAATTTCTCTTGTTACAATATAAAATGTTGCAGGTAAACTTCCTCTTTCTCTTAACCAATCTTCACCAAAATCAACAGGCCTTGAGTTCTCTGCAATGTAGGCATGTATGCAAAACATTATTTGATTATGTTTGAATTTACGGCAGTTATCGTTCGTCATAGAAAAAATTACCGTTGTTAAAACATAAACGTTGCACGTAAACTACCCCTTTCCTTTAACTGATCTTCACCAAAATGAATAGACCTTGAGTACTTAATAATTCAGGAATGTATGCAACAAATTATTTGATTCTCTTTGAATATGCGGCAGTTATCATTCGTCATAGAAAAAATTACCCTTGTTAAAACATAAAACGTTCCAGGTAAACTACCCCTTTCTCTTAACCGATCTTCACCAAAAATAATAGGTCTTGAGAACTTTACAATTCAGGGCTGTATGCGAAACATTATTTGATTCTGTTTGAATTTGCAGCTGTTATCGTTTGCCATAGAAAAAAATCCACACACACACATTTTGAAAATGACTTTTTTTCATGTTTTGAGGATAGTACAATCAGAATCTGCAATTATCTCGAACACAATTTTTTTCGCCATCACCATACTTCCATTTCCTTATGGAACATGGAAGTAAAATTCCCGATTAGAGCTTTTGAGCCTCTCAGCTCATTATCAGATCGGGAATATTATTTTCCTGATAGTTCAGATATTTCTGATCTGATGATGTGATAAGAAGCTTGAAAGCGCTAATCAATAAATATTTATATAGTGGTGTGCAACAGTATCATTTTTGTTTGTTATGTTCATCATGTTTTCATAGTATAACTAAAACATCAATACACAATGTATGAAAATCTATTGTATTCTATAATCTAACATACAGTAACTTGTATAAGGGAAGCTGAAATTTACATATTGACAATGTGAGCCACTTCACTGAAGTCTTATCAGTTTTTGTAGATGCATTATACAACCCATACATCAGTTTGTTTATGTAAATCAACACTGGCTGAAAATTATAAAAACTTGATATTTTTGGAACTAAATTTCATATTTTACAGATTTTCTAACATGTACCATTCTGTTTCCATACTGGCAGATTTCACATTGTACAAAATAAACATAATATAAAAACCTGTAACATTTGCTGGTACCATACAATCTTTCCGCATTTGACACGTTACCGCTTTATTGATATTCTGCTTTGTTGAGGTTTAAGCAAGGTTTACTGTACAAAGTTTGATATAAGAAAATATAAAGAAACTATACATACCAATATGTTGTTTTAATAATTAGTGCCTGTTCATCTAATTTTGACTTAAAGACATCAGCTGACACTGAACTTGCAAAATTTAAAATTTTAGGTGGGTACTCTTGTCCTGGAGGGGTTGTTACTAGTGCTTGTGCAAGAGCCTGTGGACAATAAAAAAAAATAAAAAAAATTACTACTTAACTAGACTATTTTAATGTGTACATTAAATGTTAAACACTTTCCCGTTAAATGCTTTATAGTTTTCGAGCAAATAATACATACACTATAAACACTTTACAACACAAGGGACCCAGGAAAGTATTAAATCTGTTTTTGAACAATGCTAGTTACTGTGTTTATTAATTTGCTACAAGTTTTAACAAAGAGTTTAACATAATCTCAATAACAATGGAAATATGTAACCACATAACTCAATGGAAATGTGGAGTTAGATTATATGAAAAGGACAGGTCTTTCATTCCCTCCTCAGACAAGACCATAATGCATAGCAAACCCATGAAAGTTGTATGAAGCTAAAAAGCCGTATGCTTCAAGGAATGAGAATGTTAATAAAAAAAATCAAAACATTTTACATTATAAGAAAATGTTGAAATTTATGAAAATATTACTTCCATATTATTTTACAGTTGCGTGTTGTTGAAAAGCTTACTTTTCTCACATTATTTAAATTTTGTTTAATTTAACATCAAATTATATTCAACTGTAGCTAATACAATTCAGAAACTTCACAAGAGTGAAAGTCAAAGAGAGAAAAAAAAACGCACCACCCAATCTCAGCAAATCTAAACTCAGAACTTCCTGCTGCTTTCTTCATGACATTTTTCCTTTATATGGTTTTTGAAAATGTGTCAGAGAATGTGACATTTCATTTTAACAATTTGCATTAAACTAACTCACAAAACAAGACCACACTGACAATAGTAATAGTAAGCATTTGTAATCTGTAGACTGAAGATAAGGTGTTCAGCATATGGGTATGGGTCAGCGTACTGCTGCAAATAACAACAGTAAACCACGGGAGTTATAATAAAGATTCTACTGTTGAGTAATACAATAAAGGAATTCCACCACTTGATAATGGTGGAGGCACCAAAACGCCTTGTCCAGTATGAAGCAACTAGCAGTTCTGGATGAAATTTATACCAAAGTTGGAATCACAAAAACTTCTCATAACAATATTGTAACATGATGTTTCCCTCTACATAAAGAATATACCCTAACCTAACTAATTATCTTATCCTAATAATGAAGAACAGAATAAAAATTAAGTAAAGAACCTGTATAATGTAAGATAATATGTGTTAAATAGTGAATTTAAGATAAAAGTAAATCAAATAATAAGACCAAAATACCAAATATGATTATATGGAACTTAATAATAAATAACTCTAGTAAACTGCATAAGTAATGTTGTCAAAAATGGGTGAAAGCATATACAGCAGAACTCAAATAGTTTGCCAATCAGGAAAATTTATAAATTAGATAAAATTTGAAGTAAAAGAAAGGGTCAGAGAATAATCATACCTGAGTGTGAATCAAGTCACTAAACCCATTCATAGAATGATTAATATAAAATACGTGAATAATAACAGTTTTAATTGTATTTAAAAGTGTAATGATGTAAGTTAGGTTATGCACCATATGTCCCATGTTAAAGCAAGACAAAGAGATAAAGAAGGAAGTAAGATAAATTGTTTCATGATAAAAAGTATGAACAACAAACAGAATAATAAAGAAGACAAATATAATTAACTACTGATGTTTAATAACTCAGTAATAATGTAAATAGTAAGAAACTGATGAGATAAAAGCCTACATGTACTGGGTAGGAAAAATAATAACAATTTATGTAAATAAAACCTGTTAAATTATATAGTATGGATTATAAAAGAATGTATGTTAGTAGAGTAAGAAAGTAATAATGAGAAATGTCAAGAATTGACCAGGCATAATGTAAATAATAAGTTGACAGCTTTGACAAACCCTTCATACAGCAAAATGTGGAAGTTTATAATGGACAGTATAAGGAAAAAAAGTTCTAGTGAAGTATAAAATATTGTAAAAGTTCAAGTAGATAATAAGTGATAATTAAGAACTGTTCCTACTTTGTAATAGAATTAAGTAATTTTAGTTAGAGAAAGGAATTAAGGTACCAATGAGCATGGACATGAGTAGGCTTAGATGGCAATAATAGGTTTTTATAATAAATGGATATTTATAATTATTACTTCCATGTTCCTTAAGGAAATGGAAGTATGGTGATGGCAAAAAAAATCGTGTTCGAGATTATTGCAGATTCTGATTGTACTACACTCAAAACATGAAAAAAGTCGTTTTTCGAAAAGTGGCCGTGTGTGTGTCTGTCTATCTATAGATTTTTTTCTATGGCAAACGATAACAGCCGCAAATTCAAACAGAATCAAATAATTTCTTGCATACAGGCCTGATTTGTAGAGTACTCAAGACCTATTGTTTTTGGTGAAGATCGGTTAAGGGAAAAGGGTAGATTACCGGAAACGTTTTTTTTTAAATCAAGGGTAATTTGTTTCTATGGCAAACAATAACAGCCGCAAATTACAACACAATCAAATAATATTTTGCATACAGCCTTGAATTGTAGAGTTCTCAAGACCTATTGATTTTGGTAAAGATCGGTTAAGGGAAAGGGGTAGTTTACCTGCAACATTTTATGTTTTAACAAGGGTATTTTTTATGGCAAACGATAACAGCCGCAAATTCAAACATAATCAAATAATTTTTTGCATACTGCCCTGAATTATAGAGTTCTCAAGACCTATTGTTTTTGGTGAAGATCGGTTAAGGGGAAGGGGTAGTTTACTGGCAACGTTTTATGTTTGAAAAGGGTATTTTCTATGGCAAACGATAAGACCCACAAATTTAAACAGAATCAAATAAGTTTTTGCATACAGCCCTGATTTGTAGAGTACTCAAGACCTACTGTTTTTGGTGAAGATCGGTTAAGGGAAAGGAGTAGTTTACCTGCCACGTTTTTTGTTTTAACAAGGGTATTTTTTATGGCAAACGATAACAGCCGCAAATTCTAACATAATCAAATAATATTTTGCACACAGCGCTGAATTGTAGAGTTTTCAAGACTTGTTGGTTTTGGTGAAGATCGGTTAAGGGAATGGGGTAGTTTACCTGCAACATTTTATGTTTTAACAAGGGTAAATTTTTTTATGACGAACGATAACTGCCGTACATTAACACAGAATTAACTACTCTTCTGCATACCTTTTTGAATTATACAGAACTCAAGGTCTGTTGATTTTGTTGAAGATCGGTTAAGGGAAAGGGGTAGTTTACCTGCAACTTTTTATGTTCTAACAAAGGTATTCCCTATGGCAAACGATAACAGCCCAAATTCAAACAGAATCAAATGATTATTTGCATACAGCCCTAAATTGTAGAGTTCTCAAGGTCTGTTGATTTTGTTGAAGATCGGTTAAGGGAAAGGGGTAGTTTACCTGCAACGGTTTTTTATCAAAGGTAATTTTTTTCTATGGCAAACGATAACAGCCGCAAATTCAAACAGAATCAAATGATGTTTTGCATACAACCCTGTATTGTAGAGTTCTCAATGCCTATTGGTGTTGGTGAAGATCGGTTAAGGGAAAGGGGTAGTTTACCAGCAACATTTTATGTTTTAACAAGGGTTATTTTTTATATGACGAACGATAACTGCCGTAAATTCAAACAGAATCAACTACGTTTTTGCATGCCTTTTTGAACTGAAGAGATCCCAAGGTCTGTTGATTTTGTTGAAGATCGGTTAAGGGAAAGGGGTAGTTTATCACCAAAGTTTTATGTTTTAAAAAAGGTAAGTTTTTTATGACGAACGATAACTGCCGAAAATTCACAGAGAATCGAATAATTTTTTGCACACTTGCCTGAGTTGTAGAGAACTCAAGGTCTGTTGATTTTGGTGAAGATCGGTTAAGAGAAAGGGGTAGTTTACCTGAAACATTTTATGATTTAACAAGAGTAAAGTACTTAATTTTTATAAATAAAGTATCCTGATAAGAAGCTCATAATAATCCACTGTAGAAACGTAGATGAAATATCTATAAATGAAGAGGTTAGGTGAATGGGGTGGGGGTAATTTAGTATTATTAAAAATTATAGTTGAAAGTGGAGGGGAAATTTTTATACGTGTACTACGTTATCGACAACAAAGAAGTAGTTTTTTGTTAAAATTGCTTCCCGGGCTGTTTAGCCGTAGTCCAATGTTTTATGTAAACCAGACTTTTCGGCAGTGCCATCGACTGCCATCATCAGTAAAAATCGAGTGCGAAAACGTGAGGTGGTATACGTTAGTGACCACAGTACTGTGGTTAATGCTGAAGCAATAAGTAGAAAGACGTAGTTTCTATGGAAATATTTCATTTCAATAAAATCATATTTAAAATATGATTTTAAATATAAATCTTAGAACATGGATGTCATGTATGGTTCTCCATACCGATATTTATTACTATTATTAAACCATATAATGTTAAAGTAAAACCAATTCTACAACTAAGAATTAAATGATGGAACAGAAAAATTAATATTTTATAGAAAATACTAGACTAAATCAATCTGTGAAAATTGTTATTTTATTATAACTGAACAGAACCATGCCTTGAAAGGTCTCAAAATGATCAGCATAAAAAAAATGCTGATTAATGCTAGTAAAATATTTTTATTGTTAGTAGCATACGGAAGTTATGTCAGTTTTAAGATTTTTTAATAATTTTGATCAAAAAAGGGATGCTTAACTCGGCATCTGTTGATGAGCAACAACCAGAAAAAGAAAATTTTAATAATTAAAAACGGAATATTTAATAATTCAACCAATCAGAATCGTTCAATTGTCAGGTGAATTTACCCATAATGCACCGCAAACGAGTCAGTCTTCCAACGGTCATCAAGCAGTAAACAAGACCTCCTCTGTAATGCTTACAACATAATTAATCTCCAACCCAAAGTATAAATATTTTCAAACCGAGTGAGGTTAGGTGAATGTACACAAACGACATCTAACCTTCGAACGTGAATGTAACCTTAAAGTGAATCGCAAGTGTTGAGCATTGTGTTTTAATAATTAAAGGACAATAGAGTGAATAATTAAATAGAGTGAATTATAAAGAGAATGTAAAGAAAAAGGAAAGTATAGTGTTTATTTTGAGAATTTATAAGAAACAATATTTAATGATCACAATCCCACAGTAACTTGTAATACACTTGTTAACTTATGTTTATATTATCACAGTATATAAACACAAACACTATTAATATTATTTCACGTTTAACAATTGTATTTCGTTATTATATTCAAAGTTTCACTAAATAACTTAGCCAAACTAGGTTAACTACAACAACGGACACTGTCCAAATTACTAACTATTCATCACTTTAGATTTTAAGTTATTGTTTTATCATATCATATATAATCGATTATTGTAATGTTTTGTTCTTCAAAAAAGACATTTTTTGTTAATTGTTGTAGTCAAAAGAACTCATAAGGGTTATATGTCCAAAACGTAAACATAGCCTGCATCTCTAAGATGACAAAAACTCATGCTACCAACTGTTGAGCTATCATTGTAACAAGTCTGGTTAACTAATGTTTATTACGAGAAATATTTCATTTTTATATCTTAAGAAATAGAATTAAAACCAAATAAGAAAATAAAGGAATATGGAAGAAAAATACTAGTGTACGAGTAATTATTTTATAATTAACGATATTTTCGAACTACACAATTATTAGAGGTTACTTCAACTCAAGAAGATTAAGTTGGCAGTATTTATTTTGGAACAAACCGTGCTATTTAAATAATACAACCAGGTCAGTGAACTCTAATAAAGCAAAGAGAAATTAAAATAAGAAATTAATAAAACAATTAACTCAAACCAATAATATCTCCATTAATAATAAATATTATTTGTAATCATTTGATATTACAAATTGGCGCCCATTTATTGAACTATTCTAGTGAAAAAAACCTGTAGCAACCTGTAGCAAGGTTATATTACATCCAGATAAAGCAAAACACAACTAATTTAAACAGACCCTAACAATGAGACATCTGATTTTAGACGAATAAACTATAACAGAAAAGAAGGGGGTTACAGATTTGGCGCAAACCAATGTGAGGCTTGTATTTAACAATTAAGGGCATAATTCAAAATAATTATATCATAGAAAAACACACAAAACGATGAAAAGCGTGGGAGGTTACAATATTAACCTGACTTAAATTATAATGGAAGTCAGAGTTACGCATACAAGTGACATTTGGTATGAAACGAGTAGTAAGAATATGTGGCACACATTAAAATGACGGTAAGTGTGCCAAGTCAAAATAATATATTATAATAAAAATTATATTGATTTATTGATTACTCAAGAAACGTTAGCAGTAACCTGCTTGCTAACCCACGTGAGAAACAAAATATACGCTCGTGAGCATAAGTATTATGGCCACTTCATCCATCCTGAAATAATCACTTAAAATAATTATTTGAAATAATCAATGTTTTTTAACATAAACAAACTGTGTACGATTATAACCTATAAAGTGAAATATGAACATTGTCTACATATGGATTAAAATGATTTCTGAATAAATATATCAAATAAGGCTCGAGGCGGCCTCAAGGTTAGTTCAGAGGTTCACTGAGGGAAAGAGAGCTTTTTGCTAAGGCTCCCTTTAAATCAAGTCTCCCTTAACCTCAAGGGTTTATAAATATGAATTTCAGTCCACGGAAGCTTCTCAAGGAAGAATCGAGTGAAGGTCACCTTACGGAGCATTTATAAATACGGGCCTATATTTTATACAGAGATACTAACACATATCTTATACTGCTCTAATAAAATTCTATTAAAAAAGTTATAAATCTGTTACACAAATGCTTTTAGTATAATTCAATATATAAGGTTTTTATTTCAAATCCATTGTCTTCTAATACATACATATAATTTTCTGTACACAATAAAATATTTAATCCTTATTGATTACAGAATATTTATATCGTAACTATATTTATATTGATTAGTGACTATTTATACCTGTAACACAGACTGTTCAGCGAGGCCAATTCTGAGCTTGCCAGCAAGTGATCGAATAAGGTATCTTGCTTCAGACTGCCTACATGCTACAAACATTGCCTGAATTTTATCCACTTTCTTGCTCATAGCCTGTTAAAAACAACGGATCATTGAAAGTTTCTGCAGATACTACACGTTGGAACTAATGACATTTAATAGCTATAATTTAAAGCAACATGTTTTTATTAGTGGGGTAGGTTGTATAGATTGGCAAGGGAACTAATATCTATAAGCAGAAAAAAGTGGTGATTATTTACCACCAGTTTTAGTAACTGTCTGAGCCATTCAAATAAACTATTACTTCGCAGAATAACATTCGCACAATTTATATACTATAAAAAGTAGGGAGGGTACTGTTGTTTCTGCCTCTTCATACATTCATTCTGGCCAGGCCCATCTGCATTATCACAAGAAGCAGTCTATACAACCAATAGCAGGTAACTCTATTTCTGTATGGAAGGTTGGTATTTGTAGCTAAAGCATAGACAATGTTCAGGCCGAAGACATTATCGATAAACTATTTTTGTGTCTTTTATTTTTTGTTATCTCGCTTTGTTCTGTTTTTGGTTTCAACAAGTTTTTTTTATTAATTTTGCCAAGATTCAGAGAATCTTGTCACTTTTATTATGACAAATGTTGATTGTAACGGGACATTTTGGCCTACCTGGGGGAATATAAAAAAATCAGTGTATTTTGATAAAATATTTTGTGATGTAACATTAAATTTGGGAAACATAAAAATAAAATGAAATAATAATTTTGGGAGACACAGACGTAAATTGATATGGTAAATTTTGTTGGGACAAAACAGAAAAGTACAGTAGAACCTACCGTTATCCGGAATAAAGGGGGCGGCGGTGTTCCGGATAATCAATTTTTCCGGTTAACCAATGCTACCTTATATACATTGGATTCCGGGTAGAATTAAACTACAGTACAAAGAAATAAATGTTCTTAATAATGAAACTACAGGCAGTCGTCGACTTACGACCTATGCGACTTACGACCGGCCGCACTTACAACCACAATAACATGAAACACGCCCACTTGTAACGGGTCGAATTCTAGCCATCCAACAAATCGATATTATTGGCCATTAAATCAGTAAACACGAGTGCGAGAGTGAAATTTGTAATAGTCTTGGACGTTTGTCATTGTGAAACGACAGTTCACATACACTGTAGAAAGATTGTCAAGTGTTCTCATCGACAGGATGTACGGACTTGTCAAGCTGTTTTTAGCACAGTGAAGCACCCATATGCAGTTAAGAACACTAAACAATCACGATAACCATGTACTCGACAGTTTTGAAAACAGTTGACTAGGAAACAAAAAATGTCGAGGGCTCTCAAAATAAGGCAGGTGTGCTATACACACACTAACGCATGAAAGACAGTGTCGGTAACACTACCACAAATCAATAGCCTATACAGTATTTACATTCATAAAAATTGTTGTTTACTAACTAAATACAGTACAGTATTAAATTTATATACAGTACTAAATTTATATACAGTACAGTACTACAATTAAAACATTTTTTTTCAACTTATTTCTTGAAAAAGTCCTGAATTTTTCTTTGTGTTTTTTCGTTACATCGTTTTCGAGCAGCTTTGTCCCTCCACCGTTTTATTAGCAGCACGTCAGCAGGTGTTGCGTCAAGTGACTGTTCCACAAATTGAAGAGTAACCTGAAACAACATGTGCTCTGTAACTGCTGCCTTTTACATTAAACATTAAGATGAATTGGGCCGTGCGCGATTTTAGTAACAATGTCTTACCTCAAATGCTTTGAATGCGTCGTCTGCTTTGACTAGGCTGACAGAAGGTTCGTTGTCGGTGTCGTCTGCTTCACGAGGCTCTGGCTCCTGGATCATTTCGACGATCTCTTCTTCGGTCAGCTCAAGCTCAATGTCGTCTGCTTGTACCCGTTGTAGTGCTTCTTCTTCTTCAATATCCTCATAACCTGGCACTTTTTTTTATTAAGGCTGACAGGTTTTCAAAATCTTCCTCTTCATAGTCGTCTATGGATGTTATTCCATCTGTAATTTTATTCCAAGCTTTTCTCAAAGTTGTTGATTTGACTTTTTCCCAAGATTGTGCACACCAATACATGACGTCCTTCATTGTCACTAGTTTCAAAGCTTCCGTTCGTGTCAAGTTGTTATTCGCACTTTCATGCAAAATATGTCGTAGCAAAACACCTCGATAGTGACGTTTAAATGTTTCAATCACTCCCTGGTCCATAGGTTGAACTAAACTTATGACATTTGGTGGCAATAATTCGATTTTTATTTCACCATCTTTCAAAGTTCCAGGGTGAGTAGGTGCATTGTCGACAAACAAAATGGCTTTCATAGGTAAATCATTGTCTTTTAAAAATTTCTTGACCTTTGGAACAAACTGTTTATGAAACCACAATTCAAAAAGTTCTGATGACATCCATGCATTCTTTTGTGCCTTGTAGTAAACTGGTAGGGCGTTAGGTGCGATGTTTTTTAAAGCTCTTGGCTTATGAGACTTCCCGATACACATTAGTGGGAGCCTAAACGAACCCGATGCGTTCGCTGCTGTAAGGACTGTAATTCTTTCCTTTTGCATTTTGTGTCCTGGTGCCGAAATCTCACTAACACAAGCCAAAGACTTTTTTGGTAGCATCTTAAAATTTAACCCGGTTTCGTCGGCATTAAATAACTGGTCCATTGTGTACCCTTCTACCATCTCTTCGAATTCCGTTTTAAAGATGTCGACAGCGTCCTGGTCAGCAGACATTTTTTCCCCACATAAACTAAGCTGACGAATACCAATTACGATTTTTAAACCTGTCAAGCCATCCTTTGCTTGCCAAAAAGTTTTCACCTTCTTCTCCTAGCATTCCAGCTTTTTGCTGGAGTACAGGGCCAGAAATAGGCACGCCCTTTACTCTCTGCTGCGTAAACCACAAGAATAATGCTTCATTCACCTTTTCAAAGTCAGAAGTTTTCATTGTTTTACGGTTGGGAATTTTTGAAGAATGTTTCAAAAGTTTGTCTTTGTTTTTTATCCAATCCCCAACTGTTGAAACTCCCACATTAAAGTTTGCTGCAACACACCGTAATAATGCACCACTCTCCACTTGTCGTATAGCTTCTAGCTTGTCCTTTATTTCAACAACATTCCGTTTCCTTTTCCCAGACATTGCAGACTAAAAATTACTGTACACACAACGACAGCTTATACGCTTTTTGAAATTGTCAGTGAAAGACACTAAAAATTTGTATTTACACACTAATTTACACTTTAAAACACTCTATATACAGTAGGCCTAACATGAAAACACTAACAATAAATCGCTAATAAGACACTAAATAAAAATTAATTTGCAAAACTCAAAACAACACTGCCACGAAACGCATCAAACTAAAGCTGTAAAGACACTGCCTGGCGAGGGGTAGACAGCAGGCTGGCAGACAATGAATGGTGAAAGTGGCACGGCGTCTCACTGACCCTAGTAACAATGCCTCCGTCCAGTCGGCCCTTCCACCCGCTGCTCCAAGACCCTAGACTGTGCGGCTTTTCTCGTACTATTAACTGATTTAGACGATGTTTTTTATTTTTTTTTATACGAAAATCGTTGCGGTTAACCCGAGAAAATCGTTGCGGTTAACCCGGGTTCCGGTTAAGTAAACCCCGGATAAACGGGGTCCTACTGTAATTATAAAATATTCTTCATGGATTATAAACACGTAGAAGACAAACAAGCGAAAATGTGTCAAGGTCAGCTCCAGTGACTTACAATTTGCGTAACAGATTATGTAACAACATCAGACGATCTTACGTCAGAGACAATCCCAGCTATGGAATTCGGGTGCGCCAGACGAAATTCATGCTGGCGTAGTGATACGAGAACTCAAGACAATGAAAAGTTGGAAAACAGCTGCGGCCGCTTCACAAAGTAGTGCCGTTCGACTAGTCAGTCAGCCATGAACAACTAACAACTACGGACGCAAGTAATCAGCGCGTCTGCCGACTGGGCGTAATTTTCGTCGCGCCCGCAACATATAAAATGTGAAAGTTTTTATATTTGAAAATCTAAAACAGTATTTTAGAAACCGAGTAGATACAGTGAGAAAATAATAATAATATAACACCAACATAGTGGATAAAGTTATGAAAAGGGTTAACATACAAAAAGCTAAAATAGAACCAGAACAAAAGAATTATGCAGGGTCATTGACGTATATAGGTTCACATACTAGAAAAATTATAAAATGTTTTAATAAATATGGAGTAGATATAGCTATTAAAAAATGTGAAACGGTATTTGATAAGATAAGGAATAAGAATATAGAAAAAATTCCAGTATTACAGAAAAGCAGAATTTATAAATTAAAATGTAAAGACTGCAACAAAGTGTACCTAGGTGAGACAGGACGAAAATTCGTATGCAGGTTGTCTGACCACAAACGTGGAGAAGGCAATAGAACAACCAATTCGTTATATGCAAGACATTTCATAGAAGACAACCATAAGTTTGTTAATCCTTTGGAAGAATACGAAATTGTAAAAGTAGTAAATAACACAGTTGAAAGGAAGCTTAGAGAGGAGTTAGAAATATTGAAAGAAAGAGAAAAAGGGTTAGACAATTTAATTAATATTAAAATTAAATTTGATAATCAAGAAATATTTTATAACATAATTAAGAAGTAAATGATAGAGGACAGATAGATAAGATTAAGAATTATATTGCATAGTACTAATTGGATGGTTTAAAATAAGGGTATGTGACTGACCCACGTGTGTGGAGAGGAAGAGGGTAAGTTTAAAAGGATGCACACACACAAACACACACACAACACTGAAACACAAGGAATTTGCTAGAAAAATATGTAACTGTACAGATGGTGGGACAGGGTTTAGGGGGTGGGGAAGGGACATTAATTTATAGCTCGTTGTGTGTGAGCAGGGTGGGGTGAGAGGGGTGAAGGGTTTGTTTTCACATAATTTCTGTCTGTTCCGATCTGACGAGCTGTGAAGCTTGAAAGCACTAATCGGGATAATTTTTATATAGTGGTGTGCAACAGTGATCATTCTGCTTGTGATTTAAACCACTAACACAAATTTCTTCATTAAATAATATAACAGTTCGGCGATAAGTCAGTGCGTGTATACAAGGAAACATTGTAAGAGAGTACCTTCAACATGATAAAAGGGAAGTAAACTATCAAATTTTATTATTTTTCATACAATACAAGAACAGATGGGGAAAATTAATTTGAAATATGAGCTCTAAGGGGAATGTAACTTGTCTAATGTGAAAGCGTGTGTGAGTGTATGGGTGAGTTTGAATTACATAATTAAAAAGGCACTGGTTTACGTTAAGAGAAGATAGTTTAGTATTTTTTACAGCATTTGTTTTAGTGTTCAACAATTTAATTATCAGTAATATCTTGAAGAAAGTTTGTTGTTAAAATAAATCATGTACACTATTAATGTTATCATAGTAAAAGTGTAAAAGATGAGGGGAGTAATTTTGTCATTGTCGTTAATATGCAACAGTAAAACTAAATCATGAATAAACACAAGTTTGCGTGAATATAGTAGATTGAAGTAGTCATTTCCAAACAACCATCTTGTTATTTTTCAGCTCGTCCAACGAGATCCTGGATACGGTAAGTAAAAATTTGAGTTGGTACTAGACAACATGGCGGCTGTACTAGCTGAAAGTATATAGTTGTAAACAAAGTTTATTAATAAATTAATAAAAGGTAATAAAACTTAACAATGGCGCCCGAACAGGGACGGTTTGCAATAAATAAAATTATGCAAATGTGGACATTGTGGAAAGAACAATATGGTTGTTTGAAATAAAAATAAATTTGTGTATGTAATAGACGTAGATATGGGTTATGTTTTGATAACTGTAAAATATTTATGTTGATGTTTTGTAGCGGGTATTGTGAATTAAGATGGTAATACTTAAGTAAAATAAAGGGGATTATAATAAATAATTTTGAACATGGCCGGGGCACGTGAAAATAAAGTAAGTGGATCAGGGGAGTTATGGAATAGTACGGAATTCATGCACGAGTTTGAAAGGGTTTTGAAAGGAATGACTGAGGATGACTGGAGTAAATTTAATGAGCTGAGACAAATGAAAGAACAAAAAACGGGATTATACGCTTTTTTGAACGAAAATAGTGATGACACTAATAAACAAAGTAACGAGGTAAGTGAAGGGGTTAGTGAAAGTAAAATAGTAGAAAAGGGTAATGTAATTGAAAATATGGTATCAGAGAGTGATACACTGAAAATAGATAGTGACGATATAGAGATAGTTAGTGAGAGTGAGAGAGTAATGGGTTGGAAAGGGGTAGAAACAAATGTTTATGAGTCAGAGAGAAAGTGGAAATATAGTATAGAGGTAGAAGGGTGGCAGAGGGTAAATTTTCCCCAGGTTTATTGTGAACCAAGGTGTTTACAAATGTTGTTGTTGAAGGGCAAGAGTCCCTTATTATTGGAAGACATGAGGTCTTTGAGTTGTTTCCCGAATTTTTATGAGTTAGTGCCCTCTGTGTGGGATGGTAGAGAGAGTGTGATATGGTGTTATGGTGAGAGAGATTTAGATAGAGAGATAGAATTATTTCAGTTGAAGAGAAATTATAAAGAGTTGAAAGCGAGGTTAGAATTGAAGGAAATAGATGATATAAAATACTTACCTTGGAAAATAGAGATGGATAATTATTTTGATGATGATGATAAAATAACTGACTTTATATTGAATAAAAATACTGATGGAGACAGATATGAGATCACAAATGTAGACAGGTTATATGAATTAATAGATGATGTTGATAATGGCTATTATAATAATAATTTGTATGTGTATAACAATGATTTATGTTATAAAAATGTTAGATATTTATATGATGATGGAGGTTGAATTAAAAAATAAGTGTATGAACATTTTTAAATATTGTAATTTATGGTTCTCACCTTGCTAACTTATAAAATGAAGTGTGGTAAACTGAAAAACAATGATGAAGAATTGTAAATAAATTAATAGTGAAGTTTATCGTATCTATGTTGTAAGATGTACTTTATGTAAACAGTGTGTGTAGGTAGTAGAAATTGTTTTAATAATAATAATATTTTAATAGACTAAATAAATAATGAGAGTTGATGTTAAATGACTTGTAATTGTTTTGGAGTAAAGTAATTAAAATATGTTGTGTTTTCAATACTTGATGGAATTCAAATAATTTGAGATGTTTCAATATTTTTGATTGATTTGAAATGTTGTATAAAGAAATTTTTCTAATGAATTTAAATTATTTTATGAGATTTACATTTGATAATAGTTAATAAATAAATAAATGTTAAATTGTTTTTAGTTTGTGGAATAACATGGTTGTTAAAATGTTTCAGAAGGAACATGGAGTTATTGATGTTTGGTGTTTATATTTGTGTATCTATGATAGTATGGAAGTGATTGATCATATGTAAGTATGAATTTGATAATGACCTTGAAGTAAAGTAAATGTCTTATAATGACACTAAATGAGTTTGAAAGAAGCTAACTTAGGTAAAATATTAGTGAAATGATGCAAAATGAATGTTAATAATAAATCTGAATTTTTTGGGAGAAACTAATGGTCCAATAAATAATTTAGAGTATAAATAAAAAGAATTAATAGAAAGTTCAAGTTGTAATGTTGACGATTTTTATAAAAATTATTTAAATGTGAATTGTTTGGTTAAATGTAGCAATGATATTGTTCATGTTTATTATGTTATATTATTCAAGATGTGTGGGTAATTTTTGGGGGTTGTTTGGTGTTAATAGAAGTGAAATAATTATGGAAAGTAGAGACTGCATCAGTAGAAGGGTTTAAGTTTAGTTATTAGTTATGCTATTGCAGTGGTGCATGTGCCACTGCAGATAGCGATGAGTGTTGGTGGTAACATCAAGGTATGTTACCATAATCGGAGGCCAAACTGGCGTAATATACACTGCACAACTTGTTATATAATTTCATATTATATGTTGATTTGTTACCGTGCAGTGTATCATAAAGATGAAGAGAACATGTCTGAAATGAAAGATGATTTCCCCGCCTTTTCGGGCGATTACTGCCTTACCAGCACTAATCGTGGTTTTGGACGACAGCCAGCTGTGGGCAGCAATTGTAAAACTGAACATAGTTGGTTGCCCTTGAAATTGGTACAGATTTGAAATTAATGGGGGGGTGACTTAGGGGAAATCCCCGGAACTATGGAACAGCGGCTATCACTCTGTTCGCGTGGGAACAGTTAACCAGGTGATAGACCCGCATTAAGGCTATGTAAATATGTAAAATCAGATATTATGATATCTAGCTTTTGAAAAATGTAACGCAGAAGCAAGGACAAGGAGATGACAAAATTCCTCCAAAACTTCAGTCCTTGTGGACGCAACTGGACGCCACAGTCCAGGGAGGGTCATAGTGTGTGTGGAAAGGGGGTTACTCAGGGGAGTAACGAATTAAAAATTTGTTTTAATTTAATAATGATGACGCGCTACTGAGCTGACTAAATAATTTTGTTTTGATTTGAGAAATGGGTGCACTAGATGTTTCTTATATTGTGTTTATTATGTCTTATTATGTTAATTGCATGTAGTATGTTAGGGATAAGGATTATAAAGATGTAATAATAGTTTATAGAATAAATTTTCAATGTGTTTAAAGATTTTAAGTAAATAATGGAATAAATTTGAGGTATTTAAGAATTTTCAATGGGTTGTAAAAGAGAGAATTTGGGTAAGGATGATTGTTTGAGTAAGACGTTTGAGTCAGTCCGAGTTGAGTATAGATGGGTGTTAGAGAGAATAAGAGGTGAAATACAAATAATGTAGAATTTGAATATTGATAGTGACATAGCTATGGGGAAAATATGTAGAGTAATGATTGATATATTGAGGTAATAAATAAATGGAGATATTTTGTAGATGAAAGTGGTGTAATGGGAGAGTAATTAGTTGATAGTGGAATTTTGTAAGTGGGGTGGTGTGGTAAGGAGTCCTCAATGAAAAGCGCTGTGGCGGGAGGTGAACCGTTATGCGCCGGAAAGGGTTACCTAGGGAGGGTCCGGGAACCAAATGAGGGAATGAGCATTGGGAGGGAACACACATCCTGAGTACAAAGGGGTAGAGAGTATTTTGTTATAAGGGTAGAATGATGCGAAATGAGTTAGAGTAGTAAGTTAGAGGTAGAGAAGGGTTAGTAGATGTTTTTATAGATGGGTGTCATACTAGATAAAGAATTTGTAAGTGAGCGTTAGAGTCATAAAAGGGGTAAGATTATGGGTAAATGCCAAGTTGATAAAGTGAATTTTTGTATGAATAACTGAGAATCACCCAAATTAATAAATGAATAAAAAAAAAATTATTTTTTGGAAAAGTTAAGGGATAGATAATTGATGATTAATTAATAAAAGTTCAATTGAGATTAAAATGTAATTTTTATAATTTTATATGCAAATTTAAAGATGTAAAGTGTGTAATTTTGGTCAAGTAAAAAGGTGAATTGTTTATTTTTAATGTAATAACAACAATGTTTATTATGATGTAGAATATGTAGTTGATTTTATGATGTACTTAGATGATTTTGTGTTAATTTTAAATGAATTTAATCATTTTAAAATATTAATCCTAGGAGGAAAGGTATTTGTAATATGGTAATGGGAAATGTTTATTTAAATTCTGATAGAATCAGAGGAATGTATTTTGAATTTTGGGATAAAAGTTAAAGAGAGAAAGTAGACAGAATGAGATTATTGAATTTAAAAATATGTATAATGTTATGTTATGTATTCATATATATGTTAGAGGTTAAGAGAAAAAACCAGTGCTTCTTAACGCAAACCAGCACAGCTAAGGGGAAACAGATCAGTTAGGGATATAGTATTGTATTATTAATATATAGTATTGAACAAAGTTTATTAATAAATTAATAAAAGGTAATAAAACTTAACAGCATGTTAATTACATAAGTTTAAAACCCTCATCCATCCAACTATGTATTTTCTTCACAGATGCTTTAAATGGCCAATTTATGCAAATTTCTGGTGGCTGTAAGACTTATGCCTACCAGGCATACCATAACATCAGCACTGCCTTCCTGAGTTTTGTCAATCAATTGTATGTCCTCAGAAACTATCTTACACTATATATTATTTTATTATTTAAGAGAGCCAGGATACCTGTGCCATAAACATTTGATCCAATTCTGTATCTGCGACATCCCGACTCTTGGGTCTGAAAAAATCAACCCCTTCCATTTATATTTTTGGAAGATTTCTCCTTTTCAGCACTACATAATGTGGCAGTTTTCTCCTGTCTGCCATAACACATAACACATCTCTGTTTCTCATTGGCTCCTATTCTTACTGTTATGTTTTTGTTGCCTATCATATTGATGTTTGAGTTAAGAGGCATCTCAAAATAGTCAGGTGTCTGGTCAGCATTTCTAATATGTGATAAATCATAATCATTCTCTTTTCAAAGTCCAATTTCATATCTGTAAAAAGACTAACGGTTCCTTGCATGTAGCCAACAGGTGCTGGGAAATAGTCATTTTTCGTCTCATGCCTAGATTGTATCTTGAAAAATTACTCTACTCACTTGGAAGTTCACAACTCCGCTTTCTTTCACCAGTGCAAGACCCTTTATCTGGCACATTTCCATAAACACGGCATAATCAAATTGCCTCTTTTTACTTATATACTCCATCTCTTCTGTTTGGGGATACTTCACTTTATGTCCACAAAACGCTCTTCTGCTACAACTGCTTTGTAAAAATTAATCTATCTTCTCCTTTTGGCAATCTCTGATAGAATTCTCACTCACATTGAATTTAAAGGATTGCTGCATACTAGAGAACCCACAACCCACATTCAAAGTAATATTATGAATACTGTACAATATATTATGTAATACTGTGATTGGTATTATTAAAACTATTTGTCATTAGAATAGTACATACATTATATTACTCACATAGGTTAAGCATATACTCACATCTATTTACATTATCCACAAATGATGTATAATTTATGTATATTGATAGATACTATTTATAGAATATACTAGAATGTTCTGTACCAATGTACAATACATTTATACATAAATGTAGTTTGTTCTACTACATTCTAGTTATAGTGCCTAGAATTTTCTTGGCTAACTAGTAACTGACAAAGGCTGGTGAATGAAGTCATTAACAATTTATACAAGTATAAAGAACTGTAAGAGACAGAGTTGGTCAGTATCGATTCTGACAGTTAGTGAGAGTTAAGTTACAGAATTAGTGTGTGTATCTGATACCACATTTAGGGATCAATACTATATTTGTGTGTTACCTTTTCGTTTGTATTTGCTGTATTATATATTTACTTGTGAAAAATTATTTGCAATAACAGTAAATAAACGAGGTGTTGACAGTGATACAAGTGTTTTATTTCGATTGCTGTCAGAAGATGACAGGATGAAGTTCCCACTTTCTTCCACTTCTCTGATTACTTAAACTTTTCCTTACCATAAATGAAAGCAACTCCATTCCTTTCAAACTCATATCTTCACTATAAAATATTGTGTGACAATTTCTTTAAAACCACTGCACTGTACTTCAATAACTCAGTGACTGAAACATGTAACATACGATGCATGGAGAAAAATAAAACAACAGTGTTGCTAATACTTTGCAGCATAACATGAACTAAATGCACAGTCACTTAGTTTCTGATTCATATACATTGGAAGAGTCAATTTGATAGCAGGAAGGGGGCACAAAAATTGTACTTTTGAGCTGGATAATTCGTGCATTCCAATTTTACGATTTAGAAAAAAGTGTACAGGCTTTCAAGAAAATACTGTAATTAGTTTAAGCTAGGTTTCAAATCAAAATTATTAAAAATTTATGAGAAGTAAGATATTTCTTAATTTTTATGCATATAAAAAACACTATGACCAGATAACAAATATATTATCACTGGATTATAAAGAAACCAATAGAAGATCCAGAGAATAACATCAGTATGGTCAAAGAGAAACGGGAAAAATTAATTTAAACTAGTTTAATTATTAGTTATCATTTTTTACACGTTCACTGTTAATTATAACGTCAACAAAATTCTGCTAATTTATTGTTTTATTGGAGTGTTAGTGGTCTCAAATATTTCTACTAGTAATTTTGTACAAACCACTATGTTGTCTTTGGTATTGACGAGCGCTATAAATGACCTGAAGATGGCTTGACTGCCGAAAGCGCTCGTCAATACCAAAGACAACATAGTGATTTGTACAAAATTACTAGTAGAAAAATTCTGCTAATGTTACCCACTGCACTTGTAATTTGTACTAAGTACTAAGAACTGAATTTCAAAATTTTAAATCAAATAGAACAAGAAACAAACCATCCACAACTTTCACAATTTGAAACAATTACAGTAGAGTCGCGATTATTCGACCTACGATTACTCGACATTCTGAATTATCCGACACCATCCTTACTTAAAAAATTAAGATTTATGGAACGGTCAGTTATCATTTTACACATGCTACAGAGAAGAATTCTCCGAATTCTCAAGGTAGTACAGTACACAATCGGCTGGAAAGTTTCATTTTTGAGTGTCGTCAGTCACCCGTGACTAATAGGATTAGTAAGTGAATGACCGCTGAGTCACATGACGCGCCTTTCACCATGAGTCATCAGGCCTAACCTGTAAACAACCCATCAGTGTCAATAGTGACTGCGTACCGATCAGTTCGTTTCTCATCTGTCTTAACTTGTTTCGCTCGTTTCGTTTATCCAAAGTCATGTGGTACAGTGTCTGTAGTGATGGCTTCGAAAAGGAAAAAGGTTGTCGTGGCTATGGAGGAGAAACTAAAGGCTTTAAAAGGAATAGACAAAGGTGAAACATTATTAAAAGTGGCACAAGACTGTGGTGTTGGGCGTGTTACTGTTGCCGACTGGAAGAGGAATCGTGCGCAAATTGAGAAATGGTGTTCTGAAAGAGTGACTGACAAAGCTTTGCAAGGAAGAAAAAGTATGAAAAAGTGTGAATACGAAAAGGTTAGTGAAGCGTTATATCTTTGGTTCGTGCAAAAAAGAGGCGATGGTGTGCCAATATCTGGACCAATGTTGCAGCAAAAGGCATTGAAGTTTCGTGAAGAATTTAAGGAAGGAGACCCTAATTTCACAGCAAGTGTTGGATGGCTCGATCGGTGGAAGAAGAGGTACGGAGTTCACCAGCTTAATATCTGCGGTGAGAAACTATCTGCTGATTGTGACAGTTTAGAATTCTTTAAGCAAAGGTTATACTCATGGGTTGATACAGAAGGATTGACTGGTGATCAAATATTTAAATGCGATGAAACTGGTCTTAATTATAAGCTTCTTCCAAGCAAAACCCTTGCAGCTAAGGCAGAAACAGCAGCCCCTGGTCATAAATGAAGTAAGGAACGTATCACAATTCTTGCTTGTAGTAATGCTACTGCCAATCTAAAGATGAAACTTCTATTGATTGGGAAATCAAAGAATCCTAGAGCTTTCAAACAGGTTTCTAAAAATGCGTTGCCAGTAAAATATTCAAACTAAACGAGTGCATGGATGAGCTCAGATATTTTTAAGAACTGGTTTTTTGGTGAATTTGTACCGAAGGTGGAAAAATTCTTGGAAAAAAGCAATTGCCAAGAAAAGCCATTTTGTTATTGGACAATGCCCCCACTCATCCAAGTGAAATGAACTTAGAGATGGAGAGATCAAGACGATGTTTTTACCTCCTAATGTTACGTCCATTTGTCAGCCAATGAACCAAGTTGTACTGGAAACTATAAAAAGAAACTACCGCAGGCAGCTTTTGTCTTCTCTGATTGACTCAATTGACCAAGGAGAGAACATGATTGAGAAATTGTGCAAGATAAATTTTAAAGACGTAGCTTATTTTGTTGCACAATCCTGGGAAAGTGTTGGTGCAGGAACAATTGCTAAATCATGGAATGTTTTATTGGGTGAGAAACCTCATAGTGAAGAATCCGCCTCAGAAGATAATGAAAGTGTGTTGCCTTTGTTAAAACAAATTCCTGGATGCAAAGATGCGACAGTTGAACACGTCAACGAATGGTTTACCCTAGATCAAGAGTATGAAGTGACTGATGAAGATATCGTCAACATTGTCAACGGCACTGATAACAACGCAGAAGAAGTCGAAAATAGCAACAATGAATCTGAAACTAAGATTACCCACAACGAAGGATTTCAAGCTCTTCAAATAGCATTGAAGTACGTGGAGCAACAAAGAGATTCGATAAGCACTGACGTCCTGCTACTTCAGCGGCTACGAGACATGGCGGCGAGAAGACGTAATTCAGCAGGCAAGCAAACAAATATCACCAGTTTTTTTAAACATACGTAATCTGTTATTTATTAACTTATTATCTTGCAAGTTTATTGTATGTGTTGTAAATACTAATATATTGGTGTAAAAATACATTATGTGTCAGTAAATATTAGTATTTTATTTCTTTCCTTATTATTCGACCTTTTTGCTTATCCGACTTTTGGCCAGGCCGTTTAGGTCGGATAATCGCAACTCTACTGAAAAAAAAAATTACTGCATGGTTTAAAATTATGGACACCAAACTAGAAATAGACATCCCACACTTCATAGACCCAGCACAGTGAAGCCAAATCGGTACCTATGATGGTAGAGTCACTCCCAGCATGGGCAAGAATTATGGCTGGGGAAAAAGTAGTGTCTGTCACTGGCTAACACAGTCGTTCTCAACATTTTTTTGTTTACGGCACACTATCCTTTGTAGTGAGTTCCCATGGCACAGTAATGTATGAACTGGCAACAATGCAGGAGACTTGGTCTTCCATATGCCCAGCTTGCCTTCATCAGTCAGTTGTTTGAAGGCTTCCCAGCTGAAACACCATTTCATCAATGTTATGGCATGTTTGGGGTTAACTATCCTTTAAGAGAATTTGTTGTGTGTGGAGAAAACCTAAGCAACGAACGTACGGACCCTAGCAAATTAAAAAGACATTTGTATACCAAAAAAAAATCAATTGTCTGGAAAAAATAAGAATGGTTTTAGTCTACTGTTGGCATTCCAAGCAAAGTCAGCAAAAGCTATGGTGTGGAAAGTAACTATTTCTGAAAAAGCACAAGTAGCCAGTTATAAAGTTTCTGAAATAACAGTGAAAAAATGTAGCTCCACACTACCGCTGAGGATGTCAGTTTACCAACCTGCAAGGAAATATCCTTGGTTCCATTGTCAAATGATACTATTTCCTGGCAGACTGACAACATCTTCAGACATCCATCATCAGGGGTGCTACAACCCTGGGCAGGTCCTGGCCTGCTGAAGGAGATCTTGCCACCTATCTCTGTCCAATGTGGATTCCTTCAACTCCCAACGATCTTTCAAATGCGGATTCCTGCACTCTCTGCATATTGCTGCATCCCACCTTGTCACCTCAGTTTTGGTCTTCCCACTTTTCTTTCGCCATCTGAGTCATACAGGAAGATGCACTTTACAGGGTCCTGGAAATCCATCCTGATAATATGACCTGCCCATCTAAGCTGTCCTATCTTTATCTTTTTGATTATGGTCAGCCATGTAGTAGCATATAAAATTCTTCATTAGTTTTTTTTTCAGACACCTCCCCCCTTCATTGGCCCATATATTCGTCTCAGTATTCTCATATATTCCCAGCACATTCTCAGAACGTCTGTCTCCAATGCATACAATAGTACTGGGACAACCGATGTCTTGTATAGGAGACTTTGTTGTCCTTGACATCAATTTCGACTTAGATTTCCTTCAGATATTCAGTGCCAATGAAAAGCCAGATGAGTATTTTCAATACAGCTCGATAAGTCCACTGTTAAACTGATTTGTCATAAATGTTAATTACAGAGTTACATCAGATTTGATGATTGGGATTCAATTATTTAACAATTCCTTTCATATCTTGAATTGCCTTCAATGTCAACTGGATCAGATGTGTGTAATTCCATATCCAGCATCTTGGAACAAAGTGGGCTATCCTGGAAAAACTGTCTTTCCGTTTGCACAGATGATGCACCTACACTGACTAGAAGATCAAAAGGATTTATTTCAACATTGAAACATTTCTCAAATGCAGGTTCAACACACTGCTTCATACATCATGATGCTCTGATGACCAGGGGTGGGTTTACCATTTTGCCGCCCGTAGGCAATATAAATTTTCCGCCCTCCCACAAATCTCTGTTGGGGGGGGGATCATTATATTCCCTCTTTGGTTTTAAAGTCTGCACTAGTGTTCTGTTTAAATCCAAACTTTGCTATACAATCACGTGTGCTCTCGTTCATCTGCCAATTAATAGGATCAGACTCTAAGACCTTCCCTACCTGATTTGATGATATTGCATCATGTTTTTGACGTGAACTGGCTCTAACTAAAAATACTGCTAATAATATTTTTAAAATTCATCAGTATCTACACTGATATTATAAAGAGAGAAACTTTGTTTGCATCTTAAATTTTAATTCAAATTAAGTTAGAAAACTTTTACTTATTCTAAGATCAGTCTGATAGATGAACATGAACGACAGACGCACATGCGGTATGACAGTATGTTAGAGTAACAATATTACACATAAATTAGAATTATTTGGCGTTATTTTCTGTGTCGCATAAAAATTAAAGTAAGTACCGCCAAGTAACTTCAAAACTGTGTCCATTACACCTCGTATAGGATGTTTAAATATGCTTTTATGATGAATATTAGTATAAACACCAGCTAATAATAACGCCTATATTTTGTGCACAAAAGCAAAACCACATGCACGCGCCAAAATTTATGTGGTGCAGGTCAGGGTTGGGTACAAAATTATGCTATGCTCACAGCCTATGACTGTTAGCAGTTAGTGGCATCTCACTCACGTCAAATTACAGAGTCGGTAAAGGATGTTCGAAATTTGAATGTAAACGAATTAATAGTTATGTAATTAATTAATATAATGGAAGTATCACATGGATAATCCATGTAAATGTAATTATGAAAAAAGGATGTACTTCACATGCATACCAAAAGTAAATGACAAACCATTCTCTTTGTGTAATAAGCCTAGTTACTAAACAATATATATTTTTAAAAGTTTGTTATCATATTGGGACGAAATGGAGAGGCATTTGAAACATCTCTTAGGTATAAAAACAACATAACGGAAGTCAAATTTGATTTGAAGTCATAGGCGATTGCCTACTTTGCCTATGCATAAATCCGTCTCTGCTGATGATGAAGTCTATTCCAACAGAACTTAGAAGGGTTTTAACCTCAGTTGTTAGGACAGTAAATTTCATTAAGTCAAGACCTCTTAAAGCAATATTCCTGAAACAAACATACCATGAAGCAAGAGAATCAAACAGGATCTTATCATGATACTTTTGTAACGTGACAAATACAGGGGATTTCATTTTATTAAAATTTTTGGGATTTAGTAAAAATATCCATAAACATAATTTCCAACTGTGACCAGAACACGTGGTGAATTGAAACATCATGCTAACAAAGGAACGATACATACGTCTCAACAGTTGTGCAATCAGTACGGAAGAATGCACCCAGCATCAGTTCCTAGAACTTTGCGAGTGTGTGGCAGTACGCCCTATCGCACCCGACAAGCAGGTGCGCGGACCGACGCCAGTTTTGTGAAACGCAAAGATGGCTAAGATGCAAAATTTCCGAGCACATGTAACAGGTTGACAGATGTGAGTCCTAAGGCCAACCCTTTTCGTGACGTCAGCCAGTGCTGAACGAATATCTTCTGCGATCCACACACAAACATTTGCATGGGTTAAATGGAAAATAACAAGCGACGAAAAACACAAGGCTTTGTCTTCCACCTAAAAAGACGTAATCCAGTTGGCCGTGAGCGTAGAGACGCTTCTTCCCAGTTCGCTTACAGATTGTGCCTGGCCAGGTACTGCCCTAAGGGGCTCTTCAACAAATTTTAATAATTTTCAAGTAAACCATGAGTTAATGGAACAGTGATGTGGCAGTGAAGTGAAGCGTTAACTAAGGAACATTCCAAGTTATTTCGGACACACAACCAAATCCAAAAGATGAGAAGTTATGAGCTCGAGAGATAACCACATGCCGGCCGGGAGGGGGTATTTCCTAATATGTTAAGGGTTTTGGTAAATTAATGAATCAGGGAAGGGTTTTTTAATATAGTGTGTGTGTGTATAAAAATGCAGACTGGGCGGTCTGATATTGATATCTTAGAATAAGGTAAGCCAGTAAAATAAGGTAGAGTAGAAATTGTATTCATGGAACGAACAAGAATAAGAAATTATTAAGATGCTATGTCATCTGCGAAAGCATGAGTAAAATTTGTTGAAATTTGTTAATATATAAAAAATTAAAAGGTCATGAATTCTCTTCAAACAAAATGAGTTATGTCAATTATTACAGTAACCTATAAACCACGCTAACATCTTATGTTCGTGCGACCGAACTTTGGACCCAGATAACTTTGCAGGTAGGTGGAATAAAAAGTATGTATTTATATTTATGTAAGTGATTAATTAACACCACAAATGGCGCAGCCGACAGGGACCATTTTTATGAGTAAAAAATTTTAAAGTAAAAACCGCACCTACAAATAAGATGCAAGCGTGTTTTTGAGGTTAGCGTAATGAAATAGAAGTACGTTATTTATACACAATTGACAAGATCAAAATTATATTATGATAAAGGAAATTAATTAGAGTACATTGATAAGTATTAAGTATAAATAATAAGAGATGGCAGATAACGAAAGCAACATAAATGAAACGACTAGTGTCGAAAATTTTGATGAGTCAAACATGAGTAATTTTGAGATACATTTGACTCCAAGCGCGAGTCAAGATAAAACAGAGTTAAACTTAACTGATCAGAGTAATGTAACTGAAGATTCGGGTGTGCAATTGACCCCGACTTCAACAAAATGTAACGTCCAATTCAATAGTGACGTAATGAGTATGTTACAATTAATCTTAAAACAAAATAAAGAACAAAAAAGTGATTCTGACGTTAAATTTAATAAAATTGATAGCAAGCTTAATGAACAGAAAAACGAAATGCAAGAATTTAAAAGTAGTGTAAATGAGAAATTAGATATGCAGAATAACAAATTAAATGAATTAAAAAATAATATTCAAGAAATGAATAAACGTTTTGAAAATACTAATGAAATAATAAAAAATAGTTTGAATAAATTAGAACAGAGTATTGAGAGAATGGGAGTGGATGTGATGAATACAAACAAGAATAATACCAATGAAAATTATAATGATACGTATAAAAATGTGGTACTAGATAAAGAGTTAACAAATGATGTCGAAAATAATAAAAGTAATATTGAGAATAGTAATGCAATTGAAGAGATAGTATCAGAGAGTGATATGTTGAAAATAAATAGTGAGAGTACTGATGAAGTTGTAGAATGTAATAATGAAATGTTAATGTGTGTTTATGAGTCAGAGAGAAAGTGGAAAGATAATATAGTGGTAGAATGGGGGCAGAGGGTAAATTTTCCCCTTATTTATGATGATTCAATGTGTTCACAAGTGTTGTTTTTGAAGGGCAAGAGTCCCGTGTTAGTAGAAGATTTGAGTTGTTTATTTTTTTTGTATAAGTTTGTACCCTCTGTCTGGAGTAATATTGAAGGTATGAGTGGTGTTATGATGAGAGAAATTTAGATAGAGAATGGTGTGTTGAGAGAGAGATAGAATTATATGAATTAAAGAGAGATTATGGTGAGTTGAAATAAATGTTAGAAGTGTATTTAAACAAGAATAATTTAATTGATGAGAAAATAACTGACCCAATAATGAATATATTTACTAACGGAGACTTGACAGAAATACTTAATGTTGACTTGGTTCATGATTATTGTGATAAAACGGATGAATTTGATTTGCATGGTAGTGACACACAAAATAGCCATATGCGTGTCAATAAAATTGAAAAGTGTTATTTGAAACAAAGACTAATTTTTGACGATGGAAGGTAAACTATAAAACAATCAATGAACAATTTTAAATGCTTTGTTTTGTGGTTTTGACCTCGCAACCTTGGACATTGAAGTGTGATATAACTGAATAAATAATGATGAATTGTAAATATGTTTAGCGAATTTAATTGTGTATATTGTAAAATGTTATGTAAACAAGGTGTATGTAATGGAAATTGTTATAATAATAATATTATAACATAATATAAAATATTATAGTTGAAGTCTAAATAAATAACAAAATTAATTTTGGAGACAGTAATTAGCGAATTGTAATTGTTTTGATAGAAATGAAACTTGTATTTTCAATAAGTAATTTAATTAAAATAATTTGAAATGTTTTAAATATTTTGACTGATTTAAATGTTGTATAATTGAATTTTCTAATGAATTTAAATTATTTTACGAGATATGAATTTGGTAATTAATTGTTAAATTGTTTGATTTGAAATAACCTTTTGTTAAATGTTTCAGAGGTTACTTGGAGATATTGGTGTGTATATTTTGTGTATGTCGGTATGTGAATAATGGACTGTAAGTATAAAAATTTATACTAACACAAATCAGATATAATAAAATGTTTACAGATGTTTAACTCAAATGAAATAATTTTAACTTCAATAATGAAAATAACTTGAGATAATAATTTAAAAAATAATAATAACTGAAATATGATGAAAAATAAATGTTAATAATAAATTTGAAAATTTTAAGTAATCAAACTGTAGAAAGAAATGAATGATTTCAATATTGATGGATAAAATGGTTAATGAAAATTTCATATTATAATGTCTTATATAAAAGTTAATTTAGTTATTAATGTGCTATTGCTGGGGTGGCCTGTGCCCCAGTAGATAGTGGAATGGGGTGGGGGTAACAGTGAGTGTTACCTCCATCGGAGGCCGAAATGGCGAAAATGTACGGCACACCTTTTTTGTACAATTTTAATTTGTGCCATGATAGACTTCCGTGCCGTACAGAGTAATGACGAGTAGAACAGGCATTAAAGTAGAGTTTGATTTCCCCGACTTTTCGGGCGATTACTTGTAACATGTCCAAAATTGGGGCAGTTTATTTCTTACAGGTATGGGGCATTTGTATTATTTATTTCATTTTGCGGGATTTTATGAAAATATTGTGAAAGTTTTATTTTCCGGCGAACGCTATTTCCATTATAACAGACCACGTGGCAAGTAGAACAGTTTGAGAACAAAGGCAAGGCGTAATATTCTGTTGTGTAACCAGGCAAGGAATTTGCACCACCCTAAAATTTCTCAGAACTTTGCATAAGTGTGACCACGCACCCACGAGCAGTACAAGTCCGCGCTCGGAATGACGCCGTCGTCCGAAAACCAAGATGCCTGGGGAACGATTTTATTCATCGTCTCCTTAACTGATCCGCAGGAAATGCCGCTAAGGACCGCCCACTTATAGTGACGTCAACAGTGCTTAACAAATATCGTCCACGGTTACCACACAAAAAAACACACTATATTTCATGCATAGAGCTAATAAGCCACAACAAATCAACCGTGAACGACGACAAAATCAAACGGGCAGTGGTTATAAACTTCCTACTGCCCAAAACACGGTCTACATTAGGCAGAGACGCTAGGCAGTCCACTAGAAGCCGACTCCAAATACAGACGCTTACAGTTTTGTTTAGGGCCCGGTCGGTGGTGTTATAAGATGTAATTAATTCAATAGGACCGACTGGGACCCACGAAATTAATAACCATATTACCGTGATTGACGGGCAGTTGGTGCAGTGACATGGAGTGATTAATTAAATACGGAATCTTTATAATGGGAATCGGATAACAGAAACACGTGTTCGGTCGGTAGTGAACAGTGAATTAAAACATGAATTAAATACTATTACCGTGCATCAAATATGAAATATCAAGGGGTAAAGCATTAAATCGAGTGTGAGTGTGGATGAGCAGAATGGGCTACCTTAATTATTAGAATACTTGATAGGTTAGATGATATTTTATGTTAGTTAAATCTGAGGGATAAATGTATATTTTAAACCTATTTTTCAGTGTCTTTTAACATTCATTAAAATCAGTTGGTTTAATTTGAAATATGTGTTAGCCTAAGTTATTTTGTCATTACCACTTTCTCATTTCTGTGTTGCGAAATTCGTCTAAACGTTCCGGAATCTTTCTGAATTATTAATTGGGTGTGGTCAGATAGCAAAATTGTCCTTTTTATTTAAGGTGGAGTGTAAAGGTTTTCGATATTTTACCTATAAAAAATAATCGTGGCGACCTTGGTCTTCTGATAAAATTCAAGTAACAGGTAAGTAGTTGTGACTGCGTACAGGTAAGTTCTGGTAGTGGATTTTATGTATTAATATATTTCGGCCTATTTTTTAACATCACATTGGCGACCCTGCCAGGATTTTCGTTTAATTGTAAATTTATACGAGATAGACCTATTTTAATGCACAGAAAATAGGATGTGGTAATGACGTACTTATGTAATATTATCGTATATAATTACGCGAAATAAGGTTATGTTTGGGTAGAGCTAGCGTGTGTTTACTTTTACGTATTGATAACTGTTTTATGTATGGGGTATTTTGATTTAAGGGGACGTTATATAAAGGGTATGATATAAAGAAATTTTGAAAATGACCGATGTACAAGATAAGAATAGACCTAACGATAGCGTAGGGGTGGAAGAAAAAAAGGTGTTAATAGACGATCTGTTTAATCTAATAAAAACCATGTCTGAAAATATAAATAGCAACATAAATACAAAATATAAAGAGCAACAAATTGATTCCAATGTCAAGTTTCACGAGTTGAAAAATGAGATTCAAGAAATGAATAAACATGTTGAAAATAATAACGAAATAATAAGATCTAGTTTAAATAAATTAGAACAGAGTGTGGAGAGAATGGAAGTAGTTGTAAGGAATCCAAAGAAAAATAAAACAAATGAAAATTGTAATGACAAGTGTGAAACTATGATATCAGATAAAGAGTTAAAAAATGATAACAATAATGTTGAAAATAATGAGAATAATAATATTGAGTATAGTAATGTGTTTGAAGAATTGGTATCAGAAAGTGATACGGTGAAACTAAATAATGAAAGCACGGATGAGTTGGTGGAATGCGATTATGAGATGTTAATGTGTGTTAGTGAGTTAGAGAGAGAGCGGAAAAATAATGTTGTGGTAGAGTGGGGACAGAGGGTAAATTTTCCCCTTATTGTTTATAATGTTGATGATGAGGTAATGAGTGCACAAGTGTTGTTGTTGAAGGGCAAGAGTCCCGTATTGATAGATGAATTGAAGTATTTAATTTTGTTGTGTAATTTTGTACCCTCTGTCCGGAATAATTGTGAGAGTGTGATGTGGTGTTATGAAGAGAGAGAGCAGACCACATGTGTTATGAATGTAGAGAATGGTATGTAACAGAATTGTATAATTTGAATAGAAAGTATGACGAATGGAAAGAAAGTTTAGAAGTATATTTGAATAATAATGACTATAATGATTTGACCAAAGTAATTAACCCGATAATGAGTGAATTTACCGACGGAGACTTAACAAAAATACCTAACGTTGACTGGTTTAATGAGTATTTTGGTAAGATGAATGAAGTTAGTTTTTATGGTTATAACACACAAAACAGTAATTTGTGTGTGAATGAGATTGAACGATGCTACATAAAACCAAGGTTAATCTGGGACGATGGAGGCTAAACTATAAAACAATAAAAGACAGTGATAAACATTTTGTTTTATGGTTCGGACATGGCAGATTTGGACAATGAAGTGCGGAAAAAACTGAACAGTTAATAACTAAAGTTTGTAAATAGTTGTAGTGCATTTATTTATGTGTATTGTAGAAGGTCAGCTAAACAATGTATGTATGTAGGCAAGTGATAATAATAATATTAAATTTTTGCAATTTAAATAAATAAACATCAGAATTAATTTTGAATAACAGTAATTGACTAATTATAATTGTTTGATAGCTAGGTAATTTGTATTTTCAGTAATTAATTTAATTAAACTAATTTGATAGGTTTTAAATGTTTTGATTGATTATTTAAAGGTAATATAATTAAATTTTCTAACGAATTGAAATTATTTTACGAGATTTGGAAATTTTTGTGTGTGGATGGGAGGTGGCTCAGATGAGCCACGAATTTAAATGCATAACATAAAAAATTTTTAATTCAAATTTTGATCCAAGAAAAATGCTTGTGTTCTATTTAAATAACTATACGCTCAGACATTCAATATAAGGTGTTCATTCCATAATTTTAAATGTATTATTTTATTGTTGTACGTTAGATATAGGTATTGATAAAAATATGTTTTCATTATGTGTGTATTTTTTAAACTAAGCAGATAATTAAACCGTCTGGCAGGCGGTTAACATGAATTATCAGAATCAGAGAGAGGGGAAACAATGAGGGTAGAAGTAAGTACTGATAAATACATATATTTCATGTAATTTGTTCAATTTTGAGATGTGTTTTAATTGTGTTAGGGATATCAGCTGATCAGCAATAAAATGTCACTGATATTGGTTGCAAATGTCCCAGATAATTAATGTTTAATGTAATGTTTTAATGTATTACAGCTGCTATTTTAAATAATGAGAAGAGTAACTTGAAATTGAGAAATAAAGTAATAATTTGTGAAAGCTAATAAAAGATAGTTTTTTGGGTGATGATTAGTTTGTGGGACATGTAGATCTGTCCAAGTTGAAGTCAAAGTTAAAGTTGAAATAGTAGAGAGGAAAATAATGTAATGTTGTTTTGAGTTAATGTGTGTAATAGAATTTTGAGAAGTATTGATGTTGACACAGTAGTTGTGGAGAATATAGGTAGAGTTTTGAGTGATATATTGTTGTTTATAATTAATGAGGTTATTTTGTTGTAGTTGTAGTAAGGTAATAAGATTGAGATTTTTTGGGGATGGCGATTTTGTAGTAGGGGGTAGTGTAATGTAGGAGTCCGCAACATAATGATAGTTTGGGATGGGATGGGATCGATTTAGTGGGGACGGGGCCGCCTTAGGTAGAATCCAGGGGCCAGATAAGGGAAATGAGTTTGGGGGGGGAAACACGTATCCTAAGTACAAAGGGTTAGAGAGTATTTTTTTTATATATTGAGAGAAGGTGGCGATTTGAGTTTAATGATAAGTTGGGTTTAGAGATTGATGGGATAGATATTTTGATAGAGATGGGTGTCATGGGAGTTGAAGTTGTTAGAGGTTAGAGTCAGAGGTAGAAAGATTATATATGTATACAGATTAAGTAGTAAATTAAATGAGATAAATGTTTAAATCACCCACAGTAATGGAGAGTAAGATTGTTAAATAAAGAGAGATTTATAATAAAGATATAAAATTTTAAAACCAGTGACAAAATTTTGATAGAATTTGGAAATCATGTAAAATTAAGAATTGTTTATTTTGAATAATTGAAATGTCAATTTGCTTATTATTTATATTAATATTTTGTTTATTTTAAATATTTTATTTTATTATGTTTTGTGTTTCAAGTTAGAATGTTACAGATGTTGAATGTATTTTCAGATAGAACTGGTACATAACGTATGTAGGTCAAGGTTGTGGACTTGACCTAGTTTAGATCAGCTGATCGTGAGGTCATATACGTTAATAGCAAGGAAGTCAATTCAACTTGTGTTTTTTGATCAATTTAGACAAATTTTAAAATAATTTTATATGTAAAGGAAACATTTTAATAAATTTAATTTTTTCTTTGAATTTCAAAATTTTTGGAAAATATTTTTTGGAAAAAAAAAAAAAAAAATCTTGATTTTGCGCCTGCCAGCTAATGAATATTTTTAAGCTTTGATTATTTGATTGTTTGTGTATTAACCATGTTTATTTTAGTGATTTATTGTATTGACTTGTGTTGTTAGACTCTAAGTATTCACATGTTAGGTTAAGGATATGTTTGATTAGAAGAAATGTTTAAATTAACTCATTTTAAATAAAACAGAAAATAATGAAGAGAATAATTTAGAATTTATACAAAATTTATGAATCAATTTTACCTGAAAACAACCAATGGGTTGCAATTTAAATAACTTTTAAAGGATTTTTTTTTCAATTTTATGATATGTGATGTCAATATGTAATGTGAGTGTGTGTGAGCCCAGTATCTGCTAAAGGCAGCCCAGCTTGCATAGAAGGGGAAACATATCGGTGGAGGATCTGGCATAATCTAAGCCATGGATTGAGGATTTTGGGGGGTAGCATGTTAGAAGGTGAGGTGTGCTGTGGTACTTGTCTGTTCGATTTCTCGGTGTTGGGATCTCTTACGGAGAAGTCCAGTGATCTCGTTCAGATGCGTCCATAGTCGCCGAGCCAGGGGTTCGTGTACCCATTAAGTATAAGAACAAGGGGGTTGTTGGCACCAGTTCCTCACCGCTCCTCTTAGGGGTTTTATCAATGAGATTTCTTCTGTTCTGGACAGCAGAATTCTCATTGAGGGGGTATTGTAACGTGTCCAAAATTGGGGCAGTTTATTTCTTACAGGTATGGGGCATTTGTATTATTTATTTCATTTTGCGGGATTTTATGAAAATATTGTGAAAGTTTTATTTTCCGGCGAACGCTATTTCCATTATAACAGACCACGTGGCAAGTAGAACAGTTTGAGAACAAAGGCAAGGCGTAATATTCTGTTGTGTAACCAGGCAAGGAATTTGCACCACCCTAAAATTTCTCAGAACTTTGCATAAGTGTGACCACGCACCCACGAGCAGTACAAGTCCGCGCTCGGAATGACGCCGTCGTCCGAAAACCAAGATGCCTGGGGAACGATTTTATTCATCGTCTCCTTAGCCGATCCGCAGGAAATGCCGCTAAGGACCGCCCACTTATAGTGACGTCAACAGTGCTTAACAAATATCGTCCACGGTTACCACACAAAAAACACTATGTTTCATGCATAGAGCTAATAAGCCACAACAAATCAACCGTGAACGACAACGAAATCAAATGGGCAGTGGTTATAAACTTCCTACTGCCCAAAACACGGTCTACATTAGGCAGAGATGCCAGGCAGTCCACTAGAAGCCGACTCCAGATACAGACGCTTACAGTTTTGTTTAGGGCCCGGTCGGTGGTGTTATAAGATGTAATTAATTCAATAGGACCGACCGGGACCCACGAAATTAATAACCATATTACCGTGATTGACGGGCAGTTGGTGCAGTGACATGGAGTGATTAATTACATACGGAATCTTTATAATGGGAATCGGATAACAGAAACACGTGTTCGGTCGGTAGTGAACAGTGAATTAAAACATGAATTAAATACTATTACCGTGCATCAAATATGAAATATCAAGGGGTAAAGCATTAAATCGAGTGTGAGTGTGGATGAGCAGAATGGGCTACCTTAATTATTAGAATACTTGATAGGTTAGATGATATTTTATGTTAGTTAAATCTGAGGGATAAATGTATATTTTAAACCTATTTTTCAGTGTCTTTTAACATTCATTAAAATCAGTTGGTTTAATTTGAAATATGTGTTAGCCTAAGTTATTTTGTCATTACCACTTTCTCATTTCTGTGTTGCGAAATTCGTCTAAACGTTCCGGAATCTTTCTGAATTATTAATTGGGTGTGGTCAGATAGCAAAATTGTCCTTTTTATTTAAGGTGGAGTGTAAAGGTTTTCGATATTTTACCTATAAAAAATAATCGTGGCGACCTTGGTCTTATGATAAAATTCAAGTAACAGGTAAGTAGTTGTGATTGCGTACAGGTAAGTTCTGGTAGTGGATTTTATGTATTAATATATTTCGGCCTATTTTTTAACATCACATACTGCCTTACCAGCACTAATCGTGGTTTTGGCTAGCGGTCAGCTATGGCCATAATCAAGTCACTTGACCATAGCTGACTTGAAATTGGTTGATACTAGAAATTAATAGGGGCGTGAAACTAGGGGAAATCCCGGAACTAGGAAACTGCGGCTGCCACTCTGTCCGAATAGGGACAGCATAGACAGGTGGTAGACCCATTTTAAGGGCTTGTAACTATAAAACGAAGGTATGTCGATACCTAAAATCTTTAAAATGTAAAGTCGAAGCAAGGACATGGAGATGTTCAATTCCTCCAACTATGCAGTCCTTGTGAACGCAAATGGTCGTCACAGTCCAACATAAAATACAATAGTGTGTGTGGATTGGGGGTTGCTCAGATGAGCAACGAATTTAAATTTCATAACATAAAAAATTATAACTCAATTTTGCCCTAATAAAATGCTTGTATTACGCTTGGATAAATAGGTGTTCATACGTTCAGTATAATGTGTTCATTCTATATTTTATGAATGTATTATTTTATTGTGTTAGAGGTAAGAATTGATAAAAAATATGTGTTTTATATAATTTGTGTAATTTTGAAATGAGTATAACAAAGTAAATAACTAGACCGACCGGCAGGCGGTTTACACAATAGTACCAGAGTCAGAAAGAGGGGAAACAATGATGTGTAGTATGGTAGATCAGAATGATCACAGTTGCACACCACTATATAAAAATTATCCCAATTAGCGCTTTCAAGCTTCACAGCCCATCGTCAGATTGGAATAGACAGGAAATATGTGAAACCCCTTTACCCCTCTCCCCCACCCTGTTCACACACAACAAGCTATAATATAAATGACCCTTCCCCACCCTCTAAACCCTGTCCCACCATCTGTAGAGTTACATATTTTTTCTAGCAAATTCCTTGTGTTTCAGTGTTGTGTGTGTGTGTGTGTGTGTGTGTGTGTGTGTGTGTGTGTGTGTGTGTGTGTGTGTGCATCCTTTTAAACTACCCTCTTCCTCTCCACACACGTGGGTCAGTCATACACCCTTATTTAAAACATCCAATTAGTCCTATGCAAAATAATTCTTAATCTTATCTATCTGTCCTCTATCATTTACTTCTTAATCATGTTATAAAATATTTCTTCATTATCAAATTTAATTTTAATATTAATTAAATTGTCTAACCCTTTTTCTCTTTCTTTCAATATTTCTAACTCCTCTCTAAGCTTCCTTTCAACTGTGTTATTCACTACTTTTACAATTTCGTATTCTTCCATAGGATTAACAAACTTATGGTTGTCTTCTATGAAATGTCTTGCATATAACGAATTGGTTGTTCTATTACCTTCTCCACGTTTGTGGTCAGACAACCTGCATACGAATTTTCGTCCTGTCTCTCCTAGGTACACCTGTAAAGACTGCAACAAGGTGTACCTAGGAGAGACAGGACGAAAATTCGTATGCAGGTTGTCTGACCACAAACGTGGAGAAGGTAATAGAACAACCAATTCGTTATATGCAAGACATTTCATAGAAGACAACCATAAGTTTTTTAATCCTATGGAAGAATACGAAATTGTAAAAGTAGTGAATAACACAGTTGAAAGGAAGCTTAGAGAGGAGTTAGAAATATTGAAAGAAAGAGAAAAAGGGTTAGACAATTTAATTAATATTAAAATTAAATTTGATAATGAAGAAATATTTTATAACATGATTAAGAAGTAAATGATAGAGGACAGATAGATAAGATTAAGAATTATTTTGCATAGTACTAATTGGATGTTTTAAAATAAGGGTGTATGACTGACCCACGTGTGTGGAGAGGAAGAGGGTAGTTTAAAAGGATGCACACACACACACACACACACACACACACACAACACTGAAACACAAGGAATTTGCTAGAAAAAATATGTAACTCTACAGATGGTGGGACAGGGTTTAGGGGGTGGGGAAGGGTCATTTATATTATAGCTTGTTGTGTGTGAGCAGGGTGGGGGAGAGGGGTGAAGGGGTTTCACATATTTCCTGTCTATTCCAATCTGACGATGGGCTGTGAAGCTTGAAAGCGCTAATTGAGATAATTTTTATATAGTGGTGTGCAACTGTGATCATTCTGATTGTGATTTCAACCACTAACACAAATTTCTTCATTAATAGTATGGTAGATGTAAGGATTGATAACCATATGTATTTCATAGAATGTGTATAATTTTGAAATGTGTTTTCACTTTGCTAGGAATGTCAGCTGATCAGTAGTAAAATGCCACTGTTAAATTGTTTATAAATGTTCAAGGTAGTTAATGTCAAATATAATGTTTAATGTGTTAAAGATGCTATTTTGAATAATGAGGAAAGTAATTTGATAAAGTTAAGATTTTAAATGATTTGTGAGAAATAATAAAAGGTAGATTTTGGGTGATTAATATGTTGTGGGACATATAGATCAGTCCAAGTTAAAGTTAAAGTGGTAGTAGAGAGAATAATATTGTTTTGAATTAATGTAATGTTGTTGTGAGGTAATGTAATAGAATTTGAGAAGTATTGATGTTGACACAGTAGTTATGGGGAATATATGTAAAGTAATGATTGATATATTGATGTTTATAAATGATGATGTTATTTTGTAGTTGAAGTGAGGTAATGAGAATGTGATTTGGGGATGGTAATTTTGTAAGAGGGGATATTGTAATGTAGGAGTCCGCAACAAAAGGGTTGGGACGGGATGGGACCGATTTGGCGGGAAGGGGTTGCCTTCGGTAGAATCCAGGGACCAGACTAAGGATTTTGGGGGGGGGACACTTATCCTAAGTACAAAGGGTTAGAGAGTATTTTTTTTATATATCGAGAGAATGTGGCGAATTGAGTTGAATAGTAAGTTGGGTTTAGAGATTGTTTGATAGATGTTTTGATAGAGATGGGTGTCCTGATAGTTAAAGTTTTTAGTGGTATTAGAGGCAGAGTGAGAAAGATTATATGTGTATACCTGCCAAGTGGCAGATCAAGTTGGTATAAATATTAAATCACTCAAATTAATGGAGAATGAGATTGTTAAATAAAGCAAGTTCTAGTTAAAAATATAAAATTCTGATTGAAACCAGTGACAAATTTTGATAGAGTTTGACAATGTAAAGTTATCAAGTGTTTATTTGAGTAATTTAAGTATCAATTTGATTGTTAATTATAATAATATTTTGTTATTTTAAATGTTTTATTTTATTTTGTTTTGTGTTTAAAGATAGACTTTTAAAGATGTTCAAGGTATTTTCAGGTGTAACTTGTGTATAATTTATGTAGGTCAAGGTTCTTGACTTGACCCAGTTTTGATCAGCTGATAGGTGATGCCCTATACTAGACACGTTTAGCAAGGAAGTAAAGCCAATTTTGCTTTTAATTTGAATAATTTTAAATAATTTCAATATTGAAAAAAATATATATATTTTAATAAATTTAAATTTTTGGAATTTTATTTCTTTGAAAAAAAAAAAATTCTTGATTTTGTGCCTGCCATCTAATTGATTTTTTTTTTAATTTTGATTATACTATGGTTTGTGTGTATTATTAGTGTTTTTATTGAATTGTATTGTTTAGAATATAGGTATAATTACATGTTAGGATAAGGATGTTCCTATTTTAATAAATGTTCAACTTGTTTATTTTCTAAATGATAAAAAATAATGAAGAGAATTACTTAGATGAAAGATTTGTGTTTTGATTTTAAAGAAGATAGCTGTTGATTTTTAACTTAAATAAATTTTGCAGAATGTTTCAATTTTGATAGTATGCAGTATAAGTGTGTGTGTGTGTGAGCCCAGTAACTGCTAAAGGCAGCCCAGTTTGCATGTAAGGGGGAACAAATCGGTTGAGGATCTGGCATGATATAAGCCAGGGATTTGGATTTTTTGGGGAAACATGTTAGAAGGTGAGGTGCGCTGTGGTGCGTATCTGTTCGATTTTTCGGTGTTGGGATCTCGCACAGAGAAGTCCAGTGATCTCGTTCAGATGCGTCCATAGTCGCCGAGCCAGGGGGGTCGTTTACCCATGAGGTGTAAGAGCAAGAGGGGGTTGTTGGCACCATATCCTCACCGGTCCTCTTAGGGGTTTTAGCAATGAGATTTCTTCTGTTCCGGCAGAAGATCTCTCATTGGGGGGGTATTGTAACGTGTGACAAATACAGGGGATTTCATTTTATTAAAATTTTTGGGATTTAGTAAAAATATCCATAAACATAATTTCCAACTGTGACCAGAACACGTGGTGAATTGAAACATCATGCTAACAAAGGAACGATACATACGTCTCAACAGTTGTGCAATCAGTACGGAAGAATGCACCCAGCATCAGTTCCTAGAACTTTGCGAGTGTGTGGCAGTACGCCCTATCGCACCCGACAAGCAGGTGCGTGGACCGACGCCAGTTTTGTGAAACGCAAAGATGGCTAAGAAGCAAAATTTCTGAGCACATGTAACAGGTTGACGGATGTGAGTCCTAAGTCCAACCCTTTTCGTGATGTCAGCCAGTGCTGAACGAATATCTTCTGCGATCCACACACGAACATTTGCATGGGTTAAATGGAAAATAACAAGCGACGAAAAACACAAGGCTTTGTCTTCCACCTAAAAAGACGTAATCCAGTTGGCCGTGAGCGTAGAGACGCTTCTTCCCAGTTCGCTTACAGATTGTGCCTGGCCAGGTACTGCCCTAAGGGGCTCTTCAACAAATTTTAATAATTTTCAAGTAAACCGTGAGTTAATGGAACAGTGATGTGGCAGTGAAGTGAAGCGTTAACTAAGGAACATTCCAAGTTATTTCGGACACACAACCAAATCCAAAAGATGAGAAGTTACGAGCTCGAGAGATAACCACGTGCCGGCCGGGAGGGGGTATTTCCTAATATGTTAAGGGTTTTGGTAAATTAATGAATCAGGGAAGGGTTTTTTAATATAGTGTGTGTGTGTGTATAAAAATGCAGACTGGGCGGTCTGATATCGATATCTTAGAATAAGGTAAGCCAGTAAAATAAGGTAGAGTAGAAATTATATTCATGGAACGAACAACAAGAATAAGAAATTATTAAGATGCTATGTCATCTGCGAAAGCATGAGTAAAATTTGTTGAAATTTGTTAATATTTAAAAAATTAAAAGGTCATGAATTCTCTTCAAACAAAATGAGTTATGTCAATTATTACAGTAACCTATAAACCACGCTAACATCTTACGTTCGTGCGACCGAACTTTGGACCCAGATAACTTTGCAGGTAGGTGGAATAAAAAGTATGTATTTATATTTATGTAAGTGATTAATTAACACCACACTTTGCTTTTCCATACTGAGATCCACTGGTTGTCACACAGCAAAGTCCTGGACAGATTTTATGAGCTGACAAAAGAACCATTATGTATGTTATAACACGTCTATCTGACCCGTTCTAATACTTACAACTGTAGAGTGTCTACTCGCCCGTCCAGATGTTTGAATTCGTATTTTCTGCCTCAAACTATGGGTTGCCAACCTTTCTTGGTAAACCAAAATGCGAGGTTTATTGAATGATAATTAAATACTCAATTTTTAAAAGAAAGATTAAATAAAATCAAACATACAATTCAATGCTTCTATTATAGTTTTATTAACAGTTATTAATTTGTTTATCTTATTACAATTTCTTCCAAATTATATAGTTCAATTTTGCGCCGGCATGTTTAATTATTAGCAGTTGGCTATTCTGTCCAGCCGCTACATTGAAAGACTTGTTTGCTGATGTGATATTTTCGTTTAATTATTATCTCAGGTCGAAGTTCTTGGGACTACAGAAAATATTGTCAAATGGACTAATAAAAGTACAAAATTTTACAAATACCATATAAATAACATACAAATTGTGATACACTTACAATTACAGTTGTAACTTATATATACTGGAAATAGTGATTGGAGGTTATACTGAGTTTACTAAATTTTTATGGTTAAAATATATTCACTTAAGAAATCAATGTTAGATTGAGATTATTCTTCAATTTTAGGTGTTCATTTAATCAAAAAAGTTCAAGTGTCTGTTAAAAAAGTGATAATTTGTGTTGAATGGGTATTTTCACTGAATGTTTTGGTTTCTTTTGTGTTACTGTTAAGGTCGTGTTTTAAAATATACTTAGCAGCCCTCTGTCTCTTCTCTCCGGGTAGTGTTTCTTACAAGTACTGCTGATTTGCCTTTTTTAGTTAATTCCATTCTTCTGTTTTCCTTGGTATTTAATTTAAGTATTCATTTGTTCATGGTTCATTTAGTGTTGAAGATTCCGTCACTCATTTATAGGTTTTAGGTATGTTCTTCCTTCCAATAGTTTGTAGTTAGTCAATTGGGATTCCTCAGCAATTCACCATGGATTATTTAATTTCTTCTTGTGATTTTTAGTTCGTGTGAGTGTTAATACTAGTTCTGTAATTTAGTTTATTATTTTCGTCATTATTTTTTATATATTAAATAGTTAATTCTTTCCTTTAAACATTGCGGTTTTTTATGTCTGCACTCATCAAGAGCTAATAATGGAATCATGGAATTTATTTACTAGTTACTATGGTTGCTAGCTTCCAAACACTAATTCCCATTGGGTGATAATTTACAACATTGTTATGTATGGCTAATATTTTTCTATACAAAATTACTAAAAATCTTTAAATTATTATAACTCCTTTATACTAGCTGTAATTCTAAATATAATAACACCATTAGTTTGCTTTTTGGTTACACATTAATTGGATATCTCATAGACTACCTTCCTTCAAATTATAACAGATTCATACATTTACCATTTGGTTTTCTTTTGTAATTTAACTTTAAACTAATTATTTTCTATCCAGTTTTGTTTCCTACACTATTATTATTAAACCTAACAGGATTATATACCTTATTTCATCAATTGTTATGGTTTTGTCTTAAATTTTACAAATTTCTGGTTACCAGTTATAGGTCTATCTGCCTATAGTTCATAATTCACCTCACCTATACTCATTACCACTGTTCATGTCAATTTTGTTAATTTCAAGTGCTTCTAAACATAATTACTATAATACCCTAAACTAAATTACAACATCTGATTACGTATAATCATCATATAACATAACATAATTCCTTAACAAACCTTTTAGGCCAGTGCCAGTATCTAATGTTTTACATGTATTTCAACTGGTTCTGTTAAATATAATGCTTAACATAATAACATTTGGGTTAATTAAAACCAAAACAAAATATAATAAAATGAACAGTAGGTGTGTACCAGTATTCCCTAATAATTTCACTTATAGAATAAAGTGTCTAACTCCCTTTGCATATTTTCAGCATAACAGATTAGGCTTTTACTATTATTTTTAATAGTTGTTAGTATAAATTTATAAACATAACTCATGAAAATAAAACAATGGACTCCTTACCATCCTTATAATATAATATACTTCCTTAAAATACTGAAAAACAGTTATCAGTATTTTACTTCTAACAAACACTGTTATATTAAATATAAACATCTTCTTATTTTATAAAACTATGCCAACTTCTATACATTAACTATCCCTTATAATTCATATTTAGCATTCAGTTATTACTTATTGGCTATTATCACATGTTCTTTCTTTACTCTCGATTCTACTTCACTTTATTACCTAGTGTTTTCATGTAGTTCATCGATTAACACTGGGTCCTATCGTGGTTCATTAGTTATTATCAACTTTCCTACTTAATTATCACTCTTTTATTTCACTTTCTAACATTGTATTTTGTATCTCATATATTCATTATCTGAGGGTCCTATCAAGGTTCATTAATTATTATCACTCCTTTAAGTTTATTTTATAGAATTATCTTTAGATAGTTTATTTATTCACTATTTCTTTATATTATCATTATACTTGTTCTTATATTTCATTTTTCTTTTACATTTTCTACTGTTTACATACTATTGATTTCCCTACTTAACTTTGTACTTTTATATTTAATAATTCTTGCTGACAATGAGGTATTTTTATCATAATGTTAATTATATTTTCTGGATCACCTTTTCCAATCTATTGGGTCTTGTCATCGTCACTGTCTTTGTCTACGTCAAACTCAGTTAGTTGTGTTGTTCTATCATATCTATTTATTAATTTTTTATTATACAGCTTTTCTTCACTCGTTGAAACTTGTAAACGTTGTGCTACCGTAGGTCATGTTACAATGTTTAGCGTCAAAAAGCCAGACTTTACTGCTCAGTTAAACAACAAGGAGTGGTGTTCAAGGTTAGCCTAAATGATTGATATTTTCTGTCATTTAAATTACCTAAATAGGAGTAAAGGTACAAATTGGTTCTAAGGTCAGATATCATAAAAACAAAGTAAGTAGATTCAGATGAGTTGGCCATGTTATGAGAATGCACTGACTTCAAGCAAGTGGTTTTTAAGAAAACTTAGAATATAAAATTACAAGTGGAAAAATTTCAGATGTTTCCCTAATTTTCAAGGTAGATCCATACTGGGACATTACATCTGAACTGACTTTTAAATCACCTCCTAGCTCTTGAGGATAATATGGTCCCTTCATCATGTTGCCAGGTAAGACTGAGTGCGCAATCCTTATGCTGTGTTCCCAGAATCCACCATGACCTCTCTCTGGAGAAGGAAGAGCAACTCAAAGAACTTTAGTCAGATTGAATACTCTAACTGAAATATGGTGAACTACCACTTCTCAAGTTTTGGAGGTTATGAAAGAAAGAGTACCTTGTAATAGCAGTGGAAGCAGTTAATACCCTGTTACATTTTTCTACCACCTACTTGTGCAAACTGGTCTTTTCGGCACTAACAAACATAAAAATCAAGAAACCAAGATACTTCTCTCAGTTGAACAGGAAATGCACGTGAGTTTGTCTCAAATTCCACCGCATATTGACTTTTTGTGTAAAAAATTACAAGGTCAAATTTCTCACTAATAACTTAAATCTTTTACTGTAAGTCGCTATAAAATAAATCTGTTTAAGCTTTTGAAAACTTGTCTCTTGTGTCTTTTTCAAAATAAATATTGAATAAAATTATTCTACAATAGACTCTACAGTGAAGACATTCATAAAGATTTAAACATTTTTAAAATCCAAGATTCTATTGCAGAGGACAAAGAGAGATGGATTGCTCATCTGGATAGGATACCAGATGGCAGGTTGCCTAAGGAAGTTTGGCAAAACAAGCCTGTTGGACAGCTAAGTATAGGAAGACCTAGGAAGCACTGGTGAAGTGTATACAGTGGAACTTGGTTATAACGTCATTGAAGGGACCAAAAAAATAATGACGTTATGTCCGAGTGACGTTATAAAAGAGTCGTTATAAAACACCCTTTTTAATCACTAGTAAGGAAGGAGAAATAAAAAAAAGATCTTTGCATTATTAACATTATTCGTGATATTTATTCTAAAGTTTACAAACTGCATTTCATTTATACAAACAGCATGAAGAATATTTTAAAAGATCAAAAAGAAAGTACATGTAACTTACATTTAGGCTTACTGTCGAAAGTAATCTGTAATTTTCTTTTGAACGCTCCTTTCTGAAAAATAAATTCTTTCTGTTGTGCTGTGGAGATGCTGCGCTGCATTGAACGTGTCGTCAGACGTCTCTCTAAAGCAGTAAAATCGTGAAAGAGTTTCGGTGGCTCTCATTGCTTCCTGTACTGTCGGACAAACGATGTCGGCATCCTCCTCTTCCTCAGCATCTTCTTCAACACTATCTCCTGCTTCTATGTTTTTTACTTCCGCGATAATTTCTGCGTCACTCAACACTTGGAATGTTTCTACTTGGTCATCCACTGATGCATAGGAATCAAGTTCATTTCCAAATTCATTTACGTCGAATTTCTTAATCCACTCCGAGAGCGGCAAGTCGTCGTCTTCGTCATCATCGGGTAAATTTTCATGTACAAGTTGTGCTTTACTAAACCATTTTGCTTCTGTGTTACACTCTTCCAAGAGTCGTCTAGGAATTGTATTGCATCTAAGAGTGAAATTGTGGCAGGTTGCGCCGTGTCCATACAGAAAATAATTTTTTCTTAAAGTTGCTTGCGGTAGTGATACTTTAGGCTTCTAATGACGCCTTGGTCCATAGGTTGCAGGACACTCGTACAGTTGGCCGGTAAGAAGACCAGATTAATGTTTGTCAAATTTAACTTTGGATGGGCTGCACAGTTGTCAACTAGAAGTAGAATTTTTCTGTTTTTCGATGACAGTTTTTTATCCCACTTTCTTAGTTCATCTTCAAAAATACTAAAAGTCATCCACGCTTTTTTGTTGGTAGTGTTACTTACAGGAAGTTTTTTGATGTTTTTAAAACATCTAGGATGCAAACTTTTCCCGATAACTAAAAGTTTCCTTTTTTCGGTTCCCGTCATGTTCGCACAAACAAAAACTGTAACTCTTTGTTTAGAGAGCTTCCCACCAACGCACTTTTCATTTTTAAATTTGAAAGTCTTATCTGGAGTTAATTTACAAAAATTCCGGCTTCATCTCCATTAAAGATGTCTTCATCTTTATATGATCGTCTAATTTCTGGCCAAGTGTTACGCACCCAATTGCCTGTAACGTTCAGATCTACGCATTTTGCCTCACCACAAATTTTTGCAAAGGAAATCGAGTGTCGGGCCTTAAATCGATCTAGCCATCCGCTGGAGCACGTAAAATAGCTGGCGCCGGCGTCCTGTTACAGTGCTTATGGCTTGCATACAATGTATGTCTGTAGCCATGGGCTAGCGCGCGCGCACATATATACGTTTATATGAAATTTAGAGTAAAATATCTGAGAAATTTTTGACGATATAACAGAGTAGTACAATATTTAGTGACGTTAAAACCAAGAATTTTTATAATGGTAAAGATATCAGTTTGACCGGACTTATGACAAAATAACGCTACACCCGAGTTGACGTAACAGCCGAGGCCGTAATAACCAAGTTCCACTGTATATTCCTTTGGGGCTGGAACAAGTGATTCGCCTAGTTCCTGAAGAAGAAGATAAAAATTATTTACTTTTCCCATCAACTTCACAAAGTATTGGAAGGTTTGTGGCACACCTGTTGAGAACACTTGGGCTAACCCATCAAATAGCCTTCTGACAAATATGGTAGTAGCATCAGCATGGTCAACAAGTGGGCTTATCTTATATACAAGTGTATGTCTGTAAGAGTTGCATAATAATTTCTATGATTCAAATCTCTGTTCCACATCTCTAATATTTCCACGTAATTCCAAAATTAACACCTGGTTATGAGCCGTATTTGTGCTGAATGATGGAATAATACAATTATTTTTTCCATAGTAATTAACATGGCCACTTTCCAGTTCAAACTATTATATAAAACTTATTAAAAACGAATTATATACAATGGAGAACAGAAACCTTTATTGAATACAATTAATAGTTTTTAATCTAAAATAACTGTCCACACTTTCTCCACACTTTTTAATTTTTAGAATTTTCTTTTGCTTTTCTTTTCAGAAGATTTTTGTAACAATACTACATCCTTTTTTTTCTATTTATCTTTAATACTTTTAATTCTTATTTGGCTAGATTAATCTAACTTTTATTTATTTGTAGTTTTTTAGATAATCTTTTGAGGCTAATTTCATTTAATTTATTTTCTTAAGTATGTAGATATGCAAATAACCATTGCGATTTTAATATAACTCTACATATAATTTCACATTACTAATATGTGTATTATAAACTCTGTTTTGCTTACGTCTACAATCTATTAGGAAGAAGTGGCAACTCTAACTCAGAACCAAAATGTCAAAAACCAAACTGGAACAAAAAAGTAATATTTTTGACTCATGAATAATATGAATTTTCTTATATGACTTATCCCTCTGCAACAAAGGTTCTCCTCATTTAATAAAGCAATAAAATAAACGTTTGATTTTTAAAAAATCCAAAAGAACAAACAATATCTAAACAAAAAATATGAGGTTTTCAAACTTCAGTTTGTGATTGTAAACTACATTACAAACAAGACCATTTCAAAAAGGACCCAAAACTGACTTACAGAAACTCCTGTCATCCGTGCAACTTCTTTCAACTTTTCAAATACACCTCTTACTGTTAAGGGAGCAGGCTGAAACATCATTCTTTGGTTGGAACGACTCTGTTCAGCCACAATACCTAGATCTCCTGTTGCATTTGCATCTGATTTTATCTGTGCCATAGATCTCCCTGTTGTTTGTGCAATAGCCTGAGAAAAGAAAAACGTTTAATTGTTTGAACATAACAAATAGTTTTATTTCACTGCACATACTTTTTTCACTAGACTATTAGGAAAATTACTATTTACCTTCATCAGTGTAGTTTCTGCAACACCCAGTTCCAGATTTTCATAAGCTGGAGCTAATTTATTAAGACACAGGTATATGGAAGGTAGTAAATCATCAGGACTTAACACAATAACAGAGCGAAAAAAATTTGACAAAATCTCGATAATCTTGAGGCGACCACTCACTGCTTCTATCTGCTCTAATGTATGTGCAAGGGCTAAATATGGCACTCTATTAATCATAAAAACATAAATTGTACAAACAATATAACACAAAATTAAAAATAGGCAACAATATAAGACAAAATTTACAAAAATAAAAATTAAAAAAATATTTTAATTTTAATAAATATTTAGTATAGCCATAATAAATGCTGAATAAAGCTAGTTCATTCAAGTACTGTATTCTATATAAGCCTGGGATTTAAAATAAAAAATAAAATCAACCTCTGCTCAACAGTCCATAAAGGACCAAGGCATACCGCATGGCTACTTTTTGTGTTTAGTGGGATGGTTGCATGGCTAGTACAACACGTCGCCAGCCACTAGTTGCGGTATTCACAGCCCAGAGGCACCGCTGTTATCTCAGTCAACTCAATTTTGCCTCACAAAGCTGAGTGCAGCCATACTGACCCTCCGCCGGGAATTGAACCCAAGACACGCGAACATGAATCATGCGTGCTAGCCACTAGACCACCTGGAAGCTCAGGCACTTAAAATAGTTAATTTTATTTAACATGTTATGCCAAATACTAGCTGTACATGTAACGTAACTACACAAAAATAAGTCATTAGGTAAGCATGTGGTATGTTTATACCATGCTTACCATGCACTGTGTGCTATGAAGAACACACAGTAATCCCTGTACTATACATGGTACTGGTAACACCACTTAATTATAGATGGTCCTGATCAATTACGTCTAGCATTATAAAAAGAATCTAATGGCTACATTTTTAAAAGGTAGATATTTTACTTGAACTGCAATCAGAAGAAAAGAGTATGACATTTTGTTTTGGTGAAGAAATGCCAACAATATGTAACACATACTAGAGTTTATGTTATACTAGATTTTATAGGATTACTTTAAGTATAAAGTTCTGTAGGATTAAATACTAATTCTAAAGCTCAATTCTGAAGTGGTATTGTGGAGGTTTGTTCTTAAAAAAAGTACCAGTTTGAACTGAAAACACAGCCTACTGTCATCTCATATTATCAATTCTTGCAAAGGAACTCATTTTATTTCTGTTTATAACTAGCCATTCAATACTGTATCGTGTGTTTGAATTTAGAAGTGTACTGCGTCTTGTAGGTGTATATGATTCAATTTACAGCTAAGTGTTCGACAGTGCACACATAATGTATTCATTCTTTTTGCATTTGTTCTTCACAATTGTGACACATATGTTACAGTTCATACCAAATTAAAAGGCAGACAACTACATAAAACTACAGCCAGTTCACAAAAAAAAGAAACTTAGTTAGTAGTACAATATTAGAAAATGTGATAAAAGATTTATTCCAACTCAAACATTCTAAGAGAGAACTGCAAGGCTGTAATGTGAAGTTTCAAGGACGGTGGTTCAAACATATTCCAAGAAGCTAAGGAAATGGGTGAGGATGGGAGTCCAGAATGTCCATTTATGGCTTCAAAGAAATATAAAAGGAAGAAACCCGTTACTGGTATTCACAAGTTTGATGAATGTGTTGTGCAGACAACTATTCCCAGATTCTACATGACTCAACAGAGACTTCCTACAGCAGAGACATTAGAAAAAACATGAAAGAATTTTTTGTGAGTGAAATTCAAAAATCAATTTCAAATTGCTAGGTTTTAAGTTGAAAACTTCTTATCAAAAAGAGTGACTTATATCGGACATATATTCACTCTTTAAAATACATAATTTAAGCACAGAGAAACAAAAATACAGACTGTTTTTGTGGACTAGTACATTGTTTATATACAATCATACATTCTCTCTAGTCATGTGTTACCAATCGTGGCCAGAAAACACTCCAAAAGTATACACAGGCTTGTAAAAAAAGGCAAAAGGCTGATAATTATCAAAACTGGAGACAAAATGGGTTACAGCTTCATACCAAACTGTCTTGTAATGTAGAAAGCGGGAGTAAAGAGCAGTGATTACAATGGCTAAATGGATCAAGAAAATTAATTATTTACAATGGGTACAAGGAATAATTAATTCCGAAACTACCTCCTCAGTCTATAGTTGTTCCATATTCTTGTTAATGTTCCATATCATAATGTGGGAATAAGTAAGGCATCCACCTCGAATTCCAAAAACGAGGATATGATGAAATGGCCAGAAGACAATAAGGTTCCCTTTTCAAAAAGCATTCTGAAGCCTAAATTTGTAATACTTATGAACAAGCATTATATTAATAAGAAAACATATAGCTGATGAGCTGCTACAAACACATGGTTACATTACAGTATTACTTCCCTCATATCATGTTTTAAACCCTTTCAAAATGGTACTGTCTATTGCGAAAGACACGCTGCCAAACGCCAAAAACAATGTTACATATAAAGCGAATGATGTGATCACCCTCTGTGAACAAAAATTTTCTGAAATGTTGGTCTGGAACCTATTTATGATAAAAGACGTAATACTGTGAAAGAGACATAACTACTGACATGATTATTGACCTGAAACCAACAGGTTTGTAATTTCTTTAGATAGTGACAGTGACATTGACTGCGAGTCGGAAACAGATTGCAATTCAGATATGAGTGGCATTGAAACCAGTAGTGTAACTATGGAAGGGGGTCAGGGGATCAACCCCCCCTGCAGAGCTATTAAAATACAGTGAACTTCGATAACCACTTAGCATAGCCCTATTTCTAAGCCATTTGCATGTGTTAGACTAAGGCTTGTAAATAATGGTAGAAATAAAGGGAAAAAACTGTACATTGAAAATATTTTAATGTAAATTGAAAAAACTGTAGTTTGAATTTTCTTAATAATGACAGTTCCTCGACATTTAGTAAATAATGTACATATTTGCAGTCATAACAAAAACAATTAGCATGTACCAGAAAATGAAGGCAGAGCCCGTCAATCTACCTTCCCTTTTGCCCAGACACACTTCCCTTTACAGGGCTCCTTATGTCACGACTTTTCTACTCTAACATCTCTATGGTTTAAATGGTCGTCTTAAAGCAGTTTCATGACTTCAATTCAGAAAAATATGAAAATTTTATTGCTGGATATTACATGAAAAATAACATACTTTAACAAAAACTATTGCTCAAAACATTCTTAAATTGCAAAAGTGTAATAAAACCAGTTTTTCCAAAGTAACTTCATACTCATTTTTGCAAGATTTATTGAGAATACAAATTTAGAATTAAAATTATTCCTAAATATATAAAACGTATTACTTTTTATTTCAGTAACAATTGACCAAGATAAAATATTTTAAAATCAGCAATATGCCATATTTTTTCAACCCTTATACTTCACATCGGTTTACTCAAAAACTTCATGCAAAAAATACTGAAAGATGCAAAATTCATACATTAAAAATTGTCTGTTATTCTCTTTGGTCTTAGATCTGCGACATTTTTGGACAATAAAAATTGGCTAAGTTATGGCCATAATATTGATATTAATTGATGACTTATTGGGCACTTGGTGAAACATATTAATACAAAGGTTTTTTGAAAATATATAAACACTTGGTACGTTTCACAGTTTTCATATAAAAACTGTGACACGTACCAAGTGTTTATATATTTTTAAAAACCGTTTGCCATACTATTGAACCCGTTAAGTATCACACTCTTCGTCATTATCTTGGGACCGTTTTCTGTGATTTATAATGAATACAACTGAAAACAAAAATTATAAGTTTTGGAAATACTGTAATTTGTTTTATCTTTTATATGTGTACTTATAAAATGAAAAATGTAAAACAAATGTACAATTGATTCACTATTATCTGCAAAGTTAGAAGCTTAAATATGTATTTTTAATTTCTTTGTAAGGAAAATATAAGGAATTCTAACTTCTAGAATAAGTTGTACTGTCTATATTGCAGATACAGATTCCCTGCATCTACCTGGGTTAAGAATCCTCGTCTATCATTGATACAGAAAAGCTGCATTTGCGGCACTGATAATGGATACTGCATGAAAACCATAATATTTAAATATCCTAATTTGGTTAAATCAAACATGACACTAATCAGAAATTTGTGACGGTACAATTCTGGTACGATAATAATTTTGTAAAACTATGGTTCTAAAAACCATAATTATTGTATTTTTATTCTCTAACCATTTATTTTGTAATAATAATAATTTTATTTCATAATCCCTATAAAGTTTTGGTGAATAAACTATAGAATATTTTAAACAACGCATATTGGAGTTAACAGAATTTCTGTCGAATTCGCTGAAAAGCTACAAATGTCGCAAAAAACTATTTGTCACAGATAAGCAGTAAACAACCAAGCCCACGACTACGTCAGACGCAAGGAATGCAAGACGCATTGTATGCGACTGGGTTGGGCTGCTGAACAATGAGCCCGTGACGTAGTTTTGCCCCACCTAAGCAATGTTTAACAAAGACTCTGGGTCATTTTCGTTCAGACAGTGAACCGAGCCGGCCGGCATATTCACTAAGTGTGTTTATGTAAATTTTACACCACCAAAAGTGGTTTAATAACTATTAATGAAATAATGGTAATGTTGGTGCTGTAACTGGGCTTGAGTGGGTGTCATCGGCCAAGTGAAACCGTGAAGAATCTGGCAAAGTTCGGACTTCTACGTGCAGCCATAAAATCTGCCAAAGTGTGATTCGAGGGGGGGACACTACGATTTGAGAGTGTGGGCCCTAAGACAATGTAAAGAATCAGATTTTGCACGTGCAAGGATTCGAGTAGTGCGATGACATCGACTCAAAACTGGAAGCTAAGTATCAGCTACAACCTTTTGTAATATCAAAGAAAATAGTAAAATGACCAATATTCAGTTCAATATATAAGTTTAATACCAGAAATGCATTTCAATAAAAATTTGCTTATTTATAATTCATAAAAATGAGCTCATAAAAAACTAATAATTGTACGAGAGAGAGAGAGAGAGAGAGAGAGAGAGAGAGAGAGAGAGAGAGAGAGAGAGAGAGAGAGAGAGAGAGAGAGAGAGAGAGAGAGAGAGAGAGAGAGAGAGAGAACAAAATACTATTTAAAAAGTGCTGGGTTGTGCAAGTATAAAAATATATATAAATATATAAAACACATAAAATGTTTAATGTTTTCAGAGAGTTTAAAAAATATAAATAACTGTGTAGATATTTTGGAGGGCTTGTAAAAGGGAAATTTAATGTAATTTTGTTGCCACCTGGTGGAGAATAGACGTAATTAAATTTCATAAATAAACTGGGTAATATCATTTGGTAAAAATTTTAACAAAGTATTATTATTTCAAATAACACTTTCCGCTACTCAAGAAGTTCGCTTAAACGAATTCCTGCCCTTTTAAAGGTAAGTAAAACTTCACGTTTATATTTACTTTCTTGCATATCAAGATGGCGCCCGACCTTTGAAATTAAACAATTATTGGCCAAGTATAAAGTGTAAAGATATTGTATTTTATTATCAGCAATAAAAAGTAGTATAACATTTGGCTTTCCCGACCAGGGACACTATGTAAACTTTTGTTTTATGTGGGTAAGCCTACGAAGAGAGCGGAAAAGTTATCTGAGGTATTAGACACAATTTTAAATACGTAAACATAACCTAACTTCCACGAGGTTATGTTATAAGGTTGTATGCAAGCGTGTAATATTAAAATAAGTAAAATGAATACCGATAAAGGTGATAACGTAGATGAAACAGTTGCGAGTGTGATGGATGTTAAACTGAACCAAATTAGTCAGACCAGTGTAACTGAATTAAACCCAGTTCTGTTAACTCCCATCTCAACTCAAGACGTAAATAAACCAGATGAGACAGCTGCTGTGATGCAGTTGTTATTAACAAAATTTGATAATTTTAACAAAAAGCTGGATGAACAAAAAAGGGATTCTGATGAAATTAAGACACAAAATGTTCAAATTAAAAGTGATTTCAATGTAAAGTTAGACGAATTAAAGACCGAAATTATAAGACGTAACGATAATCTAGATAAACAATGTGACAAAGTAATTAAAAAGTTGGAAAAGAAGTTAATCCAAATAGAGAATCAGAAGGTGAGTAACAGTGATAATTTGAATAATGAGTTTACAGGTAGTAAGAATGATATGATATTAGAAAATGATAATGAGAATATTGGGAGTGATAATGAGGTGTTTGAGTGTGTTGAGTCAGAGAGAGAGCTGAGAGAAAGTACATTAGTAAAAGAGATGCAGGGGGTAGAATTTTCCTTTGATGTCGTGGTAGGGGGTGAAGTCAAGTCTTCATGTATTTTTAATAAGGACGAGAGTTCCTTAGATTTATATTTGGGAGACGAAAGGTCTACAAATAGAGTTCCTTGGTGTTTTTGTGTACCTCATAGGTGGTACAGTAATTATGAGTTAGTGACCCCTGCATATTTGGAGAGAGAAAGTGTAACTTGGTGTTATGGAGAGAAATATATATATAGAGAGAGAGAGAGAAAGAGAGTAATAGATTTTTAAAGTAAATAGAAAGTATAGAGAACTTGTAGAAAGGTTAGGAGTAGAGATGGTGGATGATTATAATGAATACTTACCTTGTAGTAAAATTGAGATAGTAATAACAGTAGATGGTGTGAATAGTGATAACAATTACTTACCTTGGGAAGTTACAGGTGTAGTGGTAGAAAATTATGATGACTATATGACTAACAAGATTATAACATATCATACTGGTGTAGACAGAACCATACCCGATCGTGACATGGCATATGATAAATTAATAGGGAGTACATCTATTAATGTAAACGAAATTGTGAATGAATATAAAAAGTTTGATAAATATTATAATGATTATAATAATATAATTTATTTACTAAACAATAAGATAAATAGACCTAAGATTAGAATGCTATTCAATGATGGAGGGTAGATTGTTTTATTGTGTAATGAACATTTAATATATGTGAAAAGTGATTTTGAAATGGACTGCTATGGACTGATTTTGATTAATGATAAAATAATGAGTTTGGATTGTATATTTTTCATTGTATTGAGTGTATTAATGTCAATGTATTTATGTATTTTTGATGTTGTGTATTACAGGTAAATTTTATGTACACCATGTATCGTGTATTGTTTTAATAATTAACAATTAACATGTTTTTATTTTGCTAAACGAGCGAAAGTAATAGTGAAAATTTTAAATAATTGAATAATAATTAAGGTCAATTACTGAATTAATGTGGTACAAAAGAAAGTTTTACTAAATTTATAATTGCAGTAGTAATGAAGTTAAATTATTAATTTGTAACGAATAAAACATTTCTAATGAATAATAAATGATTAAGTAAAAATATATATTTGAATATTGAGATGTACTGTTATGAGTAGGTGAGAGATAAATTTTATAATGCAATTGTCAATGATTACAGTAAGGTAGAGTGTTTAAAAAAGGGAATAGAGCCTAGGTGTATTAATAAATAGAGGCATATGTGTTATTCAATTAAAGTAAATGGGAGTTAGATAGATAAGAATTTTAAAGAAAATAGTAATACAAAGAGAGTATTAGATATTTTAGGGACACAGTAGTTAGTGATTATTTGTAGAGGTAAAGGTTAAACATTTATTTGTTGCTGATGATATTTTGTAGTGGGGGTGAGGTGATAAGGAGTAGCCAACGTATAACGTTGTGGCAGGTAATAGCATAGTTTAAGGGAGTGTTTGCCGATATTTTGGAAGGGCAAAATATTATGTATGTATATAGCCAGGTAGGGAACACCCATCCCTGTACAAAGACGAGCGGTGCCATAGGATTTATCGTCAAAATGAAATTAATGAAGGTGTTTATAATAGAGAAATAGGTGTCATGATAGGTAAATTTAGTGGTTAAGAAAGGTGAGTAAATATTATTAACAGCGCCAGTTATTAACTGTTAATAATAATAATATTAATTTTAATAAGATTTTATTTTTTTTATAAAATGTTTTTCTCCCTGTTTGAGTAATTACTTTAAAGGGAGATTTAGGTAATTATATCCATAAATTTGGGATTTATATATATTTATTATATCCATGTATTTCATTTAGATATTTGTTTCTTTTATAATTACATTAATTATGAAAACAGAAAGAGTTAATTATTATCAATGGGAATCGAAAAGATTTTTAAAAAAAATAAAGGATAGTCCATGAAGAGAATGGCACTCCTATATAATTCTTGTTAATTTGAAGCAAACCCAGTGCTTCTTAACGCAAACCAGCACTAAGTACTAAGGGGAAACAGATCCGTTAGGAATATAGTATTATACCAAGCCACTATTTTGATATTTTTGATTTATTGTTTCAGTGTTTGGTGATGTTGTGACGGCGGTCCTGAACTGGCCAACGCGTCAGAGCAGGAGCGTTACGCGCCTGATTGGCCTTATGGTGTTGGGATCTCGAAGGAGAAGTCCAGTAAGGTCATGCAGGTACTGTCATCATCATCGGACCACGGGTGAGTTATTGTATTTCTTTTCATATAAATTGTAAAGGGGTTGTGGCGACATATCCTGGCTGATCCCTTTGGGAAGTACGAATGTGTCAATGAAAGATTTTATGCTTCGGCATAAAATCTTTCATTGAGCGGGTTTTGTGATGGTACAATTCTGGTACGATAATAATTTTGTAAAACTATGGTCCTAAAAACCATAATTATTGTATTTTTATTCTCTAACCATTTATTTTGTAATAATAATAATTTTATTTCATAATCCCTATAAAGTTTTGGTGAATAAACTATAGAATATTTTAAACAACGCATATTGGAGTTAACAGGATTTCTGTCGAATTTGCTGAAAAGCTACAAAGGTCGCAAAAAACTATTTGTCACAGATAAGCAGTAAACAACCAAGCCCACGACTACGTCAGACGCAAGGAATGCAAGACGCATTGTATGCGACTGGGTTGGGCTGCTGAACAATGAGCCCGTGATGTAGTTTTGCCCCACCTACGCAATGTTTAACAAAGACTCTGGGTCATTTTCGTCCAGACAGTGAACCGAGCCGGCCGGCGTATTCACTAAGTGTGTTTATGTAAATTTTACACCACCAAAAGTGGTTTAATAACTATTAATGAAATAATGGTAATGTTGGTGCTGTAACTGGGCTTGAGTGGGTGTCATCGGCCAAGTGAAACCGTGAAGAATCTGGCAAAGTTCGGACTTCTACGTGCAGCCATAAAATCTGCCAAAGTGTGATTCGAGGGGGGGACACTACGATTCGAGAGTGTGGGCCCTAAGACAATGTAAAGAATCAGATTTTGCACGTGCAAGGATTCGAGTAGTGCGATGACATCGACTCAAAACTGGAAGCTAAGTATCAGCTACAACCTTTTGTAATATCAAAGAAAATAGTAAAATGACCAATATTCAGTTCAATATATAAGTTTAATACCAGAAATGCATTTCAATAAAAATTTGCTTATTTATAATTCATAAAAATGAGCTCATAAAAAACTAATAATTGTACCAGAGAAAGAGAGAGAGAGAGAGAGAGAGAGAGAGAGAGCGTGAACAAAATACTATTTAAAAAGTGCTGGGTTGCGCAAGTATAAAAATATATATAAATATATAAAACACATATCAAATGTTTTATGTTTGCAGAGAGTTTAAAAAATATAAATAACTGTGTAGGTATTTTGGAGGGCTTGTAAAAGGGAAATTTAACGTAATTTTGTCGCCACCTGGTGGAGAATAGATGTAATTAAATTTCATAAATAAACTGGGTAATATCATTTGGTAAAAATTTTAACAAATTATTATTATTTCAAATACAGTAGACGCCCTCTTAACCGGCCTCGGATCAGCTGGCCGCCACTTTAACCGTCCAGACTCGTCTGTTTCCCACGCTTTCGATATCCGTTAATTAAACGGATGTTTCTACATTTTCTATTTGTTTTTAGTAATCAAGCGGCTTTCGTTTACCGCTTTAATCACCCGACCCCAGACTCGTCTGTTTCCCATGCTTTCGATATCCGTTAATTCAACAGATGTTTATACATTATCTATTTATGTTTTTAGTAATCAAGCAGCTTTCGATTGTACCGCGTAAACATAAATGTGAAATTACACCGACACGGCTCACCGGCATGTCAAAAGTTTCAGTTACTACAACGGAAACGTGTAGTAATCAGTATCGCGCAAAAACTTAACGCCTTAGAACATTTAGACAAAGGTGAATCGGTACAATTAATATGTAACGAATTAGGCGTGGGAAAAAATACTGTCAACGACTGGCGGAGAAACAGAAATTCACTTCAGGATTACTGTATGCAGGTTGAATCACAAAAAGTACTCAAGTCCCGTTGCACAATTAGAAACCCAACCAACGAGATTGTTGATGATGCCCTTTGGGTATGGTTTATCCAACAATGTCGAAAAGGTACGCCGATTAGTGGGCCAATATTAAAAGAAAAGGCCTTATGTTTTCACAGAAAACTCGAAAACCAGGCCGGATTTGTTGCTAGTGATGGGTGGTTATCGAGGTGGAGAAAACGGCATGGAACACATGTGCTTGATGTGTGTGGGGAAAAGCTGTCCGCTAATCCAGGAGCAGTAGATGAATTTACAACAGAACTCGTAAAAATCATAAACGAAAAAGAACTTAAACCAGAGCAGATATATAACCTAGATGAAACGGGCTTAAATTTCAAACTTCTACCAAATCAAACTTTCGCTATGGCAGATGAAAAATTAGCACCGGGAATGAAAGTTAACAAAGAAAGATTGACTGTTGCTCTCTGTAGCAATGCCGCGGGTACACATAAGATTCCTCTTTTTGTGATTGGTAAATCGAAGAAACCGCGTGTGTTTAAACATGTTAATATGGAAGCCCTCCCGGTTTACTATAAATCTCAAAAATCTGCGTGGATGGACTCCCATCTTTTCAAAGAATGGTTTATAACGCAATTCATACCAAAAGTTAAAAGCCATTTAATCAATCTAAAATTGCCTGTAAAAGCTCTACTTGTGATTGACAATGCACCGACCCACCCCAGTGCTGATCAATTAGTATGTGAGGAAGACATCAGCGTTTTATTTTTTCCTCCTAACGTAACTAGTCTCATACAACCTATGGACCAGGGAGTTATTGCAAGTTTCAAAAGACGGTATAGGCGAAAATTGTTATCTGAAATTTTGGGTAAAATGGAAGATGAAAACTCAGAACTTGTGGACGCTGTAAAGACTATAAACATCAAAGATGTGGTGTACATGATAGCAGCTGTGTTTGAAGAAATTCCCCACACTGCTTTTATAAAATCATGGAGGAAAGCTTGGCCAGGCATTGAGAATTACGTTGACCAGATAACGGAAGAAAATACACATGTCCCAGATAACGAGAATCAAAGTTTACTCTGTGATCTGCAAAAAATAATGGCAGAATGTGAAGAAAGAGATGTCGAAGAATGGATAAATGGTGATCAAGAGGTTGAAAATGAAACTTTGGCTGATGAGGAAATCATAAGTGTTGTCTGCCAGAAAACTGATATTGACGAAGATGGGATCATAGAAGAAAAAGAAGAAGACAGCGAGGGAAAAGTCAGTCACAAAGACGCATTGGAAGCATTACAGCTGGCAGTGCGATACGTCGAACAACAAGGTGAGGCGTCTGGTGTCGATGTCGTGTTTATGCGAAATTGGCATGACCACGCTTTTAAAAATTCATTCAAACTTAAAAAGCAAAAAACAATCACGGATTTTTTTAAAGTGTAACTGAAATACTGTATACAGTGTTAATGTTATGTCTGTAAAATAAACAACTTTTAACGATACAGTACTGTACAAGTGTTTGATTTTGTTCGGTTTAACCGGCCATTTTGTTAACCGGCCGACCCCCTGGTCACAAGCTGACCGGTTAAGAGGGCGTCTACTGTAACACTTTCCGCTACTCAAGAAGTTCGCTTAAACGAATTCCTGCCCTTTTAAAGGTAAGTAAAACTTCACGTATATATTTACTTTCTTGCATATCAAGATGGCGCCCGACCTTTGAAATTAAACAATTATTGGCCAAGTACAAAGTGTAAAGATATTGTATTTTATTATCAGCAATAAAAAGTAGTATAACATTTGGCTTTCCCGACCAGGGACACTACGTAAACTTTTGTTTTATGTGGGTAAGCCTACGAAGAGAGCGGAAAAGTTATCTGAGGTATTAGACACAATTTTAAATACATAAACATAACCTAACTTCCACGAGGTTATGTTATAAGGTTGTATGCATGCGGGTAATATTAAAATAAGTAAAATGAATACCGATAAAGGTGATAACATAGATGAAACAGTTGCAAGTGTGATGGATGTTAAACTGAACCAAATTAGTCAGACCAGTGTAACTGAATTAAACCCAGTTCTGTTAACTCCCATCTCAACTCAAGACGTAAATAAACCAGATGAGACAGCTGCTTTGATGCAGTTGTTATTAACAAAATTTGATAATTTTAACAAAAAGCTGGATGAACAAAAAAGGGATTCTGATGAAATTAAGACACAAAATGTTCAAATTAAAAGTGATTTCAATGTAAAGTTAGACGAATTAAAGACCGAAATTATAAGACGTAACGATAATCTAGATAAACAATGTGACAAAGTAATTAAAAAGTTGGATGAGAAGTTAATCCAAATAGAGAATCAGAAAGTGAGTAACAGTGATAATTTGAATAATGAGTTTACAGGTAGTAAGAATGATATGATATTAGAAAATGATAATGAGAATATTGGGAGTGATAATGAGGTGTTTGAGTGTGTTGAGTCAGAGAGAGAGCTGAGAGAAAGTACATTTGTAAAAGAGATGCAGGGGGTAGAATTTTCCTTTGATGTTGTGGTAGGGGGTGAAGTCAAGTCTTCATGTATTTTTAATAAGGACGAGAGTTCCTTAGATTTATATTTGGGAGACGAAAGGTCTACAAATAGAGTTCCTTGGTGTTTTTGTGTACCTCATAGGTGGTACAGTAATTATGAGTTAGTGACCCCTGCGTATTTGGAGAGAGAGAGAGTGTAACTTGGTGTTATGGAGAGAAATATATATATATAGAGAGAGAGAGACAGAGAGTAATAGAGATTTTTAAAGTAAATAGAAAGTATAGAGAACTTGTAGAAAGGTTAGGAGTAGAGATGGTGGATGATTATAATGAATACTTACCTTGTAGTAAAATTGAGATAGTAATAACAGTAGATGGTGTGAATAATGATAACAATTACTTACCTTGGGAAGTTACAGGTGTAGTGGTAGAAAATTATGATGACTATATGACTAACAAGATTATAACATATCATACTGGTGTAGACAGAACCATACCCGATCGTGACAAGGCATATGATAAATTAATAGGGAGTACATCTATTAATGTAAACGAAATTGTGAATGAATATAAAAAGTTTGATAAATATTATAATGATTATAATAATATAATTTATTTACTAAACAATAAGATAAATAGACCTAAGATTAGAATGCTATTCAATGATGGAGGGTAGATTGTTTTATTGTTTAATGAACATTTAATATATGTGAAAAGTGATTTTGAAATGGACTGCTATGGACTGATTTTGATTAATGATAAAATAATGTGTTTGGATTGTATATTTTTCATTGTATTGAGTGTATTAATGTCAATGTATTTATGTATTTTTGATGTTGTGTATTACAGGTAAATTTTATGTACACCATGTATCGTGTATTGTTTTAATAATTAACAATTAACATGTTTTTATTTTGCTAAACGAGCGAAAGTAATAGTGAAAATTTTAAATAATTGAATAATAATTAAAGGTCAATTACTGAATTAATGTGGTACAAAAGAAAGTTGTACTAAATTTATAATTGCAGTAGTAATGAAGTTAAATTATTAATTTGTAACGAATAAAACATTTCTAATGAATAATAAATGATTAAGTAAAAATATATTTGAATATTGAGATGTACTGTTATGAGTAGGTGAGAGATAAATTTTATAATGCAATTGTCAATGATTACAGTAAGGTAGAGTGTTTAAAAAAGGGAATAGAGCCTAGGTGTATTAATAAATAGAGGCATATGTGTTATTCAATTAAAGTAAATGGGAGTTAGATAGATAAGAATTTTAAAGAAAATAGTAATACAAAGAGAGTATTAGATATTTTAGGGACACAGTAGTTAGTGATTATTTGTAGAGGTAAAGGTTAAACATTTATTTGTTGCTGATGATATTTTGTAGTGGGGGTGAGGTGATAAGGAGTAGCCAACGTATAACGTTGTGGCAGGTAATAGCATAGTTTAAGGGAGTGTTTGCCGATATTTTGGAAGGGCAAAATATTATGTATGTATATAGCCAGGTAGGGAACACCCATCCCTGTACAAAGACGAGCGGTGCCATAGGATTTATCGTCAAAATGAAATTAATGAAGGTGTTTATAATAGAGAAATAGGTGTCATGATAGGTAAATTTAGTGGTTAAGAAAGGTGAGTAAGAGTATAATAATAAGTCAAATCACAGTGAATACAGGGGCCACCCAGACTAAACAATGATAAAAATGTGAAAGGTTAGGTAGTTAGGTAGGTAGAAAGTTCAGAGTAGAGAGGAATAAGAGATGAAATAATAATAACTAATATGAATAATAATAATAAATTATTAAATGGTAGTAAATGATCAATAATTTATGACTAATTAATAAAAGTCAAATAATTAAAAGAATTAATTAATTAAAAGGTAATGTGTATAATTTTATACACAAACTTAAAGAGGTAGGATGTGTTAATAATAATCAAATGTGAATTGGTTATTAACCGTATTACTGTATTAACATAATGATGAGTGTATTATGTAATATGTTTTATGTATTAGCATAGGAATTTGAACATGATGTATAGGAAATAGAGTGTGTGGGGGAGAAAGAGGGGTAAATATTATTAACAGCGCCAGTTATTAACTGTTAATAATAATAATATTAATTTTAATAAGATTTTATTTTTTTTATAAAATGTTTTTCTCCCTGTTTGAGTAATTACTTTAAAGGGAGATTTAGGTAATTATATCCATAAATTTGGGATTTATATATATTTATTATATCCATGTATTTCATTTAGATATTTGTTTCTTTTATAATTACATTAATTATGAAAACAGAAAGAGTTAATTATTATCAATGGGAATCGAAAAGATTTTTAAAAAAATAAAGGATAGTCCATGAAGAGAATGGCACTCCTATATAATTCTTGTTAATTTGAAGCAAACCCAGTGCTTCTTAACGCAAACCAGCACTAAGTACTAAGGGGAAACAGATCAGTTAGGAATATAGTATTATACCAAGCCACTATTTTGATATTTTTGATTTATTGTTTCAGTGTTTGGTGATGTTGTGACGGCGGTCCTGAACTGGCCAACGCGTCAGAGCAGGAGCGTTACGCGCCTGATTGGCCTTATGGTGTTGGGATCTCGAAGGAGAAGTCCAGTAAGGTCATGCAGGTACTGTCATCATCATCGGACCACGGGTGAGTTATTGTATTTCTTTTCATATAAATTGTAAGGGGGTTGTGGCGACATATCCTGGCTGATCCCTTTGGGAAGTACGAATGTGTCAATGAAAGATTTTATGCCGAAGCATAAAATCTTTCATTGAGCGGGTTTTGTGATGGTACAATTCTGGTACGATAATAATTTTGTAAAACTATGGTCCTAAAAACCATAATTATTGTATTTTTATTCTCTAACCATTTATTTTGTAATAATAATAATTTTATTTCATAATCCCTATAAAGTTTTGGTGAATAAACTATAGAATATTTTAAACAACGCATATTGGAGTTAACAGGATTTCTGTCGAATTTGCTGAAAAGCTACAAAGGTCGCAAAAAACTATTTGTCACAGATAAGCAGTAAACAACCAAGCCCACGACTACGTCAGACGCAAGGAATGCAAGACGCATTGTATGCGACTGGGTTGGGCTGCTGAACAATGAGCCCGTGATGTAGTTTTGCCCCACCTACGCAATGTTTAACAAAGACTCTGGGTCATTTTCGTCCAGACAGTGAACCGAGCCGGCCGGCGTATTCACTAAGTGTGTTTATGTAAATTTTACACCACCAAAAGTGGTTTAATAACTATTAATGAAATAATGGTAATGTTGGTGCTGTAACTGGGCTTGAGTGGGTGTCATCGGCCAAGTGAAACCGTGAAGAATCTGGCAAAGTTCGGACTTCTACGTGCAGCCATAAAATCTGCCAAAGTGTGATTCGAGGGGGGGACACTACGATTCGAGAGTGTGGGCCCTAAGACAATGTAAAGAATCAGATTTTGCACGTGCAAGGATTCGAGTAGTGCGATGACATCGACTCAAAACTGGAAGCTAAGTATCAGCTACAACCTTTTGTAATATCAAAGAAAATAGTAAAATGACCAATATTCAGTTCAATATATAAGTTTAATACCAGAAATGCATTTCAATAAAAATTTGCTTATTTATAATTCATAAAAATGAGCTCATAAAAAACTAATAATTGTACCAGAGAAAGAGAGAGAGAGAGAGAGAGAGAGAGAGAGAGAGAGAGAGAGAGCGTGAACAAAATACTATTTAAAAAGTGCTGGGTTGTGCAAGTATAAAAATATATATAAATATGTAACACACATATCAATGTTTAATGTTTTCAGAGAGTTTAAAAAATATAAATAACTGTGTAGGTATTTTGGAGGGCTTGTAAAAGGGAAATTTAACGTAATTTTGTCGCCACCTGGTGGAGAATAGATGTAATTAAATTTCATAAATAAACTGGGTAATATCATTTGATAAAAATTTTAACAAAGTATTATTATTTCAAATAACACTTTCCGCTACTCAAGAAGTTCGCTTAAACGAATTCCTGCCCTTTTAAAGGTAAGTAAAACTTCACGTTTATATTTACTTTCTTGCATATCAAGATGGCGCCCGACCTTTGAAATTAAACAATTGTTGGCCAAGTACAAAGTGTAAAGATATTGTATTTTATTATCAGCAATAAAAAGTAGTATAACATTTGGCTTTCCCGACCAGGGACACTACGTAAACTTTTGTTTTATGTGGGTAAGCCTACGAAGAGAGCGGAAAAGTTATCTGAGGTATTAGACACAATTTTAAATACGTAAACATAACCTAACTTCCACGAGGTTATGTTATAAGGTTGTATGCATGCGGGTAATATTAAAATAAGTAAAATGAATACCGATAAAGGTGATAACATAGATGAAACAGTTGCGAGTGTGATGGATGTTAAACTGAACCAAATTAGTCAGACCAGTGTAACTGAATTAAACCAAGTTCTGTTAACTCCCATCTCAACTCAAGACGTAAATAAACCAAATGAGACAGCTGCTTTGATGCAGTTGTTATTAACAAAATTTGATAATTTTAACAAAAAGCTGGATGAACAAAAAAGGGATTCTGATGAAATTAAGACACAAAATGTTCAAATTAAAAGTGATTTCAATGTAAAGTTAGACGAATTAAAGACCGAAATTATAAGACGTAACGATAATCTAGATAAACAATGTGACAAAGTAATTAAAAAGTTGGATGAGAAGTTAATCCAAATAGAGAATCAGAAGGTGAGTAACAGTGATAATTTGAATAATGAGTTTACAGGTAGTAAGAATGATATGATATTAGAAAATGATAATGAGAATATTGGGAGTGATAATGAGGTGTTTGAGTGTGTTGAGTCAGAGAGAGAGCTGAGAGAAAGTACATTTGTAAAAGAGATGCAGGGGGTAGAATTTTCCTTTGATGTTGTGGTAGGGGGTGAAGTCAAGTCTTCATGTATTTTTAATAAGGACGAGAGTTCCTTAGATTTATATTTGGGAGATGAAAGGTCTACAAATAGAGTTCCTTGGTGTTTTTGTGTACCTCATAGGTGGTACAGTAATTATGAGATAGTGACCCCTGCATATTTGGAGAGAGAGAGTGTAACTTGGTGTTATGGAGAGAAATATATATAGAGAGAGAGAAAGAGAGTAATAGAGATTTTTAAAGTAAATAGAAAGTATAGAGAACTTGTAGAAAGGTTAGGAGTAGAGATGGTGGATGATTATAATGAATACTTACCTTGTAGTAAAATTGAGATAGTAATAACAGTAGATGGTGTGAATAATGATAACAATTACTTACCTTGGGAAGTTACAGGTGTAGTGGTAGAAAATTATGATGACTATATGACTAACAAGATTATAACATATCATACTGGTGTAGACAGAACCATACCCGATCGTGACATGGCATATGATAAATTAATAGGGAGTACATCTATTAATGTAAACGAAATTGTGAATGAATATAAAAAGTTTGATAAATATTATAATGATTATAATAATATAATTTATTTACTAAACAATAAGATAAATAGACCTAAGATTAGAATGCTATTCAATGATGGAGGGTAGATTGTTTTATTGTGTAATGAACATTTAATATATGTGAAAAGTGATTTTGAAATGGACTGCTATGGACTGATTTTGATTAATGATAAAATAATGAGTTTGGATTGTATATTTTTCATTGTATTGAGTGTATTAATGTCAATGTATTTATGTATTTTTGATGCTGTGTATTACAGGTAAATTTTATGTACACCATGTATCATGTATTGTTTTAATAATTAACAATTAACATGTTTTTATTTTGCTAAACGAGCGAAAGTAATAGTGAAAATTTTAAATAATTGAATAATAATTAAAGGTCAATTACTGAATTAATGTGGTACAAAAGAAAGTTGTACTAAATTTATAATTGCAGTAGTAATGAAGTTAAATTATTAATTTGTAACGAATAAAACATTTCTAATGAATAATAAATGATTAAGTAAAAATATATATTTGAATATTGAGATGTACTGTTATGAGTAGGTGAGAGATAAATTTTATAATGCAATTGTCAATGATTACAGTAAGGTAGTGTTTAAAAAAGGGAATAGAGCCTAGGTGTATTAATAAATAGAGGCATATGTGTTATTCAATTAAAGTAAATGGGAGTTAGATAGATAAGAATTTTAAAGAAAATAGTAATACAAAGAGAGTACTAGATATTTTAGGGACACAGTAGTTAGTGATTATTTGTAGAGGTAAAGGTTAAACATTTATTTGTTGCTGATGATATTTTGTAGTGGGGGTGAGGTGATAAGGAGTAGCCAACGTATAGCGTTGTGGCAGGTAATAGCGTAGTTTAAGGGAGTGTTTGCCGATATTTTGGAAGGGCAAAATATTATGTATGTATATAGCCAGGTAGGGAACACCCATCCCTGTACAAAGACGAGCGGTGCCATAGGATTTATCGTCAAAATGAAATTAATGAAGGTGTTTATAATAGAGAAATAGGTGTCATGATAGGTAAATTTAGTGGTTAAGAAAGGTGAGTAAGAGTATAATAATAAGTCAAATCACAGTGAATACAGGGGCCACCCAGACTAAACAATGATAAAAATGTGAAAGGTTAGGTAGTTAGGTAGGTAGAAAGTTCAGAGTAGAGACGTAATAAGAGATGAAATAATAATAACTAATATGAATAATAATAATAAATTATTAAATGGTAGTAAATGATCAATAATTGATGACTAATTAATAAAAGTCAAATAATTAAAAGAATTAATTAATTAAAAGGTAATGTGTATAATTTTATACACAAACTTAAAGAGGTAGGATGTGTAAATAATAATCAAATGTGAATTGGTTATTAACCGTATTACTGTATTAACATAATGATGAGTGTATTATGTAATATGTTTTATGTATTAGCATAGGAATTTGAACATGATGTATAGGAAATAGAGTGTGTGGGGGAGAAAGAGGGGTAAATATTATTAACAGCGCCAGTTATTAACTGTTAATAATAATAATATTAATTTTAATAAGATTTTATTTTTTTTATAAAATGTTTTTCTCCCTGTTTGAGTAATTACTTTAAAGGGAGATTTAGGTAATTATATCCATAAATTTGGGATTTATATTAATTTATTATATCCATGTATTTCATTTAGATATTTGTTTCTTTTATAATTACATTAATTATGAAAACAGAAAGAGTTAATTATTATCAATGGGAATCGAAAAGATTTTTTAAAAAAATAAAGGATAGTCCATGAAGAGAATGGCACTCCTATATAATTCTTGTTAATTTGAAGCAAACCCAGTGCTTCTTAACGCAAACCAGCACTAAGTACTAAGGGGAAACAGATCAGTTAGGAATATAGTATTATACCAAGCCACTATTTTGATATTTTTGATTTATTGTTTCAGTGTTTGGTGATGTTGTGACGGCGGTCCTGAACTGGCCAATGCGTCAGAGCAGGAGCGTTACGCGCCTGATTGGCCTTATGGTGTTGGGATCTCGAAGGAGAAGTCCAGTAAGGTCATGCAGGTACTGTCATCATCATCGGACCACGGGTGAGTTATTGTATTTCTTTTCATATAAATTGTAAGGGGGTTGTGGCGACATATCCTGGCTGATCCCTTTGGGAAGTACGAATGTGTCAATGAAAGATTTTATGCCGAAGCATAAAATCTTTCATTGAGCGGGTTTTGTGATGGTACAATTCTGGTACGATAATAATTTTGTAAAACTATGGTCCTAAAAACCATAATTATTGTATTTTTATTCTCTAACCATTTATTTTGTAATAATAATAATAATTTTATTTCATAATCCCTATAAAGTTTTGGTGAATAAACTATAGAATATTTTAAACAACGCATATTGGAGTTAACAGGATTTCTGTCGAATTTGCTGAAAAGCTACAAAGGTCGCAAAAAACTATTTGTCACAGATAAGCAGTAAACAACCAAGCCCACGACTACGTCAGACGCAAGGAATGCAAGACGCATTGTATGCGACTGGGTTGGGCTGCTGAACAATGAGCCCGTGATGTAGTTTTGCCCCACCTACGCAATGTTTAACAAAGACTCTGGGTCATTTTCGTCCAGACAGTGAACCGAGCCGGCCGGCGTATTCACTAAGTGTGTTTATGTAAATTTTACACCACCAAAAGTGGTTTAATAACTATTATTAATGAAATAATGGTAATGTTGGTGCTGTAACTGGGCTTGAGTGGGTGTCATCGGCCAAGTGAAACCGTGAAGAATCTGGCAAAGTTCGGACTTCTACGTGCAGCCATAAAATCTGCCAAAGTGTGATTCGAGGGGGGGACACTACGATTCGAGAGTGTGGGCCATAAGACAATGTAAAGAATCAGATTTTGCACGTGCAAGGATTCGAGTAGTGCGATGACATCGACTCAAAACTGGAAGCTAAGTATCAGCTACAACCTTTTGTAATATCAAAGAAAATAGTAAAATGACCAATATTCAGTTCAATATATAAGTTTAATACCAGAAATGCATTTCAATAAAAATTTGCTTATTTATAATTCATAAAAATGAGCTCATAAAAAACTAATAATTGTACCAGAGAAAGAGAGAGAGAGAGAGAGAGAGAGAGCGTGAACAAAATACTATTTAAAAAGTGCTGGGTTGTGCAAGTATAAAAATATATATAAATATGTAACACACATATCAATGTTTAATGTTTTCAGAGAGTTTAAAAAATATAAATAACTGTGTAGGTATTTTGGAGGGCTTGTAAAAGGGAAATTTAACGTAATTTTGTCACCACCTGGTGGAGAATAGATGTAATTAAATTTCATAAATAAACTGGGTAATATCATTTGATAAAAATTTTAACAAAGTATTATTATTTCAAATAACACTTTCCGCTACTCAAGAAGTTCGCTTAAACGAATTCCTGCCCTTTTAAAGGTAAGTAAAACTTCACGTTTATATTTACTTTCTTGCATATCAAGATGGCGCCCGACCTTTGAAATTAAACAATTGTTGGCCAAGTACAAAGTGTAAAGATACTGTATTTTATTATCAGCAATAAAAAGTAGTATAACATTTGGCTTTCCCGACCAGGGACACTACATAAACTTTTGTTTTATGTGGGTAAGCCTACGAAGAGAGCGGAAAAGTTATCTGAGGTATTAGACACAATTTTAAATACGTAAACATAACCTAACTTCCACGAGGTTATGTTATAAGGTTGTATGCATGCGGGTAATATTAAAATAAGTAAAATGAATACCGATAAAGGTGATAAAATAGATGAAACAGTTGCGAGTGTGATGGATGTTAAACTGAACCAAATTAGTCAGACCAGTGTAACTGAATTAAACCCAGTTCTGTTAACTCCCATCTCAACTGAAGACGTAAATAAACCAAATGAGACAGCTGCTTTGATGCAGTTGTTATTAACAAAATTTGATAATTTTAACAAAAAGCTGGATGAACAAAAAAGGGATTCTGATGAAATTAAGACACAAAATGTTCAAATTAAAAGTGATTTCAATGTAAAGTTAGACGAATTAAAGACCGAAATTATAAGACGTAACGATAATCTAGATAAACAATGTGACAAAGTAATTAAAAAGTTGGATGAGAAGTTAATCCAAATAGAGAATCAGAAGGTGAGTAACAGTGATAATTTGAATAATGAGTTTACAGGTAGTAAGAATGATATGATATTAGAAAATGATAATGAGAATATTGGGAGTGATAATGAGGTGTTTGAGTGTGTTGAGTCAGAGCGAGAGCTGAGAGTAAGTACATTTGTAAAAGAGATGCAGGGGGTAGAATTTTCCTTTGATGTTGTGGTAGGGGGTGAAGTCAAGTCTTCATGTATTTTTAATAAGGACGAGAGTTCCTTAGATTTATATTTGGGAGACGAAAGGTCTACAAATAGAGTTCCTTGGTGTTTTTGTGTACCTCATAGGTGGTACAGTAATTATGAGTTAGTGACCCCTGCATATTTGGAGAGAGAGAGTGTAACTTGGTGTTATGGAGAGAAATATATATATATAGAGAGAGAGAGACAGAGAGTAATAGAGATTTTTAAAGTAAATAGAAAGTATAGAGAACTTGTAGAAAGGTTAGGAGTAGAGATGGTGGATGATTATAATGAATACTTACCTTGTAGTAAAATTGAGATAGTAATAACAGTAGATGGTGTGAATAATGATAACAATTACTTACCTTGGGAAGTTACAGGTGTAGTGGTAGAAAATTATGATGACTATATGACTAACAAGATTATAACATATCATACTGGTGTAGACAGAACCATACCCGATCGTGACATGGCATATGATAAATTAATAGGGAGTACATCTATTAATGTAAACGAAATTGTGAATGAATATAAAAAGTTTGATAAATATTATAATGATTATAATAATATAATTTATTTACTAAACAATAAGATAAATAGACCTAAGATTAGAATGCTATTCAATGATGGAGGGTAGATTGTTTTATTGTGTAATGAACATTTAATATACAGTGGAAATCGGTTAACACGAAATGACGGGGACCAGTTATTTTTTTCGTGTAAACCGAATTTCGCGTTAAGCGAACAAAAAGTGAAACAAAATGAGGAAGTGAACAAATAGTGTACTGTAGATTATTTATTGTACTGTCTAGTAAAATGCAACAAATACAACCTTTATTTATCCTCATGTTTTATTATTGTTAATTTTTCTTAAAATTATTATTAGCTGTTCTAAATTTAGTCCTATGATTTAGGTTTTCTTATAGACTACTGTATGTCTTTCAACTTTACCGTAGTTTTCGTGTTTATCTTTATTTAAAATAATCCGTTATTTTCTTTTGCACACAATTTTGACTATTTTATTTTCAACAAATTGTTCTAATTTATCAACGTGTTCAAACATTTCACCTTCCGAGTTGGCTTCAAAATATCGACGAACACGGCTCAGCAACGAAAGCATATCGGTAGCGGTAGGAACATTTTCACTATCATTTTCCGTGTCAAGTTTGTCGTCACTATTATCACCTTCACAGTTGTCAACTTGCACTGTTTCCACGATATCGGTATCTGTTAATACGGGAGCCGTAGTTACGTTCTCGTCGACAGTCACGTACTCATTTAGAGAAATTGAAACATTTAATACAGATGACACACGATTAAACATTTCAGATAGTGTAGGATCAATTTCATTTTCTTCGGGTTGTTCAGTTTCTGAATTCAAAATGAATCGAGCATGAGCGAAACAATTTTGAATTGTTGTAGGCGTCACGAGGTTCCACGCTGTTCTTAACAAGTTACAAGCATCCAGAACTTTTTTTTCTAAAGAGAGGGAACTTTGTTTACGCACTTTCTTCTCCATTTTACTTCTGGACTGCAAAAACGAAATTTACGAAAGCGTAACTTCACTTAACACATACACGTCACTTAACTGGCTGTAAAAGACTAAGAAGTTTGTACAGTAAAAAAGTAAACAGTTAATCCTCACAACTGAGTAAATTTTTTACAATAAAATGTTATCGGTACCGTACCGCAAACTTTACCACCGCTGTACACGCACAGAATATAACTGAACTGAACTCACCACACCCTATAGAGTAGGTAGTTAATGTAAGCGATAACGGTTTATTTGCGGTCAATGAACAACACATTTGGTGCTGAAGGAGACGCTATGGTTCTCGTAAACAACGGTACACTGTATACAGTACGTACTGTAAATAGAACTTGGTACTGAAGACAAAACAAAACAGGTAGACAAAACAAACTATGGTCACTACCTGCTCTTTCTCTTTAGAGATAAAGAATGGATTCCTTTACATCGAAAACAAGCTTTTGGGTGTACTTGTGTGGCTTTATTTTGTATGCAGTTACTTAAAAGCCAGCCAACAAAAAATTATTTTTAACAAAAATTTTTCGTGTTAAGCGATATTTTTCAGGTAAACCTTTCGTGTTAACCGTACAAATAATACACTGTACATAACAAACGGCAATCGGTACCCGAGTGGTATTTCGTGTTAACCGATATTTTGTGGTAACCGTTTTCGCGTTAAACGATTTCCACTCTATGTGAAAAGTGATTTTGAAATGGACTGCTATGGACTGATTTTGATTAATGATAAAATAATGAGTTTGGGTTGTATATTTTTCATTGTATTGAGTGTATTAATGTCAATGTATTTATGTATTTTTGATGCTGTGTATTACAGGTAAATTTTATGTACACCATGTATCATGTATTGTTTTAATAATTAACAATTAACATGTTTTTATTTTGCTAAACGAGCGAAAGTAATAGTGAAAATTTTAAATAATTGAATAATAATTAAAGGTCAATTACTGAATTAATGTGGTACAAAAGAAAGTTGTACTAAATTTATAATTGCAGTAGTAATGAAGTTAAATTATTAATTTGTAACGAATAAAACATTTCTAATGAATAATAAATGATTAAGTAAAAATATATATTTGAATATTGAGATGTACTGTTATGAGTAGGTGAGAGATAAATTTTATAATGCAATTGTCAATGATTACAGTAAGGTAGTGTTTAAAAAAGGGAATAGAGCCTAGGTGTATTAATAAATAGAGGCATATGTGTTATTCCATTAAAGTAAATGGGAGTTAGATAGATAAGAATTTTAAAGAAAATAGTAATACAAAGAGAGTACTAGATATTTTAGGGACACAGTAGTTAGTGATTATTTGTAGAGGTAAAGGTTAAACATTTATTTGTTGCTGATGATATTTTGTAGTGGGGGTGAGGTGATAAGGAGTAGCCAACGTATAGCGTTGTGGCAGGTAATAGCGTAGTTTAAGGGAGTGTTTGCCGATATTTTGGAAGGGCAAAATATTATGTATGTATATAGCCAGGTAGGGAACACCCATCCCTGTACAAAGACGAGCGGTGCCATAGGATTTATCGTCAAAATGAAATTAATGAAGGTGTTTATAATAGAGAAATAGGTGTCATGATAGGTAAATTTAGTGGTTAAGAAAGGTGAGTAAGAGTATAATAATAAGTCAAATCACAGTGAATACAGGGGCCACCCAGACTAAACAATGATAAAAATGTGAAAGGTTAGGTAGTTAGGTAGGTAGAAAGTTCAGAGTAGAGAGGTAATAAGAGATGAAATAATAATAACTAATATGAATAATAATAATAAATTATTAAATGGTAGTAAATGATCAATAATTTATGACTAATTAATAAAAGTCAAATAATTAAAAGAATTAATTAATTAAAAGGTAATGTGTATAATTTTATACACAAACTTAAAGAGGTAGGATGTGTAAATAATAATCAAATGTGAATTGGTTATTAACCGTATTACTGTATTAACATAATGATGAGTGTATTATGTAATATGTTTTATGTATTAGCATAGGAATTTGAACATGATGTATAGGAAATAGAGTGTGTGGGGGAGAAAGAGGGGTAAATATTATTAACAGCGCCAGTTATTAACTGTTAATAATAATAATATTAATTTTAATAAGATTTTATTTTTTTTATAAATTGTTTTTCTCCCTGTTTGAGTAATTACTTTAAAGGGAGATTTAGGTAATTATATCCATAAATTTGGGATTTATATATATTTATTATATCCATGTATTTCATTTAGATATTTGTTTCTTTTATAATTACATTAATTATGAAAACAGAAAGAGTTAATTATTATCAATGGGAATCGAAAAGATTTTAAAAAAAATAAAGGATAGTCCATGAAGAGAATGGCACTCCTATATAATTCTTGTTAATTTGAAGCAAACCCAGTGCTTCTTAACGCAAACCAGCACTAAGTACTAAGGGGAAACAGATCAGTTAGGAATATAGTATTATACCAAGCCACTATTTTGATATTTTTGATTTATTGTTTCAGTGTTTGGTGATGTTGTGACGGCGGTCCTGAACTGGCCAATGCGTCAGAGCAGGAGCGTTACGCACCTGATTGGCCTTATGGTGTTGGGATCTCGAAGGAGAAGTCCAGTAAGGTCATGCAGGTACTGTCATCATCATCGGACCACGGGTGAGTTATTGTATTTCTTTTCATATAAATTGTAAGGGGGTTGTGGCGACATATCCTGGCTGATCCCTTTGGGAAGTACGAATGTGTCAATGAAAGATTTTATGCCGAAGCATAAAATCTTTCATTGAGCAGGTTTTGTGATGGTACAATTCTGGTACGATAATAATTTTGTAAAACTATGGTCCTAAAAACCATAATTATTGTATTTTTATTCTCTAACCATTTATTTTGTAATAATAATAATAATTTTATTTCATAATCCCTATAAAGTTTTGGTGAATAAACTATAGAATATTTTAAACAACGCATATTGGAGTTAACAGGATTTCTGTCGAATTTGCTGAAAAGCTACAAAGGTCGCAAAAAACTATTTGTCACAGATAAGCAGTAAACAACCAAGCCCACGACTACGTCAGACGCAAGGAATGCAAGACGCATTGTATGCGACTGGGTTGGGCTGCTGAACAATGAGCCCGTGATGTAGTTTTGCCCCACCTACGCAATGTTTAACAAAGACTCTGGGTCATTTTCGTCCAGACAGTGAACCGAGCCGGCCGGCGTATTCACTAAGTGTGTTTATGTAAATTTTACACCACCAAAAGTGGTTTAATAACTATTATTAATGAAATAATGGTAATGTTGGTGCTGTAACTGGGCTTGAGTGGGTGTCATCGGCCAAGTGAAACCGTGAAGAATCTGGCAAAGTTCGGACTTCTACGTGCAGCCATAAAATCTGCCAAAGTGTGATTCGAGGGGGGGACACTACGATTCGAGAGTGTGGGCCCTAAGACAATGTAAAGAATCAGATTTTGCACGTGCAAGGATTCGAGTAGTGCGATGACATCGACTCAAAACTGGAAGCTAAGTATCAGCTACAACCTTTTGTAATATCAAAGAAAATAGTAAAATGACCAATATTCAGTTCAATATATAAGTTTAATACCAGAAATGCATTTCAATAAAAATTTGCTTATTTATAATTCATAAAAATGAGCTCATAAAAAACTAATAATTGTACCAGAGAAAGAGAGAGAGAGAGAGAGAGAGAGAGCGTGAACAAAATACTATTTAAAAAGTGCTGGGTTGTGCAAGTATAAAAATATATATAAATATGTAACACACATATCAATGTTTAATGTTTTCAGAGAGTTTAAAAAATATAAATAACTGTGTAGGTATTTTGGAGGGCTTGTAAAAGGGAAATTTAACGTAATTTTGTCACCACCTGGTGGAGAATAGATGTAATTAAATTTCATAAATAAACTGGGTAATATCATTTGATAAAAATTTTAACAAAGTATTATTATTTCTAATAACACTTTCCGCTACTCAAGAAGTTCGCTTAAACGAATTCCTGCCCTTTTAAAGGTAAGTAAAACTTCACGTTTATATTTACTTTCTTGCATATCAAGATGGCGCCCGACCTTTGAAATTAAACAATTGTTGGCCAAGTACAAAGTGTAAAGATACTGTATTTTATTATCAGCAATAAAAAGTAGTATAACATTTGGCTTTCCCGACCAGGGACACTACATAAACTTTTGTTTTATGTGGGTAAGCCTACGAAGAGAGCGGAAAAGTTATCTGAGGTATTAGACACAATTTTAAATACGTAAACATAACCTAACTTCCACGAGGTTATGTTATAAGGTTGTATGCATGCGGGTAATATTAAAATAAGTAAAATGAATACCGATAAAGGTGATAAAATAGATGAAACAGTTGCGAGTGTGATGGATGTTAAACTGAACCAAATTAGTCAGACCAGTGTAACTGAATTAAACCCAGTTCTGTTAACTCCCATCTCAACTCAAGACGTAAATAAACCAAATGAGACAGCTGCTTTGATGCAGTTGTTATTAACAAAATTTGATAATTTTAACAAAAAGCTGGATGAACAAAAAAGGGATTCTGATGAAATTAAGACACAAAATGTTCAAATTAAAAGTGATTTCAATGTAAAGTTAGACGAATTAAAGACCGAAATTATAAGACGTAACGATAATCTAGATAAACAATGTGACAAAGTAATTAAAAAGTTGGATGAGAAGTTAATCCAAATAGAGAATCAGAAGGTGAGTAACAGTGATAATTTGAATAATGAGTTTACAGGTAGTAAGAATGATATGATATTAGAAAATGATAATGAGAATATTGGGAGTGATAATGAGGTGTTTGAGTGTGTTGAGTCAGAGCGAGAGCTGAGAGTAAGTACATTTGTAAAAGAGATGCAGGGGGTAGAATTTTCCTTTGATGTTGTGGTAGGGGGTGAAGTCAAGTCTTCATGTATTTTTAATAAGGACGAGAGTTCCTTAGATTTATATTTGGGAGACGAAAGGTCTACAAATAGAGTTCCTTGGTGTTTTTGTGTACCTCATAGGTGGTACAGTAATTATGAGTTAGTGACCCCTGCATATTTGGAGAGAGAGAGTGTAACTTGGTGTTATGGAGAGAAATATATATATATAGAGAGAGAGAGACAGAGAGTAATAGAGATTTTTAAAGTAAATAGAAAGTATAGAGAACTTGTAGAAAGGTTAGGAGTAGAGATGGTGGATGATTATAATGAATACTTACCTTGTAGTAAAATTGAGATAGTAATAACAGTAGATGGTGTGAATAATGATAACAATTACTTACCTTGGGAAGTTACAGGTGTAGTGGTAGAAAATTATGATGACTATATGACTAACAAGATTATAACATATCATACTGGTGTAGACAGAACCATACCCGATCGTGACATGGCATATGATAAATTAATAGGGAGTACATCTATTAATGTAAACGAAATTGTGAATGAATATAAAAAGTTTGATAAATATTATAATGATTATAATAATATAATTTATTTACTAAACAATAAGATAAATAGACCTAAGATTAGAATGCTATTCAATGATGGAGGGTAGATTGTTTTATTGTGTAATGAACATTTAATATACAGTGGAAATCGGTTAACACGAAATGACGGGGACCAGTTATTTTTTTCGTGTAAACCGAATTTCGCGTTAAGCGAACAAAAAGTGAAACAAAATGAGGAAGTGAACAAATAGTGTACTGTAGATTATTTATTGTACTGTCTAGTAAAATGCAACAAATACAACCTTTATTTATCCTCATGTTTTATTATTGTTAATTTTTCTTAAAATTATTATTAGCTGTTCTAAATTTAGTCCTATGATTTAGGTTTTCTTATAGACTACTGTATGTCTTTCAACTTTACCGTAGTTTTCGTGTTTATCTTTATTTAAAATAATCCGTTATTTTCTTTTGCACACAATTTTGACTATTTTATTTTCAACAAATTGTTCTAATTTATCAACGTGTTCAAACATTTCACCTTCCGAGTTGGCTTCAAAATATCGACGAACACGGCTCAGCAACGAAAGCATATCGGTAGCGGTAGGAACATTTTCACTATCATTTTCCGTGTCAAGTTTGTCGTCACTATTATCACCTTCACAGTTGTCAACTTGCACTGTTTCCACGATATCGGTATCTGTTAATACGGGAGCCGTAGTTACGTTCTCGTCGACAGTCACGTACTCATTTAGAGAAATTGAAACATTTAATACAGATGACACACGATTAAACATTTCAGATAGTGTAGGATCAATTTCATTTTCTTCGGGTTGTTCAGTTTCTGAATTCAAAATGAATCGAGCATGAGCGAAACAATTTTGAATTGTTGTAGGCGTCACGAGGTTCCACGCTGTTCTTAACAAGTTACAAGCATCCAGAACTTTTTTTTCTAAAGAGAGGGAACTTTGTTTACGCACTTTCTTCTCCATTTTACTTCTGGACTGCAAAAACGAAATTTACGAAAGCGTAACTTCACTTAACACATACACGTCACTTAACTGGCTGTAAAAGACTAAGAAGTTTGTACAGTAAAAAAGTAAACAGTTAATCCTCACAACTGAGTAAATTTTTTACAATAAAATGTTATCGGTACCGTACCGCAAACTTTACCACCGCTGTACACGCACAGAATATAACTGAACTGAACTCACCACACCCTATAGAGTAGGTAGTTAATGTAAGCGATAACGGTTTATTTGCGGTCAATGAACAACACATTTGGTGCTGAAGGAGACGCTATGGTTCTCGTAAACAACGGTACACTGTATACAGTACGTACTGTAAATAGAACTTGGTACTGAAGACAAAACAAAACAGGTAGACAAAACAAACTATGGTCACTACCTGCTCTTTCTCTTTAGAGATAAAGAATGGATTCCTTTACATCGAAAACAAGCTTTTGGGTGTACTTGTGTGGCTTTATTTTGTATGCAGTTACTTAAAAGCCAGCCAACAAAAAATTATTTTTAACAAAAATTTTTCGTGTTAACCGATATTTTTCAGGTAAACCTTTCGTGTTAACCGTACAAATAATACACTGTACATAACAAACGGCAATCGGTACCCGAGTGGTATTTCGTGTTAACCGATATTTTGTGGTAACCGTTTTCGCGTTAAACGATTTCCACTCTATGTGAAAAGTGATTTTGAAATGGACTGCTATGGACTGATTTTGATTAATGATAAAATAATGAGTTTGGGTTGTATATTTTTCATTGTATTGAGTGTATTAATGTCAATGTATTTATGTATTTTTGATGCTGTGTATTACAGGTAAATTTTATGTACACCATGTATCATGTATTGTTTTAATAATTAACAATTAACATGTTTTTATTTTGCTAAACGAGCGAAAGTAATAGTGAAAATTTTAAATAATTGAATAATAATTAAAGGTCAATTACTGAATTAATGTGGTACAAAAGAAAGTTGTACTAAATTTATAATTGCAGTAGTAATGAAGTTAAATTATTAATTTGTAACGAATAAAACATTTCTAATGAATAATAAATGATTAAGTAAAAATATATATTTGAATATTGAGATGTACTGTTATGAGTAGGTGAGAGATAAATTTTATAATGCAATTGTCAATGATTACAGTAAGGTAGTGTTTAAAAAAGGGAATAGAGCCTAGGTGTATTAATAAATAGAGGCATATGTGTTATTCAATTAAAGTAAATGGGAGTTAGATAGATAAGAATTTTAAAGAAAATAGTAATACAAAGAGAGTACTAGATATTTTAGGGACACAGTAGTTAGTGATTATTTGTAGAGGTAAAGGTTAAACATTTATTTGTTGCTGATGATATTTTGTAGTGGGGGTGAGGTGATAAGGAGTAGCCAACGTATAGCGTTGTGGCAGGTAATAGCGTAGTTTAAGGGAGTGTTTGCCGATATTTTGGAAGGGCAAAATATTATGTATGTATATAGCCAGGTAGGGAACACCCATCCCTGTACAAAGACGAGCGGTGCCATAGGATTTATCGTCAAAATGAAATTAATGAAGGTGTTTATAATAGAGAAATAGGTGTCATGATAGGTAAATTTAGTGGTTAAGAAAGGTGAGTAAGAGTATAATAATAAGTCAAATCACAGTGAATACAGGGGCCACCCAGACTAAACAATGATAAAAATGTGAAAGGTTAGGTAGTTAGGTAGGTAGAAAGTTCAGAGTAGAGAGGTAATAAGAGATGAAATAATAATAACTAATATGAATAATAATAATAAATTATTAAATGGTAGTAAATGATCAATAATTTATGACTAATTAATAAAAGTCAAATAATTAAAAGAATTAATTAATTAAAAGGTAATGTGTATAATTTTATACACAAACTTAAAGAGGTAGGATGTGTAAATAATAATCAAATGTGAATTGGTTATTAACCGTATTACTGTATTAACATAATGATGAGTGTATTATGTAATATGTTTTATGTATTAGCATAGGAATTTGAACATGATGTATAGGAAATAGAGTGTGTGGGGGAGAAAGAGGGGTAAATATTATTAACAGCGCCAGTTATTAACTGTTAATAATAATAATATTAATTTTAATAAGATTTTATTTTTTTTATAAAATGTTTTTCTCCCTGTTTGAGTAATTACTTTAAAGGGAGATTTAGGTAATTATATCCATAAATTTGGGATTTATATATATTTATTATATCCATGTATTTCATTTAGATATTTGTTTCTTTTATAATTACATTAATTATGAAAACAGAAAGAGTTAATTATTATCAATGGGAATCGAAAAGATTTTTTAAAAAAATAAAGGATAGTCCATGAAGAGAATGGCACTCCTATATAATTCTTGTTAATTTGAAGCAAACCCAGTGCTTCTTAACGCAAACCAGCACTAAGTACTAAGGGGAAACAGATCAGTTAGGAATATAGTATTATACCAAGCCACTATTTTGATATTTTTGATTTATTGTTTCAGTGTTTGGTGATGTTGTGACGGCGGTCCTGAACTGGCCAATGCGTCAGAGCAGGAGCGTTACGCACCTGATTGGCCTTATGGTGTTGGGATCTCGAAGGAGAAGTCCAGTAAGGTCATGCAGGTACTGTCATCATCATCGGACCACGGGTGAGTTATTGTATTTCTTTTCATATAAATTGTAAGGGGGTTGTGGCGACATATCCTGGCTGATCCCTTTGGGAAGTACGAATGTGTCAATGAAAGATTTTATGCCGAAGCATAAAATCTTTCATTGAGCGGGTTTTGTGATGGTACAATTCTGGTACGATAATAATTTTGTAAAACTATGGTCCTAAAAACCATAATTATTGTATTTTTATTCTCTAACCATTTATTTTGTAATAATAATAATAATTTTATTTCATAATCCCTATAAAGTTTTGGTGAATAAACTATAGAATATTTTAAACAACGCATATTGGAGTTAACAGGATTTCTGTCGAATTTGCTGAAAAGCTACAAAGGTCGCAAAAAACTATTTGTCACAGATAAGCAGTAAACAACCAAGCCCACGACTACGTCAGACGCAAGGAATGCAAGACGCATTGTATGCGACTGGGTTGGGCTGCTGAACAATGAGCCCGTGATGTAGTTTTGCCCCACCTACGCAATGTTTAACAAAGACTCTGGGTCATTTTCGTCCAGACAGTGAACCGAGCCGGCCGGCGTATTCACTAAGTGTGTTTATGTAAATTTTACACCACCAAAAGTGGTTTAATAACTATTATTAATGAAATAATGGTAATGTTGGTGCTGTAACTGGGCTTGAGTGGGTGTCATCGGCCAAGTGAAACCGTGAAGAATCTGGCAAAGTTCGGACTTCTACGTGCAGCCATAAAATCTGCCAAAGTGTGATTCGAGGGGGGGACACTACGATTCGAGAGTGTGGGCCCTAAGACAATGTAAAGAATCAGATTTTGCACGTGCAAGGATTCGAGTAGTGCGATGACATCGACTCAAAACTGGAAGCTAAGTATCAGCTACAACCTTTTGTAATATCAAAGAAAATAGTAAAATGACCAATATTCAGTTCAATATATAAGTTTAATACCAGAAATGCATTTCAATAAAAATTTGCTTATTTATAATTCATAAAAATGAGCTCATAAAAAACTAATAATTGTACCAGAGAAAGAGAGAGAGAGAGAGAGAGAGAGAGAGCGTGAACAAAATACTATTTAAAAAGTGCTGGGTTGTGCAAGTATAAAAATATATAAAAATATGTAACACACATATCAATGTTTAATGTTTTCAGAGAGTTTAAAAAATATAAATAACTGTGTAGGTATTTTGGAGGGCTTGTAAAAGGGAAATTTAACGTAATTTTGTCACCACCTGGTGGAGAATAGATGTAATTAAATTTCATAAATAAACTGGGTAATATCATTTGATAAAAATTTTAACAAAGTACTATTATTTCAAATAACACTTTCCGCTACTCAAGAAGTTCGCTTAAACGAATTCCTGCCCTTTTAAAGGTAAGTAAAACTTCACGTTTATATTTACTTTCTTGCATATCAAGATGGCGCCCGACCTTTGAAATTAAACAATTGTTGGCCAAGTACAAAGTGTAAAGATATTGTATTTTATTATCAGCAATAAAAAGTAGTATAACATTTGGCTTTCCCGACCAGGGACACTACATAAACTTTTGTTTTATGTGGGTAAGCCTACGAAGAGAGCGGAAAAGTTATCTGAGGTATTAGACACAATTTTAAATACGTAAACATAACCTAACTTCCACGAGGTTATGTTATAAGGTTGTATGCATGCGGGTAATATTAAAATAAGTAAAATGAATACCGATAAAGGTGATAAAATAGATGAAACAGTTGCGAGTGTGATGGATGTTAAACTGAACCAAATTAGTCAGACCAGTGTAACTGAATTAAACCCAGTTCTGTTAACTCCCATCTCAACTCAAGACGTAAATAAACCAAATGAGACAGCTGCTTTGATGCAGTTGTTATTAACAAAATTTGATAATTTTAACAAAAAGCTGGATGAACAAAAAAGGGATTCTGATGAAATTAAGACACAAAATGTTCAAATTAAAAGTGATTTCAATGTAAAGTTAGACGAATTAAAGACCGAAATTATAAGACGTAACGATAATCTAGATAAACAATGTGACAAAGTAATTAAAAAGTTGGATGAGAAGTTAATCCAAATAGAGAATCAGAAGGTGAGTAACAGTGATAATTTGAATAATGAGTTTACAGGTAGTAAGAATGATATGATATTAGAAAATGATAATGAGAATATTGGGAGTGATAATGAGGTGTTTGAGTGTGTTGAGTCAGAGAGAGAGCTGAGAGAAAGTACATTTGTAAAAGAGATGCAGGGGGTAGAATTTTCCTTTGATGTTGTGGTAGGGGGTGAAGTCAAGTCTTCATGTATTTTTAATAAGGACGAGAGTTCCTTAGATTTATATTTGGGAGATGAAAGGTCTACAAATAGAGTTCCTTGGTGTTTTTGTGTACCTCATAGGTGGTACAGTAATTATGAGATAGTGACCCCTGCATATTTGGAGAGAGAGAGAGTGTAACTTGGTGTTATGGAGAGAAATATATATAGAGAGAGAGAAAGAGAGTAATAGAGATTTTTAAAGTAAATAGAAAGTATAGAGAACTTGTAGAAAGGTTAGGAGTAGAGATGGAGGATGATTATAATGAATACTTACCTTGCAGTAAAATTGAGATAGTAATAACAGTAGATGGTGTGAATAATGATAACAATTACTTACCTTGGGAAGTTACAGGTGTAGTGGTAGAAAATTATGATGACTATATGACTAACAAGATTATAACATATCATACTGGTGTAGACAGAACCATACCCGATCGTGACATGGCATATGATAAATTAATAGGGAGTACATCTATTAATGTAAACGAAATTGTGAATGTATATAAAAAGTTTGATAAATATTATAATGATTATAATAATATAATTTATTTACTAAACAATAAGATAAATAGACCTAAGATTAGAATGCTATTCAATGATGGAGGGTAGATTGTTTTATTGTGTAATGAACATTTAATATATGTGAAAAGTGATTTTGAAATGGACTGCTATGGACTGATTTTGATTAATGATAAAATAATGAGTTTGGATTGTATATTTTTCATTGTATTGAGTGTATTAATGTCAATGTATTTATGTATTTTTGATGCTGTGTATTACAGGTAAATTTTATGTACACCATGTATCATGTATTGTTTTAATAATTAACAATTAACATGTTTTTATTTTGCTAAACGAGCGAAAGTAATAGTGAAAATTTTAAATAATTGAATAATAATTAAAGGTCAATTACTGAATTAATGTGGTACAAAAGAAAGTTGTACTAAATTTATAATTGCAGTAGTAATGAAGTTAAATTATTAATTTGTAACGAATAAAACATTTCTAATGAATAATAAATGATTAAGTAAAAATATATATTTGAATATTGAGATGTACTGTTATGAGTAGGTGAGAGATAAATTTTATAATGCAATTGTCAATGATTACAGTAAGGTAGTGTTTAAAAAAGGGAATAGAGCCTAGGTGTATTAATAAATAGAGGCATATGTGTTATTCAATTAAAGTAAATGGGAGTTAGATAGATAAGAATTTTAAAGAAAATAGTAATACAAAGAGAGTACTAGATATTTTAGGGACACAGTAGTTAGTGATTATTTGTAGAGGTAAAGGTTAAACATTTATTTGTTGCTGATGATATTTTGTAGTGGGGGTGAGGTGATAAGGAGTAGCCAACGTATAGCGTTGTGGCAGGTAATAGCGTAGTTTAAGGGAGTGTTTGCCGATATTTTGGAAGGGCAAAATATTATGTATGTATATAGCCAGGTAGGGAACACCCATCCCTGTACAAAGACGAGCGGTGCCATAGGATTTATCGTCAAAATGAAATTAATGAAGGTGTTTATAATAGAGAAATAGGTGTCATGATAGGTAAATTTAGTGGTTAAGAAAGGTGAGTAAGAGTATAATAATAAGTCAAATCACAGTGAATACAGGGGCCACCCAGACTAAACAATGATAAAAATGTGAAAGGTTAGGTAGTTAGGTAGGTAGAAAGTTCAGAGTAGAGAAGTAATAAGAGATGAAATAATAATAACTAATATGAATAATAATAATAAATTATTAAATGGTAGTAAATGATCAATAATTTATGACTAATTAATAAAAGTCAAATAATTAAAAGAATTAATTAATTAAAAGGTAATGTGTATAATTTTATACACAAACTTAAAGAGGTAGGATGTGTAAATAATAATCAAATGTGAATTGGTTATTAACCGTATTACTGTATTAACATAATGATGAGTGTATTATGTAATATGTTTTATGTATTAGCATAGGAATTTGAACATGATGTATAGGAAATAGAGTGTGTGGGGGAGAAAGAGGGGTAAATATTATTAACAGCGCCAGTTATTAACTGTTAATAATAATAATATTAATTTTAATAAGATTTTATTTTTTTTATAAAATGTTTTTCTCCCTGTTTGAGTAATTACTTTAAAGGGAGATTTAGGTAATTATATCCATAAATTTGGGATTTATATATATTTATTATATCCATGTATTTCATTTAGATATTTGTTTCTTTTATAATTACATTAATTATGAAAACAGAAAGAGTTAATTATTATCAATGGGAATCGAAAAGATTTTTAAAAAAAATAAAGGATAGTCCATGAAGAGAATGGCACTCCTATATAATTCTTGTTAATTTGAAGCAAACCCAGTGCTTCTTAACGCAAACCAGCACTAAGTACTAAGGGGAAACAGATCAGTTAGGAATATAGTATTATACCAAGCCACTATTTTGATATTTTTGATTTATTGTTTCAGTGTTTGGTGATGTTGTGACGGCGGTCCTGAACTGGCCAATGCGTCAGAGCAGGAGCGTTACGCACCTGATTGGCCTTATGGTGTTGGGATCTCGAAGGAGAAGTCCAGTAAGGTCATGCAGGTACTGTCATCATCATCGGACCACGGGTGAGTTATTGTATTTCTTTTCATATAAATTGTAAGGGGGTTGTGGCGACATATCCTGGCTGATCCCTTTGGGAAGTACGAATGTGTCAATGAAAGATTTTATGCCGAAGCATAAAATCTTTCATTGAGCGGGTTTTGTGATGGTACAATTCTGGTACGATAATAATTTTGTAAAACTATGGTCCTAAAAACCATAATTATTGTATTTTTATTCTCTAACCATTTATTTTGTAATAATAATAATAATTTTATTTCATAATCCCTATAAAGTTTTGGTGAATAAACTATAGAATATTTTAAACAACGCATATTGGAGTTAACAGGATTTCTGTCGAATTTGCTGAAAAGCTACAAAGGTCGCAAAAAACTATTTGTCACAGATAAGCAGTAAACAACCAAGCCCACGACTACGTCAGACGCAAGGAATGCAAGACGCATTGTATGCGACTGGGTTGGGCTGCTGAACAATGAGCCCGTGATGTAGTTTTGCCCCACCTACGCAATGTTTAACAAAGACTCTGGGTCATTTTCGTCCAGACAGTGAACCGAGCCGGCCGGCGTATTCACTAAGTGTGTTTATGTAAATTTTACACCACCAAAAGTGGTTTAATAACTATTATTAATGAAATAATGGTAATGTTGGTGCTGTAACTGGGCTTGACTGGGTGTCATCGGCCAAGTGAAACCGTGAAGAATCTGGCAAAGTTCGGACTTCTACGTGCAGCCATAAAATCTGCCAAAGTGTGATTCGAGGGGGGGACACTACGATTCGAGAGTGTGGGCCCTAAGACAATGTAAAGAATCAGATTTTGCACGTGCAAGGATTCGAGTAGTGCGATGACATCGACTCAAAACTGGAAGCTAAGTATCAGCTACAACCTTTTGTAATATCAAAGAAAATAGTAAAATGACCAATATTCAGTTCAATATATAAGTTTAATACCAGAAATGCATTTCAATAAAAATTTGCTTATTTATAATTCATAAAAATGAGCTCATAAAAAACTAATAATTGTACCAGAGAAAGAGAGAGAGAGAGAGAGAGAGAGCGTGAACAAAATACTATTTAAAAAGTGCTGGGTTGTGCAAGTATAAAAATATATATAAATATGTAACACACATATCAATGTTTAATGTTTTCAGAGAGTTTAAAAAATATAAATAACTGTGTAGGTATTTTGGAGGGCTTGTAAAAGGGAAATTTAACGTAATTTTGTCACCACCTGGTGGAGAATAGATGTAATTAAATTTCATAAATAAACTGGGTAATATCATTTGATAAAAATTTTAACAAAGTATTATTATTTCAAATAACACTTTCCGCTACTCAAGAAGTTCGCTTAAACGAATTCCTGCCCTTTTAAAGGTAAGTAAAACTTCACGTTTATATTTACTTTCTTGCATATCAAGATGGCGCCCGACCTTTGAAATTAAACAATTGTTGGCCAAGTACAAAGTGTAAAGATATTGTATTTTATTATCAGCAATAAAAAGTAGTATAACATTTGGCTTTCCCGACCAGGGACACTACATAAACTTTTGTTTTATGTGGGTAAGCCTACGAAGAGAGCGGAAAAGTTATCTGAGGTATTAGACACAATTTTAAATACGTAAACATAACCTAACTTCCACGAGGTTATGTTATAAGGTTGTATGCATGCGGGTAATATTAAAATAAGTAAAATGAATACCGATAAAGGTGATAAAATAGATGAAACAGTTGCGAGTGTGATGGATGTTAAACTGAACCAAATTAGTCAGACCAGTGTAACTGAATTAAACCCAGTTCTGTTAACTCCCATCTCAACTCAAGACGTAAATAAACCAAATGAGACAGCTGCTTTGATGCAGTTGTTATTAACAAAATTTGATAATTTTAACAAAAAGCTGGATGAACAAAAAAGGGATTCTGATGAAATTAAGACACAAAATGTTCAAATTAAAAGTGATTTCAATGTAAAGTTAGACGAATTAAAGACCGAAATTATAAGACGTAACGATAATCTAGATAAACAATGTGACAAAGTAATTAAAAAGTTGGATGAGAAGTTAATCCAAATAGAGAATCAGAAGGTGAGTAACAGTGATAATTTGAATAATGAGTTTACAGGTAGTAAGAATGATATGATATTAGAAAATGATAATGAGAATATTGGGAGTGATAATGAGGTGTTTGAGTGTGTTGAGTCAGAGAGAGAGCTGAGAGAAAGTACATTTGTAAAAGAGATGCAGGGGGTAGAATTTTCCTTTGATGTTGTGGTAGGGGGTGAAGTCAAGTCTTCATGTATTTTTAATAAGGACGAGAGTTCCTTAGATTTATATTTGGGAGATGAAAGGTCTACAAATAGAGTTCCTTGGTGTTTTTGTGTACCTCATAGGTGGTACAGTAATTATGAGATAGTGACCCCTGCATATTTGGAGAGAGAGAGTGTAACTTGGTGTTATGGAGAGAAATATATATAGAGAGAGAGAAAGAGAGTAATAGAGATTTTTAAAGTAAATAGAAAGTATAGAGAACTTGTAGAAAGGTTAGGAGTAGAGATGGTGGATGATTATAATGAATACTTACCTTGCAGTAAAATTGAGATAGTAATAACAGTAGATGGTGTGAATAATGATAACAATTACTTACCTTGGGAAGTTACAGGTGTAGTGGTAGAAAATTATGATGACTATATGACTAACAAGATTATAACATATCATACTGGTGTAGACAGAACCATACCCGATCGTGACATGGCATATGATAAATTAATAGGGAGTACATCTATTAATGTAAACGAAATTGTGAATGAATATAAAAAGTTTGATAAATATTATAATGATTATAATAATATAATTTATTTACTAAACAATAAGATAAATAGACCTAAGATTAGAATGCTATTCAATGATGGAGGGTAGATTGTTTTATTGTGTAATGAACATTTAATATATGTGAAAAGTGATTTTGAAATGGACTGCTATGGACTGATTTTGATTAATGATAAAATAATGAGTTTGGATTGTATATTTTTCATTGTATTGAGTGTATTAATGTCAATGTATTTATGTATTTTTGATGCTGTGTATTACAGGTAAATTTTATGTACACCATGTATCATGTATTGTTTTAATAATTAACAATTAACATGTTTTTATTTTGCTAAACGAGCGAAAGTAATAGTGAAAATTTTAAATAATTGAATAATAATTAAAGGTCAATTACTGAATTAATGTGGTACAAAAGAAAGTTGTACTAAATTTATAATTGCAGTAGTAATGAAGTTAAATTATTAATTTGTAACGAATAAAACATTTCTAATGAATAATAAATGATTAAGTAAAAATATATATTTGAATATTGAGATGTACTGTTATGAGTAGGTGAGAGATAAATTTTATAATGCAATTGTCAATGATTACAGTAAGGTAGTGTTTAAAAAAGGGAATAGAGCCTAGGTGTATTAATAAATAGAGGCATATGTGTTATTCAATTAAAGTAAATGGGAGTTAGATAGATAAGAATTTTAAAGAAAATAGTAATACAAAGAGAGTACTAGATATTTTAGGGACACAGTAGTTAGTGATTATTTGTAGAGGTAAAGGTTAAACATTTATTTGTTGCTGATGATATTTTGTAGTGGGGGTGAGGTGATAAGGAGTAGCCAACGTATAGCGTTGTGGCAGGTAATAGCGTAGTTTAAGGGAGTGTTTGCCGATATTTTGGAAGGGCAAAATATTATGTATGTATATAGCCAGGTAGGGAACACCCATCCCTGTACAAAGACGAGCGGTGCCATAGGATTTATCGTCAAAATGAAATTAATGAAGGTGTTTATAATAGAGAAATAGGTGTCATGATAGGTAAATTTAGTGGTTAAGAAAGGTGAGTAAGAGTATAATAATAAGTCAAATCACAGTGAATACAGGGGCCACCCAGACTAAACAATGATAAAAATGTGAAAGGTTAGGTAGTTAGGTAGGTAGAAAGTTCAGAGTAGAGAAGTAATAAGAGATGAAATAATAATAACTAATATGAATAATAATAATAAATTATTAAATGGTAGTAAATGATCAATAATTTATGACTAATTAATAAAAGTCAAATAATTAAAAGAATTAATTAATTAAAAGGTAATGTGTATAATTTTATACACAAACTTAAAGAGGTAGGATGTGTAAATAATAATCAAATGTGAATTGGTTATTAACCGTATTACTGTATTAACATAATGATGAGTGTATTATGTAATATGTTTTATGTATTAGCATAGGAATTTGAACATGATGTATAGGAAATAGAGTGTGTGGGGGAGAAAGAGGGGTAAATATTATTAACAGCGCCAGTTATTAACTGTTAATAATAATAATATTAATTTTAATAAGATTTTATTTTTTTTATAAAATGTTTTTCTCCCTGTTTGAGTAATTACTTTAAAGGGAGATTTAGGTAATTATATCCATAAATTTGGGATTTATATATATTTATTATATCCATGTATTTCATTTAGATATTTGTTTCTTTTATAATTACATTAATTATGAAAACAGAAAGAGTTAATTATTATCAATGGGAATCGAAAAGATTTTTAAAAAAAATAAAGGATAGTCCATGAAGAGAATGGCACTCCTATATAATTCTTGTTAATTTGAAGCAAACCCAGTGCTTCTTAACGCAAACCAGCACTAAGTACTAAGGGGAAACAGATCAGTTAGGAATATAGTATTATACCAAGCCACTATTTTGATATTTTTGATTTATTGTTTCAGTGTTTGGTGATGTTGTGACGGCGGTCCTGAACTGGCCAATGCGTCAGAGCAGGAGCGTTACGCACCTGATTGGCCTTATGGTGTTGGGATCTCGAAGGAGAAGTCCAGTAAGGTCATGCAGGTACTGTCATCATCATCGGACCACGGGTGAGTTATTGTATTTCTTTTCATATAAATTGTAAGGGGGTTGTGGCGACATATCCTGGCTGATCCCTTTGGGAAGTACGAATGTGTCAATGAAAGATTTTATGCCGAAGCATAAAATCTTTCATTGAGCGGGTTTTGTGATGGTACAATTCTGGTACGATAATAATTTTGTAAAACTATGGTCCTAAAAACCATAATTATTGTATTTTTATTCTCTAACCATTTATTTTGTAATAATAATAATAATTTTATTTCATAATCCCTATAAAGTTTTGGTGAATAAACTATAGAATATTTTAAACAACGCATATTGGAGTTAACAGGATTTCTGTCGAATTTGCTGAAAAGCTACAAAGGTCGCAAAAAACTATTTGTCACAGATAAGCAGTAAACAACCAAGCCCACGACTACGTCAGACGCAAGGAATGCAAGACGCATTGTATGCGACTGGGTTGGGCTGCTGAACAATGAGCCCGTGATGTAGTTTTGCCCCACCTACGCAATGTTTAACAAAGACTCTGGGTCATTTTCGTCCAGACAGTGAACCGAGCCGGCCGGCGTATTCACTAAGTGTGTTTATGTAAATTTTACACCACCAAAAGTGGTTTAATAACTATTATTAATGAAATAATGGTAATGTTGGTGCTGTAACTGGGCTTGACTGGGTGTCATCGGCCAAGTGAAACCGTGAAGAATCTGGCAAAGTTCGGACTTCTACGTGCAGCCATAAAATCTGCCAAAGTGTGATTCGAGGGGGGGACACTACGATTCGAGAGTGTGGGCCCTAAGACAATGTAAAGAATCAGATTTTGCACGTGCAAGGATTCGAGTAGTGCGATGACATCGACTCAAAACTGGAAGCTAAGTATCAGCTACAACCTTTTGTAATATCAAAGAAAATAGTAAAATGACCAATATTCAGTTCAATATATAAGTTTAATACCAGAAATGCATTTCAATAAAAATTTGCTTATTTATAATTCATAAAAATGAGCTCATAAAAAACTAATAATTGTACCAGAGAAAGAGAGAGAGAGAGAGAGAGAGAGCGTGAACAAAATACTATTTAAAAAGTGCTGGGTTGTGCAAGTATAAAAATATATATAAATATGTAACACACATATCAATGTTTAATGTTTTCAGAGAGTTTAAAAAATATAAATAACTGTGTAGGTATTTTGGAGGGCTTGTAAAAGGGAAATTTAACGTAATTTTGTCACCACCTGGTGGAGAATAGATGTAATTAAATTTCATAAATAAACTGGGTAATATCATTTGATAAAAATTTTAACAAAGTATTATTATTTCAAATAACACTTTCCGCTACTCAAGAAGTTCGCTTAAACGAATTCCTGCCCTTTTAAAGGTAAGTAAAACTTCACGTTTATATTTACTTTCTTGCATATCAAGATGGCGCCCGACCTTTGAAATTAAACAATTGTTGGCCAAGTACAAAGTGTAAAGATATTGTATTTTATTATCAGCAATAAAAAGTAGTATAACATTTGGCTTTCCCGACCAGGGACACTACATAAACTTTTGTTTTATGTGGGTAAGCCTACGAAGAGAGCGGAAAAGTTATCTGAGGTATTAGACACAATTTTAAATACGTAAACATAACCTAACTTCCACGAGGTTATGTTATAAGGTTGTATGCATGCGGGTAATATTAAAATAAGTAAAATGAATACCGATAAAGGTGATAAAATAGATGAAACAGTTGCGAGTGTGATGGATGTTAAACTGAACCAAATTAGTCAGACCAGTGTAACTGAATTAAACCCAGTTCTGTTAACTCCCATCTCAACTCAAGACGTAAATAAACCAAATGAGACAGCTGCTTTGATGCAGTTGTTATTAACAAAATTTGATAATTTTAACAAAAAGCTGGATGAACAAAAAAGGGATTCTGATGAAATTAAGACACAAAATGTTCAAATTAAAAGTGATTTCAATGTAAAGTTAGACGAATTAAAGACCGAAATTATAAGACGTAACGATAATCTAGATAAACAATGTGACAAAGTAATTAAAAAGTTGGATGAGAAGTTAATCCAAATAGAGAATCAGAAGGTGAGTAACAGTGATAATTTGAATAATGAGTTTACAGGTAGTAAGAATGATATGATATTAGAAAATGATAATGAGAATATTGGGAGTGATAATGAGGTGTTTGAGTGTGTTGAGTCAGAGAGAGAGCTGAGAGAAAGTACATTTGTAAAAGAGATGCAGGGGGTAGAATTTTCCTTTGATGTTGTGGTAGGGGGTGAAGTCAAGTCTTCATGTATTTTTAATAAGGACGAGAGTTCCTTAGATTTATATTTGGGAGATGAAAGGTCTACAAATAGAGTTCCTTGGTGTTTTTGTGTACCTCATAGGTGGTACAGTAATTATGAGATAGTGACCCCTGCATATTTGGAGAGAGAGAGTGTAACTTGGTGTTATGGAGAGAAATATATATAGAGAGAGAGAAAGAGAGTAATAGAGATTTTTAAAGTAAATAGAAAGTATAGAGAACTTGTAGAAAGGTTAGGAGTAGAGATGGTGGATGATTATAATGAATACTTACCTTGCAGTAAAATTGAGATAGTAATAACAGTAGATGGTGTGAATAATGATAACAATTACTTACCTTGGGAAGTTACAGGTGTAGTGGTAGAAAATTATGATGACTATATGACTAACAAGATTATAACATATCATACTGGTGTAGACAGAACCATACCCGATCGTGACATGGCATATGATAAATTAATAGGGAGTACATCTATTAATGTAAACGAAATTGTGAATGAATATAAAAAGTTTGATAAATATTATAATGATTATAATAATATAATTTATTTACTAAACAATAAGATAAATAGACCTAAGATTAGAATGCTATTCAATGATGGAGGGTAGATTGTTTTATTGTGTAATGAACATTTAATATATGTGAAAAGTGATTTTGAAATGGACTGCTATGGACTGATTTTGATTAATGATAAAATAATGAGTTTGGATTGTATATTTTTCATTGTATTGAGTGTATTAATGTCAATGTATTTATGTATTTTTGATGCTGTGTATTACAGGTAAATTTTATGTACACCATGTATCATGTATTGTTTTAATAATTAACAATTAACATGTTTTTATTTTGCTAAACGAGCGAAAGTAATAGTGAAAATTTTAAATAATTGAATAATAATTAAAGGTCAATTACTGAATTAATGTGGTACAAAAGAAAGTTGTACTAAATTTATAATTGCAGTAGTAATGAAGTTAAATTATTAATTTGTAACGAATAAAACATTTCTAATGAATAATAAATGATTAAGTAAAAATATATATTTGAATATTGAGATGTACTGTTATGAGTAGGTGAGAGATAAATTTTATAATGCAATTGTCAATGATTACAGTAAGGTAGTGTTTAAAAAAGGGAATAGAGCCTAGGTGTATTAATAAATAGAGGCATATGTGTTATTCAATTAAAGTAAATGGGAGTTAGATAGATAAGAATTTTAAAGAAAATAGTAATACAAAGAGAGTACTAGATATTTTAGGGACACAGTAGTTAGTGATTATTTGTAGAGGTAAAGGTTAAACATTTATTTGTTGCTGATGATATTTTGTAGTGGGGGTGAGGTGATAAGGAGTAGCCAACGTATAGCGTTGTGGCAGGTAATAGCGTAGTTTAAGGGAGTGTTTGCCGATATTTTGGAAGGGCAAAATATTATGTATGTATATAGCCAGGTAGGGAACACCCATCCCTGTACAAAGACGAGCGGTGCCATAGGATTTATCGTCAAAATGAAATTAATGAAGGTGTTTATAATAGAGAAATAGGTGTCATGATAGGTAAATTTAGTGGTTAAGAAAGGTGAGTAAGAGTATAATAATAAGTCAAATCACAGTGAATACAGGGGCCACCCAGACTAAACAATGATAAAAATGTGAAAGGTTAGGTAGTTAGGTAGGTAGAAAGTTCAGAGTAGAGAAGTAATAAGAGATGAAATAATAATAACTAATATGAATAATAATAATAAATTATTAAATGGTAGTAAATGATCAATAATTTATGACTAATTAATAAAAGTCAAATAATTAAAAGAATTAATTAATTAAAAGGTAATGTGTATAATTTTATACACAAACTTAAAGAGGTAGGATGTGTAAATAATAATCAAATGTGAATTGGTTATTAACCGTATTACTGTATTAACATAATGATGAGTGTATTATGTAATATGTTTTATGTATTAGCATAGGAATTTGAACATGATGTATAGGAAATAGAGTGTGTGGGGGAGAAAGAGGGTAAATATTATTAACAGCGCCAGTTATTAACTGTTAATAATAATAATATTAATTTTAATAAGATTTTATTTTTTTTATAAAATGTTTTTCTCCCTGTTTGAGTAATTACTTTAAAGGGAGATTTAGGTAATTATATCCATAAATTTGGGATTTATATATATTTATTATATCCATGTATTTCATTTAGATATTTGTTTCTTTTATAATTACATTAATTATGAAAACAGAAAGAGTTAATTATTATCAATGGGAATCGAAAAGATTTTTAAAAAAATAAAGGATAGTCCATGAAGAGAATGGCACTCCTATATAATTCTTGTTAATTTGAAGCAAACCCAGTGCTTCTTAACGCAAACCAGCACTAAGTACTAAGGGGAAACAGATCAGTTAGGAATATAGTATTATACCAAGCCACTATTTTGATATTTTTGATTTATTGTTTCAGTGTTTGGTGATGTTGTGACGGCGGTCCTGAACTGGCCAATGCGTCAGAGCAGGAGCGTTACGCACCTGATTGGCCTTATGGTGTTGGGATCTCGAAGGAGAAGTCCAGTAAGGTCATGCAGGTACTGTCATCATCATCGGACCACGGGTGAGTTATTGTATTTCTTTTCATATAAATTGTAGGGGGTTGTGGCGACATATCCTGGCTGATCCCTTTGGAAGTACGAATGTGTCAATGAAAGATTTTATGCCGAAGCATAAAATCTTTCATTGAGCGGGTTTTGTGATGGTACAATTCTGGTACGATAATAATTTTGTAAAACTATGGTCCTAAAAACCATAATTATTGTATTTTTATTCTCTAACCATTTATTTTGTAATAATAATAATAATTTTATTTCATAATCCCTATAAAGTTTTGGTGAATAAACTATAGAATATTTTAAACAACGCATATTGGAGTTAACAGGATTTCTGTCGAATTTGCTGAAAAGCTACAAAGGTCGCAAAAAACTATTTGTCACAGATAAGCAGTAAACAACCAAGCCCACGACTACGTCAGACGCAAGGAATGCAAGACGCATTGTATGCGACTGGGTTGGGCTGCTGAACAATGAGCCCGTGATGTAGTTTTGCCCCACCTACGCAATGTTTAACAAAGACTCTGGGTCATTTTCGTCCAGACAGTGAACCGAGCCGGCCGGCGTATTCACTAAGTGTGTTTATGTAAATTTTACACCACCAAAAGTGGTTTAATAACTATTATTAATGAAATAATGGTAATGTTGGTGCTGTAACTGGGCTTGACTGGGTGTCATCGGCCAAGTGAAACCGTGAAGAATCTGGCAAAGTTCGGACTTCTACGTGCAGCCATAAAATCTGCCAAAGTGTGATTCGAGGGGGGACACTACGATTCGAGAGTGTGGGCCCTAAGACAATGTAAAGAATCAGATTTTGCACGTGCAAGGATTCGAGTAGTGCGATGACATCGACTCAAAACTGGAAGCTAAGTATCAGCTACAACCTTTTGTAATATCAAAGAAAATAGTAAAATGACCAATATTCAGTTCAATATATAAGTTTAATACCAGAAATGCATTTCAATAAAAATTTGCTTATTTATAATTCATAAAAATGAGCTCATAAAAAACTAATAATTGTACCAGAGAAAGAGAGAGAGAGAGAGAGAGAGAGCGTGAACAAAATACTATTTAAAAAGTGCTGGGTTGTGCAAGTATAAAAATATATATAAATATGTAACACACATATCAATGTTTAATGTTTTCAGAGAGTTTAAAAAATATAAATAACTGTGTAGGTATTTTGGAGGGCTTGTAAAAGGGAAATTTAACGTAATTTTGTCACCACCTGGTGGAGAATAGATGTAATTAAATTTCATAAATAAACTGGGTAATATCATTTGATAAAATTTTAACAAAGTATTATTATTTCAAATAACACTTTCCGCTACTCAAGAAGTTCGCTTAAACGAATTCCTGCCCTTTTAAAGGTAAGTAAAACTTCACGTTTATATTTACTTTCTTGCATATCAAGATGGCGCCCGACCTTTGAAATTAAACAATTGTTGGCCAAGTACAAAGTGTAAAGATATTGTATTTTATTATCAGCAATAAAAAGTAGTATAACATTTGGCTTTCCCGACCAGGGACACTACATAAACTTTTGTTTTATGTGGTAAGCCTACGAAGAGAGCGGAAAAGTTATCTGAGGTATTAGACACAATTTTAAATACGTAAACATAACCTAACTTCCACGAGGTTATGTTATAAGGTTGTATGCATGCGGGTAATATTAAAATAAGTAAAATGAATACCGATAAAGGTGATAAAATAGATGAAACAGTTGCGAGTGTGATGGATGTTAAACTGAACCAAATTAGTCAGACCAGTGTAACTGAATTAAACCAGTTCTGTTAACTCCCATCTCAACTCAAGACGTAAATAAACCAAATGAGACAGCTGCTTTGATGCAGTGTTATTAACAAAATTTGATAATTTTAACAAAAAGCTGGATGAACAAAAAAGGGATTCTGATGAAATTAAGACACAAAATGTTCAAATTAAAAGTGATTTCAATGTAAAGTTAGACGAATTAAAGACCGAAATTATAAGACGTAACGATAATCTAGATAAACAATGTGACAAAGTAATTAAAAAGTGGATGAGAAGTTAATCCAAATAGAGAATCAGAAGGTGAGTAACAGTGATAATTTGAATAATGAGTTTACAGGTAGTAAGAATGATATGATATTAGAAAATGATAATGAGAATATTGGGAGTGATAATGAGGTGTTTGAGTGTGTTGAGTCAGAGAGAGAGCTGAGAGAAAGTACATTTGTAAAAGAGATGCAGGGGTAGAATTTTCCTTTGATGTTGTGGTAGGGGGTGAAGTCAAGTCTTCATGTATTTTTAATAAGGACGAGAGTTCCTTAGATTTATATTTGGGAGATGAAAGGTCTACAAATAGAGTTCCTTGGTGTTTTGTGTACCTCATAGGTGGTACAGTAATTATGAGATAGTGACCCCTGCATATTTGGAGAGAGAGAGTGTAACTTGGTGTTATGGAGAGAAATATATATAGAGAGAGAGAAAGAGAGTAATAGAGATTTTTAAAGTAAATAGAAAGTATAGAGAACTTGTAGAAAGGTTAGGAGTAGAGATGGTGGATGATTATAATGAATACTTACCTTGCAGTAAAATTGAGATAGTAATAACAGTAGATGGTGTGAATAATGATAACAATTACTTACCTTGGGAAGTTACAGGTGTAGTGGTAGAAAATTATGATGACTATATGACTAACAAGATTATAACATATCATACTGGTGTAGACAGAACCATACCCGATCGTGACATGGCATATGAT